>CM064566.1:17735829-17933329 GCA_032716605.1 Paralithodes platypus
GCTCACTATCGCTTGCCAGGAAGAAATCGACACCTGGATCGGGATAAACGTCTTAAAACAGTTGGCTAGATGGGGCCGAATGGACACAAGCCAGGGAAAGAGAGAAAAAGAGAAAAAACGCAGGTGACCCCCCTTAATGTTCATCCAAATATTAGCTTATTCTCGGGTGGGTTAGAGAAAAATGTCTTCTGCTAACTTCTCCTTAATGATTTGTGCTGCGTTGAAAGGATTTCGAAAAATTAAGAATTAATGGAGATTCTGACTGATTGTACAGTCGGTAAAATAAGTGATGGCGCGGCAACAAGTATATTTCGGTCACTAATTGGTATCAGCACTATCTAAGCAATAATTCATCGTTTCGAGTGAGAAATACAAACATGTTCCTATCTTTACATACTCTATTCAACATCTGACAGACATTAATACAGCATACAGCGAGAAAAACGTAATGACAGCGGAGACACGACCGTACTGAACACCTCACCTTCACAACAACATAAAATTATATTGTGACTGAATGGATCTACAAATCTGAAATATCTAGATATCAAATCCCGCCATTGTTGGGTATAGAATAATGGCATTGTTATCCTTACTCATAATGCTCTCTCTCTCTCTCTAGTAGTATCAAGGCCGGACCACCTAGCAGGGACCGCAAGGTGTGTTTGGTCTGAGTATCTGTATATCTGTGTAACCCTCTCTCTCTCTCTTTCTCTCTCCTTCTGTTTCATATGTTAATAGGGTATTATATTACTTCACGGTCATGTTACATTAATATTATCCCTTCTCTCTCTCTCTCTCTCTCTCTCTCTCTCTCTCTCTCTCTCTCTCTCCTTCTGTTTCATATGTTAATAGGGTGATATATTACTTCACGGTCATGTTACATTAATATTCATGTTCCCAAGCCGTTGCCAAATGTTCCCCTCCAACTTTGCACCATAATGTCTTGTGTTTATAGTTCACTGGAAGAGATGCATACACTAAATACATTATATTTTGTACGTTTTTTGTGTAAGCGAAAATAGAAGTCTTATGTATTAAGTTATATACGAATATATCTCTAGTTTAAATAAATGTAAAAACAAAAATATATATATATATATATATATATATACCCGGTATATATATATATATATATATTATATACCGGTATATATATATATATATATAATATGATATTATATATATATATATATAATATATACCTGTATATATATATATATATATATATATATATATATATATATATATATATATATATATATATTATATACCGGTATATATATATATATATATATATATATAAAGTAAATCCCACAAATACACGTGAGCTAATAACTGTTTAAAGACTCCCAGCCGGTCTAGAACCTCCGACATTCAGAAGGAGTGTCCAAAGCTATTAATCCACTACTCCACGGCTTGATAAAGGGATCTTAACCTTTTCCTATTTATATTAAGGAGAAGGGAAATCCTACTTGGATAATGTATTTCAATTCATACACAAGTCGCAGGATCCATATTCCAGGATACCATACAGGGATTTTTACAAGATTCCCCACACAACTATGGTTATATTTTGGACACTCGTTCTGAATGTCGGGGGTTCGAGTCCGACTGAGAGTATTTAAACATTTACGGTATTAGCTCACATGTATTTTTGAGATATGCTTGATATTAATGACTCTCTGGTTTGGCTGGGCGAGAATTAAAATTAAATCTCTATAACCCGAGATGCGTGGGGAATCTTGTAAAAATCCCTGTATGGTATCCTGGAATATGGATCCTGCGACTTGTGTATGAATTGAAATACATTATCCAAGTAGGATTTCCCTTCTCCTTAAGGAACAAGTGGCTGTTATGTTGGTCAATTAATTCATGTATTCATTTATTTTTTAGTTTCCTCGCTTGACCTCCATCAAATTTCGGTAAACAAATTTCCCGGCTCCTCTTATAATTACAGGTTCGCTATCGATCTCCATGAACATATCGACACGTAAATGGCAGGATAGGTCATAAAATTGACAACGAAATGCAGCTATATGTGTTAAAATCGCCAAACTAATGGGCCGAACGTCTTAAAATGTCAAAACTAATGGGGATAAACACGAGGGAGATATGGGTCCAGAAATACGGCCTATCTCCCGTTATTATATATATATATATAATAGGGTGATACAGGCCTACATTACAGCTGATAAGTTTGGACAAATACAAGTTGCGGTACAAAGTTTCTATAACAAACAATATACATAAGAATATAAGAACATAAGAAAATGGGAGTCTGCAGAAAGCCGATTGGCCCACACAAGGCAGATACCTCTCACACCCAACCCTAATTATAAGGCCTAATTATAGGCTCAACTCACTTACACCATGAGGACCGACCTCACCAAAACGGTCAGAGGTCAACATGGGAAACCGGCGGTCTGCCGACTGGACCACACCCATCAGATCCCCCTCACACCCAACCCATCTGGTCCATGTGCCTATCTAATTTTTTCCTAAAAATCTGTATCGTTCTTGATCCTACAACATCACTTGGTAGCCAATTCCTATACCTTAAACTTTGTGTAATTATTAGACTGTACTCCTAACTAGCTCCAAGGTAGAAGGTGTACAACATGTGAGAGTAATTGGCGTTGATAATTGTTTATCCCAACATAAAAAATACATTAAATGAAACATTAAGATATGCAAATAGTTAAAACCTTCTATGATGCAACCTAAATGTATCTGATTCACTAAGGCAACATTGCTTAAGGGGACATGGGCCGTTTTTCTCGTCCCCCTTCTTCCTCATGCTTAGCCACATTAGTTTTCAGATTTGATGACGTTCAGATCATTAGTTTGGCGACTTTAAGACCTTTCACCCCATTTCCTTGACAATATTAAGATCTTTCATGCTATTTTGGTGTCGAGTTTTTTCCTGGCGAACAATAATGAGCCTGTAATTTTGAAAGAATCGGCCGGGACATTTTTCTACCGAAAAATGTACAAATTTATCTAGAAGGGGGATCCAATGGTTGTTTTTTAAGTTTGATGGAGGTCTAGCAAGGAAACTAAGAAATAAAGGAATATTTTAATTAATAGACCAAATAAACGGCCCATCTCCCCTTAAACGAAATGCAGAAATATGAGCGAACGACTTAACTCGCAATATTTACTAGAACAGAAAAAACAAAACAAAAACAATTAATTGTAATTTTTCCATAACAAAAGTGAGAGAGTGAGCATCTATTAAGTTTGGCGATGGTAGCATATTATAAAAGCGAGTCCTGCCTTTGTTGGTGGTCATATATTTGTGCTGGAGTCAGCAGGTCAGGTGAAGGTATTGAGGATGGAGGGTGGGCGGTCGACAAACAGCTGATGATGACAAACAGCTGATGATGACAAACAGCTGATGATGACAAACAGCTGATGATGACAAACAGCTGATGATGACAAACCGGACCATCCACACAATGTCATAATGGATCGTAAGATAGATGGCGTTCAGTTACAAGGAGTTACAATAAATAGTTAGTATCTCAGAAACCTTGCGGTCCATTCCGAGGAAATACTCGAAGTGGAAGGAGAGACTGTTTAGTGCACTACACTCTTTACAGAGTGGACACAATACTATCTACTCTCTTTTTGAACTGCGCTACTGAAGAACTATTTAAATCTTTGGAAAGAAATTTGTTCCAGGTAGAACAGATCTTATATGTGAAAAGGTTTCCACAAATACTAGTGCTAAACCTTTTCAATTCTAATTTCCAGCCATGATTGCGTGTTGTATTCATATTGAGGATAACATTTTGCTATAATCCACAGTCATACCCATTAAGTATTTTAAATGCTTCAATGAGCTGACCTCGAGAGAGAGAAAGAGAGAGTAATAATAATAATAATAATAATAATAATAATAATAATAATAATTTTATTTCCACCAATAGTGGTTATTCTTGTTACATTATTTACAATATATACAATATGTATTGGAGAATGTTTGCCTAAGAGGCGAACCCTGTTACATGTTTGCAGTCAATATCGGACTGCCCGGCCTTATTATGCTAGTATAAATAATTGCATACATTATATTTATAGAGAAGAGGAAAGCTATACTGGTGGATGGGGGTGAGGGGTGATCCAGGTGTGGAGGGCAGGGGTGGTGCAGGTGAGGGTTATTATTAGGTCAACAAGAGGTCAGGTCAGGGGAGGGGTGGGGGGGGGAGATGAGAGGGGGTATGTATCTATAGTGAATAGCAATAGTGTTAATATTTATAATGATAGTAATAATATTAATGATATTAATACAATAATAATAGTTGTATATGTCTCAATAATAATATTATAAAATAGTAATATCCTAATAACTATAATAAAGATGAATGGAGATATAACACCAGTACTCTTCAATCCTTTATTGGCTAGGGTTGAGTACAGGAGCGCCGAGACGCTGGTTGGTTATGTGAGAGTCTGGTGTGAACTGAAGGACTTGCTGCCTCCACAGGCCTGGGTGCCAGAGGCGCCCGCAAGTCTAAAGTGTCTGTGGTGCCATATGGTGTTGGACAATAGTGGTGTATACATTATTATTATATCTCCCCCCCCCTATTGACGTCCGACGAGGCGATGGTGGAGTCGGGCGGTGTAGGTTGAATGGAGGGCGGTAGACGAAGCTGTCGTAGGAAGCGGCGGTTGCGGAGTGTGGCTCGCCCCGACCCATCCACCCGGATGGTATACTGGCGGTGTGGATGCACCTCCACTACAGTGCCAGTCTTGTTCCACCGTGTCGGGTTGTTGCCCCCCTGGTTCTGGACGGAGACCCGGTCACCGACGTGGAGTGGTGATAAAGGCCGGGCTGAAGCATTATAGTATGTGGCTAGGGCAGCGTTACGGTGAAAAAGGGCTGCCTCACGAGCTTCGGCCGAGAGAAGCCAGTGGGGGTGGAGGTGGAGAAGTGCAGGATTGCAGGGGACGTGGTCCCGTAGGGTCCTGCCGAAGAGAAGTTGAGCTGGTGACTTGTCAATGGTCGAGAGGGGTGTGTTGCTGTATTGGAGGAGGGCGCGGGCTGCGGCGTTGTTGTCTAGAGAGCAAGTGGGGGATGTACAGTCCGCGATGATGCGGCGGGCTGCTTTAACAGCCAGCTCGGCGCGGCCATTAGACTGAGGGTAGAACGCAGAGCTGACCCGCTGTGACACACCCCAATGTGCCAGGAATTCTTGGAAGTCCCCGGCTGTGAACTGGGGCCCACCATCGCTCGCCAGTACCCGGGGTGCTCCGTAGTGGGTGAAGAGGGTACGGCATGCCGAGATGAGGTGGTGAGCATCACATTTACCTGGTGGCAGGTAGAAGATGTGGACATTGCTGGAGAAGCGATCGACGTAGACCAGGTAGTGTTTGCCCTGGTGCTGAAAAAAATCGGCGGCTACCTGGTCGTATGGCCATTGGGGTGGGTCAGATGACATGAGTGGCTCTTTCGGCTGGGACGGGGCGTGGGCGCGGCAGTAGTGGCAGGTATCCAGGCAGTCGCGTAGGGCCTTGTCAATACCTGGCCAGTAAACACTCGCACGTGCACGGGCCTTCATGCCAGTCATACCCTGATGAGCTGAGTGAAGGGCCTCGAGAACTCTGGACAGAAGATGATGGGGGATGACTGGTCGTTGATCCATGAGGGCTACCCCGTCGACGGAAGTGAGGCGGTCTCTAACACCCCAGAACTGTCGTAGTTGTGGGGCGGTCGCCTCTCTGGAGTCCGGGAAGCCCTCGGGGATGGTCTGAAGAAGGGAGGTATACTAGCTGTCTTGTTGGCCGGCAGATTTAAGGTCAGACCATGATACAACTGGGTCAGGTATGGCGGCGAGCATGGTGAGGGAGGCCAAGGCAACTGAGTGGATATCGAGCTCGCTGGCGGCCGCACTATGCACATCATGGGCGTCCGCGGAGGGCCTGGTCGGGTAGCGAGAGACAGCGTCAGGGCCGGGGTGCCATTTGCCAGGCGTATGTTGAATGATGAACTGGTATCGTAGGGTACGTTACTTAATCTTGAACAGGCGAGGGTTTGGTATGTTGTCAAGGGACCGGTCGTTAAGGATCTGCAGTAGAGGTCTGTGGTCCACGACGACGACGAGGTCAGGGCAGCCCAGGACAAACATTCTGCATCTGTCAAGGGCGTCAGCCACTGCTAAAGCCTCGCCTTCGACGGGTGCGTAGTGGGACTCCGCAGGTGTGGTAAAACGGGAGCCGGCGAAGATAAGTTTCCAACCGACCTTGCAACAGGTGGGGGCAGATGCGGTGGGGCAGGAACAATGTTGTTGGAGTAGGAGGAAGCCAAGGCCGGTTTTGCTCCAGTCTGTGGCGAGGCACGTGGGTCTGCCGATCTCGAAGGAGCAGACCCCTTCCTCAACCAGGTGTGTGATGTAGTCCTTAGATGTGGCAAAGGTACGGTCGAGTGCCTCATCCCAGTGGAAGGGGGTTTTGGACTGCACAAGTTCCCGGAAGGGCGCCATTTCTGGTTTAATGCTGAAGGCCCAGGCGACCTGTTCAACGAAACCAAACCACGACCGGGCTCCCGTGATGTCTGTGGGCGTGGGAAAGTGACGGATGGCCTTAATCATGGACGTGCATGGCTTAATTCCAGTGTCTGTGATAGTGAGTCCGGCGAAGTCAACTGAAGGGGCGGCGAAGGTAAACTTGTCAGGGTTGAAAGTGACACCGTTGGTTGCACAGAGGGCCAGGTAATCAAAAGTGTGCCAAAATGCCTCCTCGACTGAAGAGTCCCACAAAAGGGAGTCGTCGACACACTTCACCTTACAAGGGACAGCCTGTATGATTGCGTCGAAACGTCGGGTATAGGCGTCGCCAGCTGCCAAGTAACCTTGAGGGGCCCTGATATACCTGTAACGGCCAAATTCCGTGATAAAAGTCGTAGCCTCCCTGCTGGATTCGTCAAGTAGAACAGCATGGTATCCATTCCAGGCGTCTAGGACCGTCTTACGAGTGCCTGCAGGGATGGATTGGGCCAAGTTGAATGGGCTCGGGGTGTGATGTGTCTCCCGAAGGCAGGCGTGGTTGAGTGCCTGCAGGTCAACTGTACGGCGGGGTTGTCCAGTTTTCTTGGCGACCACCACCATCCTAGAACACCAGGTAGTAGGGGTACCGATGGGGACTGGCTCAATAATGCCCAGTGCGACGTCCCTGTCGAGATCTGCTTTGACCTGGGCCTTCCAATGATGTGGTATAGGGGCAGGGGTGTGCACGGCATGTGGAGATGCGTCAGGCTTGATGTGGATGTGCATGGGAGGGCCAGACATCGTGGGGAGTGGGCCGCTGGTGGTGTTAAATGCTGAAGATGCAAACTGTGACAAGAACCAGTCACGAAGGTCAGACAGGTGCAGGTCGTTAGGTGGGAAGGGGAGGGAAGTGGGCCGGTGTGGTGGAGGGGTCCTGGTCAAGGTGGGTGGTGGTTGGGCTGTGTGGGCGGCCATGCAGGGGGTAGGTGTGGGGAAGTCGGGAGGGATGATATGTAGTGCCCTACAAGCTGAAATGCTAATAAATAACGGTGACTGTGCCTGAAGAATAAAAATATCATCATCAGTAGTGTAGGGGGTGCCGGCAACGTCGGTGGCGGTAATGGTAGTCGGCATATAACCCAGGACCTGGAGAGTGTGACCCCCCACGGCCGTGATCCGTTGGTGAGTAGGCTGTAGGTGGTGGCGTTGGAGGCCCAGTGCCCGTAGTAATTGCACACCAGCCACAGATACTTGGGCGCCCGTGTCAGGGTGGGCCGTGACGCTGGTGGGGTGAGTGTGGGGCGACATGGCAGTAGAAATGGTAATGGGCAAGGAGGGGAGCCGTGCGGGTGGTGGTTTGTTAACAGCCTGTTTGATAGTACCAATGATAACAGCCGCGGATGAAGGTGAGGGCGTGGTGTGACAAACTGTGGAGTAATGGTTGAGTTTGTTGCACGACGGGCAGGTCTTGCCCCAAGCAGGGCATTTGGATGGGCGTTCGGCTCGAGAGTGTGTGGATAGGCCGCACCCACTGCACTGGGAAGAGGTGGATTTACAAACCTTGGCAAAGTGGTTAGGTTTATTACACGCCGTGCAGGTCTTGCCCCATGCAGGACACTTCGAAGATCGTTGGGCTTGTGAATGTGAAGATAGGCCACACCCGGAGCAACGTGTGGGAGATGAAGTGGGGCCGACGTGGGGAGGTGGTGGGGCGGGCGACGGGGGCTGAGTGGGTTGGGCGGGGGGCTGGATAGGTGCGGGGCGTGGGTAAGTACTCTTGAGACGCTGGTATGGTGATTTCACAGCATGTACCCCCGCTTGCATTGCCGTCTGATCGAGTGCCGCAGATTCGAACCCCACACAGTAGTTGATAACATCTTGTAAGGTAGGTAGGGTGCGGTCTTTAGTTAAAACATCTTGCTGAAGGGACGAATCACTAATCCCGATAGTCACTTGGTCCCGTATGTGTTCGTCAGAGACATCAGTGTGGCAACAGGGGCAGGTAAAGCCACAGTCCAAAGTGGCCTCCGTAATACGTGTGACGTAGTCCCTGATCTGTTCAGTAGGTTGTTGGAGAAGAGACCGGAAGTGGTGGCGAGCGGCTGCGCGGTTCCGTTGTCGGTGGACGAGTTGTGTGATGAGAGTTGCTAAGTCGATTTCTGGCAATGAGGAGAACGCCTGATTGTGAGCAAATATGGCGCTCTGAAGGGCAGGGTCGCACGTCTGGTAGAGCTCGATGGTAGCCTCGTGAGGTGGTAGAAGGACGAGCCGCTTGTAGACCTCCCAATCAGCCCAGAATTTGCGTAGGGCGTGTCCCGGCATATGTAAAGCGGCCTGGGGCCGCGTAGGGGCAGCCCGGCGGGGCGGGGCGGGGCGTGGCTGGGCGGGGTAGGAAGGGACTTGAGGTGGTGGTGGTATGATGACGTCATGCGCAGAAGGGGCTGCGCCGTGAGGGTTGGTGCCAGCCGTACGATAGCCAGGGGGGGCATAATGGCCACCGTCGCTACCGACACCAGTGTGGGCCTGGCCGTCAGTTGGGGAGGGTGTGGGATGTTCGCTCTTGATAGGGTGGGTAAGGGGATTGGTCATGTTCATATGTAATAAAGACATGTGGGGAATAACTGGCATATGGTGGGGCACTGAGACATGGGTAACTGGCATATGGTGGGGCACTGAGACATGGGTAGCTGGCATATGGTGGGGCACTGAGACATGGGTAACTGGCATATGGTGGGGCACTGAGAAATGGGGAGATGTATGAGGTGTGGGTGTCTGCGTAGAGGGATGAATAAGTGTATCACTGGTGGGGTGTGAGGCAAAGGATGGGTCAGCCTGGTGGATAACATTACTGGCCTGGGGCTGATGTTGTAGAGGCTGGTGGGGCTGGAGATCCTGGCGGGGCGGTGGTGGAGCTGTCGCGGGGCGATGTTGTAGATTCTGGCGGGGCGGTGGTGGAGCTGTCGCGGGGCGATGTTGTAGTTGTAGATGCTGCTGGTCCTGGTGATGCTGTAGAAAGGTGGCGATACTCGATTGGAGGGCGTCGATCCTTTCATTCAAGTAGATGATGGATGGGTATGGAGACAGGGCATCGGGCAATGAAGGCTCGACCGGTTGGGAGGTAGATGTAGCCGGGTAGGGACCGCATGGCGGCAAGCCGGCTTCCACAGCAGCTGCAGGCTCAGCTAGGTAGTGCAGGTTCTCTATGTAGGTTCAGATACTGATATACACTGCGCCATATAATAAAGATGAATGGAGATATAACACCAGTACTCTTCAATCCTTTATTGGCTAGGGTTGAGTACAGGAGCGCCGAGACGCTGGTTGGTTATGTGAGAGTCTGGTGTGAACTGAAGGACTTGCTGCCTCCACAGGCCTGGGTGCCAGAGGCGCCCGCAAGTCTAAAGTGTCTGTGGTGCCATATGGTGTTGGACAATAGTGGTGTATACATTATTATTATAATAACAGTAAATACAAATTTAAATATGTGAATGGGTGGACATTAATTGTTGAGACGCATGCATATATACCCGCATATACTGTATATATACCCGCACATACACATATACATATACACACACACACTCACATATATAACATGTACTTATATATACATATGTACACGCATACTGTATAATGTACACTTATATACAGCATATACATATAGACGCATAGCCTACATAAAAACATCGTTTACATAAAGTTAACTATATAAATTATTTTGAGGCAGTTGGAAGAGAGTTAGTCCGGTAATTAAAGGTGGCAATCCATAGGGATGTTGAACAAAATTGGAGGAAAAGGTTTTGCAATTTATATTAGTTTATTGAGGTGTCTAGAATGTGTAAAAAAAAGTCCCTCAAAATCCGAGCATGGGAAATGCCTGAAAATTGGTGAAATCCAAGATGGCCACCAGACAAACATCGGAAACATGAAAATCGACATAATTATTTAACTAATAATGCTAAATTCAAGTGTAATATGTCTATTCACACTAGTTTTTGAAGCTGCATGTGATGGATGCAGTCTCAAAACTGTTAAATCAAAAATAAATTATACGGCTGACATATATTACTGAAAATAGAGTTTTGACTTGTATTTACATAAGAAACATTAACATGGGTTCACAGTATCTTCAAGTAGAGACATCACGTTGAGCATCACAATCAGAGTCGTCATCATCATAACATTGTCTATTTGTACATGTTAAGCCTTTGCATTGGCCACAGGCCAATGTACATTGGAGCCCATTTCTTTTGCACGAGCAACTGTTCTCTCCACAGTTACCAGTACAATTGCACCGGATTATCTTCAGAAGGGACGCAGGAGCTGCAAGCTGCTTCATTCGCTGTGGCTTCAAGAAAGTTCCATGTCTGATTTTGTGGAGGACCCATCCCCATTCTGTAGCAACCATGGGGCTTGCACTTGGTGGTAGACCATTCGACTATGGAATCGAGCAGCATCTGTAGTAGGGGGAAGACGCTCAGGGGGCACATAACTCGAGCTTGAAGCCACCTTCTCAGAAAATTTGGATGCCCATTCTAGATTTAAGTCAGTGCCATGTTTACACGCAACAACACGGCAAGCGCTTGATTCCCTGCTTTTTCAATGTCTTCCTGACTATTATCTGGCATCATGAACACTTGGCCGGCAACTTGTAAATCTCTATATTTTTCCAGCGATGATATTTTTCCTATCCCATAGGGCCTAGAGGTTGTATCGCAACCGGATAGCGCATGAATGAAGAACAGGGATTCACTGATGCCGGAATCAAGCGAACTTTGGAGGATGCTTATGTTGATGAGTTTTGAGCTGGTCTGAAGATAAATTCTGTTGTGTTTGGCAGGTTTGAAATTATGTTTTAAAAGAATTAACAGGTCGGTGTCATCTCCAACAACTACCACAGGCTTAGTTTCTGCGAGAGTACATGCTGACATTGTGATGTCATAGTCAGCATCCCCAGATGACTGCTTTACTTGGATGCCTTCCTTCTCCATCTGTGATGACAGAATGTTGATGAACTTCTGTTTGTTTCTAGGGTTAGCAAGAAATGGCTTTTTCTTCATTTTGAGAATCATGTCGCCTGTGACATCAACATCCACTCCTATGTCAGTGCCAGATCTCCATTGGTGAATCTCATCTTTGGTAGATGGATCACTGTTGTAGCCATCAAATACAACAAGCACATGCTGATAGTGGTTATGAATGAAGTTGATGTAGAGTTTGCAGAGACTGGCATATAAGGCGGACTTGCTGGTCAAATGTAATGACTGGTGTTAGACCATGTCGCATGGCGTGATTGGACAAGTACTCCAATGTTGAGCGCACACAAGTAGGAATCACTTGGCGTCATGTCGATATGGGGCAAAAATATTTCGGACCTCTTGCCATGGTGGGGGACCTCAGAGTGCATCATTTGCATCCATCCTGACCAGAGTGGCCTTCGCCTTGGCTTCGGAAAATAAAGTGACATGCGCTACAGAATGTCAAGTGTGCTGCTATTTTCATCACGACTGAATTCTCCGAGTTTTGTGTAGATTATCTTTCCTTCTACGGCCTTTGGGTTCTTTTGTGAGATCAGTTTAACATGTCCAATTTTCTTCAGATCCTCCATGTTCACGTTTGCACGGGGTATCTTCCGTGTGACCTTTATTGAGGGGTGAATGTAGCCATCTGTCCCATAACATGGATTGTGACACTACCGTCCAATGTTCTGCTGGCATGGTCGACGTTATCTGCTTGGTATTGTCCGAATGTGTCTGAAATTTCTCCAATCATATCTACACCCTGTGAAGACGCTGCATTCATTCTATACTTTGATGCCTCAGTGTAGGATAAGCAAAAACCGAACTTGTTCATCATGTCTACCAATTCTCGGTAGCCGTATTTGTGTTCCAATGTCACACAGTCCGAGTTGCAGAGGTGGCAAAAAGGATCGCGGACATTTTGATTGCATTATAGACTGGCCAAGTGATGCAGTGAGCAGCTTTGAGTGTTTACTCTTTATTATTGACTGCAGAAGGGTTCTCAAACCATGTGGGAGGTAGTCAAGATTTGCATCCATTGACTTCATCTGTTCAGTGTCAGGATACATGTTATCATGTTTTTCCATGCACTTGATCTCCGTGCGGATGTACTCACCTACGATTTTGATTAAACTATCCATATTAGATTGCTCTAAGTTTGAACCTCTTGTATGTGCTTCCTGAATTATATCTTTCACATTTGATGTTAGAGTTACTATGTTGGGTTGTTGTCTAACTGTGGTGATGGATACCTTTTCCCCATAGTGATCCAAAAGACACCTTTTCAGCTGCACCTTAGTATAGACTTAATCATCACTCAGTCCAGTGTTTATCTTCAGTATGTGATGTAAGTCATCCAGTGTGATTGTCTCATCATCATAGTCTTCTAAATATTCAATTGCCTTTTCAAATGCCATACTTTTTGTTGAACTCTTCAGTCGACCAAGCTTTTGCTTTTTCCTTGGGACTTCTTCCTGATTATTGAAGACTGAAGGGGTGTTCTTCCCTGCACGAAAATGCTTGTCACATTCATGGTGATACATAGCTTCTGCAGCTGGTAAATCAAAGACTGGCAGAATTCGTGACTGTACCTCAGTAGCCCATTCATCATTCCTCTTGATACAGTGTTCTTTGATGCTCTCTTCAAAATTGAGATCCATCACATGACTGAACCGTAATGCACGTTTTTCTGGATATTTGTATGCAGCTTCCATATCGATAATCATGCCACACAGAACACATTTCTGTTTGAAGTCGAAAGCTGTGGCATGTGATCGAAGATGGTGAGAGGATCCCGTTGATGGACCCTGTTGCTGAGCCGCCCTGATACTAGTTGGATGTGTATGTATGCGTCTGCATTCCTTGTGCACATAGAGTCGACTGTTTTGAGTGTAGATAATTTCAGCCAGATCTATGTTACAAAGGTACAAAGGAAATCAAGCAACAACAGATCTAGTGACCCTTCTAGGTTGCTTGTCCTCCAAAACACTGAGGATCAAGTGTCCAAACAGTGGTTTAGAGTGGGTAAGGGAACATTGGAAAGGGAATTACTGCCCTGGAACTAATGTCTGTGGCAGGATTAGGAAGTTAGTAGGGGACAGATGGGTTAGTAACTGAGGGGGGGATAAAATAAAGTTATTCATTTACAAACGCAGTCAGTCGCGGGTTTGATGCGAGATATTTGTCTAGGCGGAGTTTATATGAATCAACGGTGATGCAGTCTATAACGTTTCGGGGAAGCCCATTCCACAAGTTGACAACTCGATTGAAGAAGAAATTCTTAGATTCGTGTGAGTTAAAAGATTTACCAATAATTTTGCAACCGTTTCCCCGCGTGTAATTAGATTGGTCGATAGTGAAGTACTTACTACAGTTCATATTGTCGATACCTTTGATGATTTTGAACACTTGAATTAAGTCACCTCTTAATCTGCGCTGGGTTAAAGGAAATAGATTTAATTCTCTAAGACGCTCTTCGTATGGTTTGTTCTTTAGGCTAGGTATCATTTTGGTAACTCTACGTTGAACTCGTTCTAGCTTGTTTATATCTTTTTGGTAATAAGGGCACCAGGATTGAACGCAGTATTCCAGAAGAGGGCGGACTAATGAATTGTAAAGGGTTAGGATAACTTCTTTGGATTTATGCTCAAATGACCTGCCTATAAAGCCAATTATTTTGTTTGCCTTCTTAACAACTTCTGAACATTGTTGACTCGGTTTTAGGTTACTCGATATTGTTACTCCCAGATCGGTTTCTCTGTTTACATTCTTAAGCTGAGTGCCATTCATCGAATAGTTTGCTTTCTCATTTAGGTATCCGATATGTAGTACTTTACATTTATCCGCATTGAAACTCATTTGCCAAATTTGGGCCCAACATGACAATTTATCTAGATTGTGTTGTATATCGTCAACTTGTTCTTTTGAGAGTACGCTATTTGCAATTTTTGTATCGTCAGCAAATTTTGAGATTGTACAGGTGAGACCCTCATCTATGTCGTTGATGTAAATTAGAAAGAGAATTGGTCCTAGTACCGATCCCTGGGGTACCCCGCTACTTACATTGGTCCATTTTGATGCCTTACCGTTTATGACTACTCTTTGCTTTCTGTCGCTGAGCCAATTTTCTATCCATTTCAACACACCGTCTTGTATTCCATGCGCTTTTAGTTTTAGCAGTAAACGTTTGTGGGGAACTTTGTCAAAGGCCTTTTGAAAATCAAGGTATATAATATCTACAGCTTTACTCTCATCGTAGAGGTTGAGGATATCGTGGAAGAAGTCTAAGAGGTTTGTTAAACAGGAACGTTTTTTACGAAAGCCGTGTTGAGTATCTTTAAGTATGTTATTTTCCTCTAAGTGATTTACGAGTCTGTCTCGTATGACCGTTTCTAGCATTTTACATACAACTGAGGTTAAGCTAATTGGACGATAGTTACTGGGTAGGGATTTGCTGCCTTTTTTGAATATCGGTGTTACGTTGGCTAGCTTCCACTGATCGGGCATAGTTCCAGACTGCAAGGATTTATTGAATAGTAATGTCAGTGGTTTAGAGAGCTCATCCTTAGCTTCCTTTAGAACTCTAGGCGAGATTGTATCAGGTCCTGGCGTTTTATTTACCTTGAGTTTATCTAAACAATTCAATACTTCTCTCTCTGTAACGGTGATATTGCTTAGAACATCTGAATTATCAATCTGAATCGGCGATGGTGTAGGGATATCACTGAGGTCTTCTGTTGTAAAAACTGATGCAAAGAAGGTATTGAGGGCATTACTCATTTGTTCTTCGTCTTTGGTGTATTCTCCATTTTCATCGACTAACAGTCCAACAGTTGAAGTAACGACTTTTTTCTTTCTGATATAACTATAGAATTCTTTCGGGTTTGTTTTACTTTGATTCGCAATATGTAACTCTAAGGTCTTTTTACTTTGCTTAATTAACTTTTTGGCTTTGCGTCGTAGCTCTACAAATTTCAGCCGTTCTTCGTCATTTTGTAAGGATTTTAATCTATCATTAGCAAATTTTTTAGCAAGCAGGCAGTTTGAAATATCTTTATTCCACCATTTGGGCTTATTATTATGGCCTGGATGCCGAGTTTTCGATGGTATGCAGTCTTGCACTGCTTTTAGGTAAGTGGCTTCGAATAATTTCCAAGATGTATTTATGTCGTTATTGTGAATTAAAAAGCTCCAGTCAGTTTCTTTAAACATAGCTCTAAGTTTATGAAAGTTTGCTTTCTTGAAATTAGGGACTTTTTCGATGCTACTATTTGGTTCGTTACTAGTAAACTTTAAAGTGAAAGTTATCGTACGATGGTCGCTGTTACTGAATTCATCACCAACATTCAAATTCTCTATTAATTCTTCTTTTGTTGCAAGTACAATGTCAAGAACGTTATTACCACGGGTCGGTGTTCCAACAAATTGATAAAGCGAACTCTCTTGCAAGTTCGTATACAAGTCATGTCCGGAGTGTGAAGTAAGAGTATCGCCCCACTTGGTCACAGGTAAATTAAAGTCACCAAAAATTACGGTATCTTGTGAGTTACTTACATCTGCAATTTGTTCGTAAATTTCTCGGTCAGTTTGCACTGATTGAGCTGGAGGTCTGTATATTAATGCAAGTATTATTTTGGTACCTTTATTATTCTTTATTAGCACAAAAGATGCGTCGACGTTCACAATTTGAGGTTTTGACAAGAGGGTAGGGTTAAGACTTTCTTTGATATAAAGTAAAACGCCACCTCCATTTCGATTTATTCGGCTTTTCTCAAACATTACATAACCGGGAAGTGAATACTCTGCTAAAAAGTCTCTATCTTCTGTATTGAGCCAAGATTCTGTTATGCCAATCACATCATCATAATTTTCTGTAAACACTAGCTCCTCTAAATCTGAAAATTTATTGCGTATGCTACGAGCGTTTGCATAGAAAACCTTTAAATTTGTTATTTTAGAACTCACGGAACGCTCTTAATAATATTTTTGGTTCTTGTCGGATCTACATTTATATTCATGGCTGTCCTCGGTCCTCGCTGTCTTCGGTCCTTATCGCTGGTGATCCTCGGTTGCCTCTGTTTTTTTCTTGGCGTTGGATGATTTATGTCACTGCTGCTTCTTCTCGGATGGCGTTTTTTGATCCATGGCTGCGGACTGCTTCGTGTAGGAGACGACCCATGCGTGCTGAACCCACAGGGTTTAGATGAGTGCCATCCTTGCGGAACAGAGTAGGCTGGTTGTAGAAGTTGTCCCAGAGGTTGATGAATTCAACTTCTTCCCTCAGACACAAATGTTTTAGTCGGCTATTTGTGCTGAAGGCCTTGTCGTAGAATTTGTCAGGTGCGTCGATCTTGGGGAGAATGCCTGAGATGATGATATTCCTTGACTTGTTTTTGTAGTGCTGGATCATCTTGCGATATTTCTCCATCAATTCTTCGGATCTGGTGCGCATGACGTCATTTGAACCAGCATGGATGACAAAAAGGGTATTTTCATTTGCATCCTTTGTGGTATCTTCGAAGGCTTCCACAATGTCGTCCAGTCCAGCTCCTGGGATGCAAAATCTTTTTCGTTGATTTGGGACTCTGTCGCAGAACTCTTCGACCTGTCCTCGTAGGATGGAATCCCCAACGAGCCTGGTCTCTTCTGGTTCGTCTTCCATCTCTACCAATATCTCAAATCTGTTTGACATTGTGACTGGTAGATGAGACCTTTTCTGCGTTGGCCGTGCACCGTTCCTCACTGGTGTAAATCCGGAAACCTGTGGTGGCGGGACTCTACGTACAGGTCGGGGAGAGGAGTGGTTAGAACGGGGGCGAGGGGTTGGTACTGTTCGTGCTAGCAGGCTTCTTGCAAGAGGAGTGGGGGAGAGAGTAAGGTGAACAGGGCGGCTGTCCTGGTTTGATGTCGGCTCAGGTTCGTCAGAAGCATCTGCTGCAGTGTCTACTGCAGGTGTTGGATTGTTGGCAGATGACGTTGGGGCGGTGGTGGATGCTGGAGTTGAAACAATTTGAGTTAGTGATACTCCAACGTTGAGTGTTACAAACTCTTGGAGTGATTCCAGCTTCCTGGTGAGGGCGTTGATCTTGTTGAGGGCTTCATCCAATTTTGCTGTCAAATCCTCTCGTTGCTGGCAGAGTCGGCAGACTTGTGGATCGGCAGGAGCAAACATGGAAGCACCAAACCTACCGGCGCAGTTCGTACAGGCACGAGGCATGGTGACGATCACTTTCTTCAGTTCACTTCACTCACTTAAAAACACTTAACTCACTTTAAAAACACTAAACTCACTTTAAAAATACTTCACTTACTTAAATAGGCCTAACCGAAAACAAAAATGTTGAAATACACACAAATAGGTTATCAGCGGTGATAGCCTAACCAAAAATTAAAACAAAACAAAATTAAATTTGAATACGCAGTGATAGCCGAACCGAAATGTTTTTTATGTTTATTAAAACAGAAATAGGCCACCAGGGGTTATAGCCTATCCTAACCGAAAACAAAAATTATGAAATACCGGTACGCAGAAATAGGTCACCAGCGGTGATAGCCTAACTGAAAATTTAAAAATTGAAGTACGCAGAAATAGGCCACCAGGGATGATAGCCTAGACTAACCGAAAACAAAAATAACCGAAAACAAAAATTATGAAATACCGGTACGCAGAAATAGGCCACCAGCGGTGCTAGCCTAGACTAACCGAAAACAAAAATAACCGAAAACAAAAATTATGAAATACTGGTACGCAGAAATAGGCCACCAGCGGTGATAGCCTAACTGAAAATTTAAAAATTGAAGTACGCAGAAATAGGCCACCAGGGATGATAGCCTAGACTAACCGAAAACAAAATTAACCGAAAACAAAAATTATGAAATACCGGTACGCAGAAATAGGCCACCAGCGGTGATAGCCTAACTGAAAATTTAAAAATTGAAGTACCGTACGCAGAAATAGGCCACCAGGGATGATAGCCTAGACTAACCGAAAACAAAAATAACCACAAACAAAAAAGTATGAAATATGCAGAAGTAGGCTACCAGGGGTGATAACCTACCTAAAAAAGCAAAACAAATATATATATATATAATAGAATATGTGACTAAATATACAATTCACCAAATAGAGATTATATAAAAATAAAGTGTAACTGCACACAAGGGGTTAATATACTGTATCAACAGATGGCGCTGGTGTCACTGTAGGCTAGTCAAGCAGGACGTGCTGCAGGACGTTGCGTGCCTTAGTAGCTTCATTGATCCTAATGCAGCCCTTTTCTCGTAACAGTGATATATATTGGGGCTTATCCAAGTCAACTGTCTTCATACACAATACACATGTAGCTTCATCCGATGCAGAAGCCATGTTTCATTAATTAAGATCATGCACCTGCAAAAGACAAACATATTAATGTGACAGTCCACAGACAAGTGGTAACAATATGTCAGTCTTATAATTTATTTATGATTTAACAGTTTTGAGACTGCATCCATCACATGCAGCTTGAAAAACTAGTGTGGATAGACATATTACACTTGAATTTAGCATTCTTAGTTAAATAATTATGGCGATTTTCATGTTTCCGCTGTTTGTCTGGCGGCGATCTTAGATTTCACGAATGTTCAGGCATTTCCCATGCTCGGATTTTGTGGGACTTTTTTTTTTACACATTTTAGACACCTCAATAAACTAATATAAATTGCAAAACCTTTTCCTCCAATTTTGTTTAACCTCAACCCTTCGCTGACTGGACTAGGTGGGGAGGGAGCGAGAGGAAGGGGATATAATATGTCAGAAATAGCATAGGGGGGGGGGGGGGGGGAAGGCTTATCGCCAGAGAGAGAGAGAGTGTGGGTCCAGTAGAGGCTTAGGTAGCTGATATCTCAGTGTACCTACTATGGTGACATAAACATCTATTTTGACATGTTTGACTATATCAATATTTTTTTTTTTCTTCTGAGGATGAGGGAGACAATAAGTATAACTACCTGTGACAAGTGCCTCACCCAGAGTTGAAAGAGTGACAGGGCCAAAATCAAGGAATGTTTCTAGCTAAAATTCAAAAATATCAATATGATAAGCATCATACTGTAGTTTATTAGCAAATGTTTACGTTGCTACTAGTACTGTATATACTGTATATACTGTATAGGTTGATCTTTAACGATTAATGTGTTTCAGCTTTACACAGCAAATGTTGAAGTTATAATTTACTCTTGGAATTGGATAGTTTATCTCTACGTTGAATCAAATAGGCTATCTGAATGCAGAGAGAATAAATAACATTTATGAAAATCGCCTGCTTTCATCAACTTTACTGAAATAGAACATATTAATGTGAATTTTCTGTCACTGAGCCGCCAATCCAAACTGAATAATAATGCACTGCTTGTAGCTAAATCAAACACAAATATTTTAAATTAGAAATCAAGGTTTTAAAATGTAATCCAAGACCCAAGGAAAGGCAAGGGAATGGATCCACGCTCCATTGCAACAAATATCACTGTACAATGTGTTGATGAGATCTCCCTATATATATATATATATATATATATATATATATATATATATACTATAGAATAATACAAATAATATTGAAGAAGTCATCGGAAAAAAATCGATATTACCATAAATATACAGTATCAGGTTTTTCTATCTTTCTTTTAAGCTTTCATCATAACAGGGAAGATGAATATAAAGATAAGAAAGGCACAAATCTTAGGTAAATCTCACAAAACAAAACAAAATAAATATACAAAGTTCATAAAAAAGAAGCCATCGGTGAAAACAAATCATAATATTACCATAAATATGCAATGTCAGGTGTTTTTCTCTTTGTTTTAAGCTTTCTTTTAAACAGGGAAGGCGAACATAAAGAGAAGACAGGGACAAATCTTAGGTCAGTCTCATATCCCAAGAGAAAGAAAAAAAAAAAAAATCCCCATTAATTAAAATCAGCTGACCGTCCTCGTTCACCACACTAAGAAAATACAAACAAACACACACCCATATATATATATATATATATATATATATATAATATATATATATATAGATATATAGATATATATATATATATATATATATATATATATATATATATATATATATATATATATATATATATATAATCATGGTAGTGATTTATCGAGTAACCCCCACCCCTTCTCTCTCTCTCTCTCTTGCATATGATAAACCCCATTAGTTAGATTAAATTGGTAGTTTTGTGATCCAATAATGTGTAATATAATAATGGAATTCTGTAGTATAAGATTCTGAGCGGTAACAAGATATTCTGCCTTTATGTTGAACTAATATATATTTAAATGTTGCTAGACATAACATAGCAATTGCAAGTGATCATAAGGCAATTTTTTAACTCCATTTGCCGATTTATCAGCTACAATACTAGGTAGTGGTGTATTATACAATATACTAGGTAGTGGTGTATTATACAATATACTAGGTAGTGGTGTATTATACAATATACTAGGTAGTGGTGTATTATACAATATACTAGGTAGTGGTGTATTATACAATATTGTTGGACACTTCTATCCTTTAAGGGGAGATGCACCGTTTTTTTGGCCCCCCTTCTTCCTCATGTTTAGCCCTATTAGTTTTCGGATTATAAGGCGTTCGGCCCATTAGTTAGGCTATTTTAAGAACCATTATTGTCAATATTAAGACTTTTCGTGTCATTTAGGTGCCGATTTTATCCTGGCAAGCGATAGCGAGCCTGTAATTAAAGAGAAATCGGTCTTCGGCCCGGTCCTTTTTCTTTCGAAAAATGTATACATTTATATTGAAGGAGGGTCTTGGGCGGGTGTTTTTGAGGCTTGATGGAGATTTAGGGAGGAAACTAATAAAATAATAAACAGATACATAAATGAGCAAATACATAAGATACATAAGATACACAAGACAAATAAGATACATACGCCCATCTTCCCTTAAGCAATATCTGTAAATTAAATAACTAGGTACAATAAAGTAACATACAGTGCATGTCCATCAGCAAACAATTGACTGGACGAAATGTGACGTACGGCTTTCTATAACGTGGAGTGTTAAGGGGAAATGGGGCGTTTTTATGGTCCCCCTTTCTCCCTCATGCTTAGCCCCATTAGAATTCAGATTTTAAGACGTTCGTCCCATTTGTTTGGCGATTTTAAGACCTTTAGTCCCATTTATTCATCAATATCAAGATCTTTTGTGCAATTTAGGTGTCGATTTTACCTTGGCGAGCGATAGCGAGCCTGTAATTTAAGAGGAACTGGCTTTCATCCGGGACATTTTTCTACCGAAAAATGTACTAATTTATCTTGAGGGGGGGATCTAGGGGATGTTTTTCTAAGTTTGAAGGATGTCTAGCGAGGAACTAAAACATATATGAATAACTGAATTAATAGACCAAAAAAGCAGCCACTGTCACCTTTTAAAACTCTCTCTTGGGAACTGAGAAATATTGTACGATAAATGTTTGAAGAACAAATATTGAAAGAAAATTGGAGACACGAGAAGGGTTTAGCTAGAGTGAATTTATATATGTATATATATATATATATATATATATATATATATATATATATATATATATATATATATATATATATATACACTAGTTTTAAGCTGAAATTTATGGTAATGTTGCTGTCATGTTAAGCAAAGCGTGTATGTCAGCCTTAATACACGGGTTTATAATTACTGGGGCGGCGTGTCAGTACCAGTATAAATCACCGAGGCTTTAAAATTATGCAAATTGGGTGTCTGAGTTGAAATAGCACATCATCATACTTGAAGAAATAACCCTTTGAGGATCCTGAAGCATTTGACAGTTTATTCTGGCTATCATTAGACGATTATATTCACTTAGGGTAAACTTGTAGAAGATGAAGAGTTAATGGAGATAGTATTTACCCCTTTAACCCCTGTTTACCGGTGACGTATTATCTATTTTATTTCAGCTACACTTAGACGATTATACGAAGCTTAGGAATGTTATATGGTAGCTAAAAGGCTTAATTGAGATATAGTCCGTTGAGCTTTGATTGGTAGACGTCCTTCCTAAGCTTCATAAAATCGTCTTAATGTAGCTAAGATAAAATAAAAAAGACAATACCGGTACAGAAGTGGTTAATTCGTAGATATCCTTCCTACATTGCAAAAGCATTGTCTACCGGTAACCAAAATATATTGGACAAATGGGTCTTAATTCCTCAACAAGTTAATTTGGAGATCAGGTAATTTGTGTTGGAGGGGTATATATATTTTTAATTTTGTATAGTTTACAGTATATGATGAATGTTAATAGTTGAGGCCGCTTGGAAAAACCTATACGTATATTTGAGAGAGAGAGTACAAAGGAGTACAAAGGAGTACAAAGGAAATCAAGCAACAACAGGTCTAGTGACCCTTCTAGGCTGCTTGTCCTCCAAAACACTGAGGATCAAGTGTCCAAACAGTGGTTTAGAGTGGGTAAGGGAACATTGGAAAGGGAACTACTGCCCTGGAACTTAAGTCCGTGGCAGGATTAGGAAGTTAGTAGGGGACGGATGGGTTAGTAACTGAGGGGGGGATAAAGTTATTCATTTACAAACGCAGTCAGTCGCGGGTTTGATGCGAGATATTTGTCTAAGCGGAGTTTAAATGAATCAACGGTGCTGCAGTCTATAACGTCTCGGGGAAGCCCATTCCACATGTTGACAACTCGATTGAAGAAGAAATTCTTAGATTCGTGTGAGTTAAAAGATTTACCAATAATTTTGCAACCGTTTCCCCGCGTGTAATTAGATTGGTCGATAGTGAAGTACTTACTACAGTTCATATTGTCGATGCCTTTGATGATTTTGAACACTTGAATTAAGTCACCTCTTAATCTGCGCTGGGTTATAGGAAATAGATTTAATTCTCTAAGACGCTCTTCGTATGGTTTGTTCTTCAGGCTAGGTATAATTTTGGTAACTCTACGTTGAACTCGTTCTAGCTTGTTAACATCTTTTTGGTAATAAGGGCACCAAGATTGAACGCAGTATTCCAGAAGAGGGCGGACTAAGGAATTGTAAAGGGTTAGGATAACTTCTTTGGATTTATGCTCGAATGACCTGCCTATAAAGCCAATTATTTTGTTTGCCTTCTTAAGAACTTCTGAACATTGTTAACTCGGTTTTAGGTTACTCGATATTGTTACTTCCAGATCGGTTTCTCTGTTTACATTCTTAAGCTGAGTGCCATTCATCGAATAGTTTGCTTTCTCATTTAGGTATCCGATATGTAGTACTTTACATTTATCCGCATTGAAACTCATTTGCCAAATTTGGGCCCAGCATGACAATTTATCTAGATTGTGTTGCATATCGTCAACTTGTTCTTTTGAGAGTACCCTTTTTGCAATTTTTGTATCGTCAGCAAATTTTGAGATTGTACAGGTGAAACCCTCATCTATGTCGTTGATGTAAATTAGAAAGATAATTGGTCCTAGTACCGATCCCTGGGGTACCCTGCTACTTACATTGGTCCATTTAGATGCCCAACCGTTTATGACTACTCTTTGCTTTCTGTCGCTGAGCCAATTTGCTATCCATTTCAACACACCGTCTTGTATTCCATGCGCTTTTAGTTTTAGCAGTAAACGTTTGTGGGGAACTTTGTCAAAGGCCTTTTGAAAATCAAGGTATATAATATCTACAGCTTTACTCTCATCGTAGAGGTTGAGGATATCGTGGAAGAAGTCTAAGAGGTTTGTTAAACAGGAACGTTTTTTACGAAAGCCGTGTTGAGTATCTTTAAGCAAGTTATTTGCCTCTAAGTGATTTACGAGTCTGTCTCTTATGACCGTTTCTAGCATTTTACATACAATTGAGGTTAAGCTAATTGGACGATAGTTACTGGGTAGGGATTTGCTGCCTTTTTTTAATATCGGTGTTACGTTGGCTAGCTTCCACTGATCAGTCATAGTCCCAGACTGCAAGGATTCATTGAATAGCAATGTCAGTGGTTTGGAGAGCTCATCCTTAGCTTCCTTTAGAACTCTAGGCGAGATTGTATCAGGTCCAGGCGTTTTATTTACCTTGAGTTTATCTAAACAATTCAATACTTCTCTCTCTGTAACGGTGATATTGCTTAGAACATCTGAATTATCAATCTGAATCGGCGATGGTGTAGGGATATCACTGAGGTCTTCGGTTGTAAAAACTGATGCAAAGAAGGTATTGAGGGCATTACTCATTTGTACTTCGTCTTTGGTGTATTCTCCATTTTCATCGACTAACGGTCCAACAGTTGAAGTAACTACTTTTTTCTTTCTGATATAACTATAGAATTCTTTCGGGTTTGTTTTACTTTGATTCACAACATGTAACTCCAGGGTCTTTTTACTTTGCCTAATTATTTTTTTGGCTTTGCGTCGTAGCTCTACAAATTTCACCCGTTCTTCGTCATTTTATGAGGATTTTAATCTATCATTAGCAAATTTTTTAGCAAGCAGACAGTCTGAAATATCTTTATTCCACCATTTGGGCTTATCATTATGGCCTGGACGCCGTATTTTCGATGGTATGCAGTCTTGCACTGCCTTAAGGTAAGTGGTTGTGAAACACTCCCAAGATGTATTTATGTCGTTATTGTTAGTCAAAAAGCTCCAGTCAGTTTCTTTAAGCTTTGATTTAAGTTTATGAAAATTTGCTTTCATGAAATTAGGGAGTTTCTCAATGCTGCTATTTGATTTGATACTAGTAAACTTTAAAGTGAAAGTTATCGGACGATGGTCGCTGTTACTGAATTCATCACCAACATTCAAATTCTCTATTCATTCTTCTTTTGTTGCGAGTACAAGGTCAAGCACATTATTACCACGGGTCGGATATTGTACAAATTGAAAAAGAGAGAGAGAGAGAGAGAGAGAGAGAGAGAGAGAGAGAGAGAGAGAGAGAGAGAGAGAGAGAGAGAGAGAGAGAGAAAATCACACTCCCTGCATCCAATGAAGTAGGACAGATGGAGGGAGAGATAAAGAGAACAATAGAAGAAAGACATGAACATAAAATTAAAAATTAAATACAATTGTGTGCTAAAATACATGAACCAATAATCGAGAGAGGAAGAGGGGAGTGGTCAGAATGTATTAAGGGGAGATGGATCGTATTTCTGGTCCCCCTTCTTTCTCATGCTTAGCCCCATTAGTTTTTAGATTTTAAGACGATTGGCCCATTAGTTTGGCGATTTTAAGACCTTTTGCCCCATTTCTTTGTCAATATTAAGACTATTCGTGTCATCTAAGTGTTGATTTTTTCAAGGCGAGCGATAGCGAGCCTGTAATTTAAGAGCAACCAGCTTTCGGCCAGGACATTTTTCTATCGAGAATTTATAAATTTATCTTAAAGGAGGGTCTTGAGGGGTGTTTTATTAAGCTTGATGGAGGTCTAGGGAGGAAACTATAAAACTGATA
Source organism: Paralithodes platypus (assembly GCA_032716605.1). NCBI lineage: Eukaryota > Metazoa > Arthropoda > Malacostraca > Decapoda > Lithodidae > Paralithodes > Paralithodes platypus. The sequence goes on from CM064566.1 coordinate 17,761,783, forward strand.
AAAAATATTATATATACATGAACAAAATAATACGCCCATCCCCCCCTTGCTGTAGCTCACCAGGACAATAATACGCCCATCCCCCCTTGCTATACCTCACCAGGACAATAATACGCCCATCCCCCCTTGCTATACCTCACCAGGACAATAATACGCCCATCCCCCCTTGCTATACCTCACCAGGACAATAATACGCCCATCCCCCCTTGCTGTACCTCACCAGGACAATAATACGCCCATCCACCCTTGCTATACCTCACCAGGACAATAATACACCCATCCCCCCTTGCTATACCTCACCAGGACAATAATACGCCCATCCCCCCTTGCTATACCTCACCAGGACAATAATACGCCCATCCCCCCTTTCTATACCTCACCAGCACAATAATACGTCCATCCCCCCTTGCTATACCTCACCAGGACAATAATACGCCCATCCCCCTTTGCTGTAGCTCACCAGGACAATAATACGCCCATCCACCCTTGCTATACCTCACCAGGACAATAATACGCCGATCCCCCCTTGCTGTAGCTCACCAGGACAATAATACGCCCATCCACCCTTGCTATACCTCACCAGGACAATAATACGCCCATCCCCCCTTGCTGTAGCTCACCAGGACAATAATACGCCCATCCCCCCTTGCTGTAGCTCACCAGGACAATAATACGCCCATCCACCCTTGCTATACCTCACCAGGACAATAATACGCCCATCCCCCCTTGCTATACCTCACCAGGACAATAATACGCCCATCCCCCCTTGCTATACCTCACCAGGACAATAATACGCCCATCCCCCCTTGCTATACCTCACCAGGACAATAATACACCCATCCCCCCTTGCTATACCTCACCAGAACAATAATACGCCCATCCCCCCTTGCTATACCTCACCAGGACAATAATACGCCCATCCCCCCTTGCTATACCTCACCAGGACAATAATACGCCCATCCCCCCTTGCTATACCTCACCAGGACAATAATAGGCCCATCCCCTCCTTGCTATACCTCACCAGGACAATAATACGCCCATCCCCCCTTGCTATACCTCACCAGGACAATAATACGCCCATCCCACCTTGCTATACCTCACCAGGACAATAATACGCCCATCCCCCCTTGCTATACCTCACCAGGACAATAATAGGCCCATCCTCCCCTTGCTATACCTCACCAGGACAATAATACACCCATCCCCCCTTGCTATACCTCACCAGAACAATAATACGCCCATCCCCCCTTGCTATACCTCACCAGGACAATAATACACCCATCCCCCCTTGCTATACCTCACCAGAACAATAATACGCCCATCCCCCCCTTGCTATACCTCACCAGAACAATAATACGCCCATCCCCCCTTGCTATACCTCACCAGGACAATAATACGCCCATCCCCCCTTGCTACACCTCACCAGGACAATAATACGCCCATCCCCCCTTGCTATACCTCACCAGGACAATAATAGGCCCATCCCCCCCTTGCTATACCTCACCAGGACAATAATACGCCCATCCCCCCTTGCTATACCTCACCAGGACAATAATACGCCCATCCCCCCTTGCTATACCTCACCAGGACAATAATACGCCCATCCCCCCTTGCTATACCTCACCAGGACAATAATACGCCATCCCCCCGTTGCTATACCTCACCAGGACAATAATACACCCATCCCCCCTTGCTATACCTCACCAGGACAATAATACACCCATCCCCCCTTGCTATACCTCACCAGAACAATAATACGCCCATCCCCCCTTGCTATACCTCACCAGGACAATAATACGCCCATCCCCCCTTGCTATACCTCACCAGGACAATAATACGCCCATCCCCCCTTGCTATACCTCACCAGGACAATAATACGCCCATCCCCCCTTGCTATACCTCACCAGGACAATAATAGGCCCATCCCCCCCTTGCTATACCTCACCAGGACAATAATACACCCATCCCCCCTTGCTATACCTCACCAGAACAACAATCTACACCTAAATGGCACGAAAGTTCTTATATTGACTAAGAAATGGGGCGAAGATTAGGAAAAATTACACTAAGTATATAATTTGTAAGTAAAACAAATATGTGCAGCACGAAATTGAAAGAAAATGAATAATGTCACCAAGTTTATCGGAATCTATCATAATGGGAATCCTTAATGAGGCACTTTGATTTGATTAATGATCCAAGAAAGGTTATCCAAAATCTTAACGCTCTCTCTCTCTCTCTCTCTCTCTCTCTCTCTCTCTCTCTCTCATTCAAGCTTTGCCTCTCTCACTCTCATTCTCGATTTGTCTGTCTGTCTGTCTGTCTCTCTCTCTCTCTCTCTCTCTCTCTCTCTCTCTCTCTCTCTCTCTCTCTCTCTCTCTCTTTCTTTAAGCTTGATGGAGGTCTAAGGAGGAAACTAAAGAAATGGTAAAAATATATGTAAAGGAGGAAATAAATACGCCATCCCCCCTTAAGGGGAGGCAGACCGTTTTTCTGGACCCCCTTCTCCCTAATGTTTAGCCCCACTTATTTTGAGATTATAAGCCCATTTGTTTGGCGATTTTAACACCTTTCGCCCCATTTCGTTGTCAATTTTAAGACCTTTCGTGCCATTTAGGTGTCGATTTTTTCCTGGCGAGCGATAGCGAGCCTGCAATTGTAAGAGGAACCGGCCTTCGGCTGGGACAATTTTCTACCGAAAAATTTACAAATTTATCTTGACTAGGGGGTCTATGGGGTGTTTTTCTAAGGATGTCTAGGGAGGAAACTAAAAGAATATATGAATACATTAATTAATAGACCAAACAAACGGTCAGTCTCCCCTTAATAGAACCATGTTGGAAGCTGGAACACAGAGCACAACCCACAAAGGCAAAGCCGGGATGCTCACACGTAGCAATTTCGTAGATCAACCGAGCTGGCTGAAAGAGTCTCCAACATCTGACAGACAGCTGATGACAAGGGGCTTAGCACGTTTAACATTCTGACGACACTGCAGGTGGATCTGGCTAGCGTCTGTTTTTTTCCCCCACCGAAAAATGTACAAATTAATCTAGAAGGGGGATCTAATGGATGTTTTTTTAAGTTTGATGGAGGTCTAGGGAGGAAACTAAATATATGATAAAAATATATATTTTGTTGTGACATATGGTGCTAATTATATAAAAGTTTGTCTTAATAGGATGCAGAGACATAGTAGTTTCATATTTTTCCAGTAAGAATCGAGAAATTAGCTGCAAATGGACTAATTTTATCGTCAGCTGAATAGAAACAGAGTATAGTGTGTGGTGTCGAAACTGCTTGTTCACTACAGTAAACATGAAAATACACTATGAAACATTCTCTCTCGCTTGGCAATAGTCAACGATAACACTCTGATATTTAGACGGCAGATTGTCCCTCCCTTTGTCAGTGTTGTAAAGTATTCACGTACTTCTCCCTACCAACAAATGTCAAAAGTGGCCGACAGAGGCGCTGAACGCAATGTTTGCCGCGGTGCATCATGGGAAACTGTATACATCGTGGATCTCTGCACCCTCTCTCTCTTCCAACAATTCTTTATTATAAGCGGTCTGTCAAAATGTCTGTAGCTGACACATATTATAGCCTATGCATATTGTTGTATATTATATTTTAGTCATCCATACCCATATATAACGTATATTTATAATACAAAGTCAGCAAGCATTTTCGCACCTTTTTATTATGATAATTAATCAGCTTATATTATGTTTGTAGTCATTATCAGCTGCACATTGTCATTCCCATGACTACTATACTTTATAAGGATGTAGTGTAGTCATATACTGTATAATAGAAGAAATTATAATCACAAAGAATCATGATAAACTGTGCATGTCCTCGGTGTTAAGTATTGTTGATGTCGACAGTCGTAGCTCTGGCGCTAGTTCAGAAGCGTCCACCAGAGGTCTCAAGTGTATTCTTGGTAGCGAGAATTCTCGGGCGGGTTGGATTAACTCTTACTATACCGGTGACTTCTGTTACATTTATTCTAGCTATATTTAGACGATTTTGTGCAGCTTAAGAAGGATATGTGGTAGTAAAAATGGTTGAGTGAGATAGTTCGAAACCTGTTAATTGCTGGAGATCCTTTTTAAACTGAGTCTAATCGTCTACTAGTTGCCAGAATGAAGTTAAAAGGACGTTACCAGTACTGAAGGGATTGAGTATTGTTTGTATCAATATAATTTAATTTTCCTCACGGAGGACGCAGGAAATGGGATGATATTCAGTAAGACATAATATGCGTTTTATAATGGACATCCATAGAATAGTACAGTAAATGATTCCATTATACAAAAAGAAGTACAACACAATTACACACACACACACATATATACTGTATATATATATTGCATATACAGTATATTGCATATTTATATTATCTCATATTTAGAGATATACATCTACACAGGTCAAAGCATAATACCAGTCTCAGATACACCCAGTCACTCGGTCATTTAATATACATCTACACAGGTCAAGGCATAATACCAGTCTCAGATACACCCAGTCACTCGGTCATTTAATATACATCTACACAGGTCAAGGCATAATACCAGTCTCAGATACACCCAGTCACTCGGTCATTTAATATACATCTACACAGGTCAAGGCATAATACCAGTCTCAGATACACCCAGTCACTCGGTCATTTAATATACATCTACACAGGTCAAAGCATAATACCAGTCTCAGATACACCCAGTCACTCGGTCATTTAATATACATCTACACAGGTCAAGGCATAATACCAGTCTCAGATACACCCAGTCACTCGGTCATTTAATATACATCTACACAGGTCAAGGCATAATACCAGTCTCAGATACACCCAGTCACTCGGTCATTTAATATACATCTACACAGGTCAAGGCATAATACCAGTCTCAGATACACCCAGTCACTCGGTCATTTAATCTTCAGTACAAACAGTTCAGTGAAATGCAATAACCAGATTTACAAGGGTAATCAGCTTTAAGGGGAGATGGGTAGTTTTTTCTGGTCCCCCTTCTTCCTCATGTTTAACCACATTAGTTTGGCGATTTTAAGACCTTTCTCCCCATTTATCTGTCCATATTAAGACTTTTCGTGTAATTTAGGTGTCTTTTTTTCCTGGCGAGCGATAGCAGGCCTGTAATTTAGGAGGAACTGGCCTACGGCCGGGAAATTTTTCTACCGAAAAATTTACATATATATCTTGAAAAGGGATCCTGGGGTTGTTTTTTATAATGTTGATGGAGGTCTAGGGAGGAAACTAGAAAATAATAAATAAATGAAAAAGTCCACCAAAAAAGTGAGGCCAAGGTTGCCTGGTTGTACACTCGAGGAAAAAACAATCTTTACACTAATGCTCTAAATATTGTGGAAGTCGGTCAATATGTTGAGATAATGCCCTACAGGCGTATGTTTCACCCCGTTCATTTCGTTCACTCTAGATTATTTACCAGGTCACCAATGTAAAGATTGTTTTTTCCTCGAGTGTGCAGTCGCGCTAATAAGTGATGTCTCGGCACCAAGTATATTTTGATCCATAATTGGTATCAGCAATATCTAAGCTTCATTTCTTCATATTGAGTGATATATACAAATATGTTCCTACACTTACCCACCCTATTCAACATCTGACAGACATTAATACAGCACAGAGCAAGCCAAACGTAATGACAGCTGGGACATGACTTATTAACGGGACCGTGCATCAGGGGGAGGGGGGACCGCTCCACAGAAGCTCAGATTTACTGTCAAATTCATGGCCGGTTAATATTTTACTGTCCCCCTCCATTCACTTCAAACCTTGGAAACTCGGCATTGTGGACATGAAGTGTACTGTGTCTAACTCTTGCTTTCATTGAATAAGTTTATAACTATTCACTTGCAATAAATAAATTCGTCAGAAAAGGTTATGAATATAATGTACTAAAAACTAAAAAATTACAAATGCGGGTGAATAAATGTAAACAAAATTACAGGCTCGCTACCGCTCGCCAGGAAAAAATAGACACCTAAATGGCACGAATGGAAAGAATGACATAGAAATGGGAGGAAAGGTTTTAAAATCGACAAATTAATGAAGCGAACGTCTTTAAATCTGAAAACTAATGGGGCTAAACATGAGGAAGAAGGGGGACCATAAAAACGATCCATCTCCCCTTAAGAGATGAAGTCATGAATATAATGCATATATACATGTTCAAACTGGCCAGTACAGTATTTCCACCTGACAAAATGATCTAAATGTATGTAGTGGAATCTGATTCACCAATTAGTCTCGTTTGTCAAGAGACTGTAGAGATATAAATCTCTTCGCAAGAATATTATCAGACCAAACTAAATAATTACCAGTTCTAATGATAATTTACGACAAGTTGGGAGAGAGATAACCTGACCAAGATTCGAACCCACTCACTCCAGGTATATTTGGGAGAGTCGGACACCGTAACCACTCGGCCATAAGCGGATATAAGGAAAGCAACCTTAGTTCTTATATGAAAAACTAGGTTATAGTTTCGTGGAGAACTATGCCTTCCAACACGTGGTGAGTTTTTTATAATTCAACCATGACTATTTTACACTCTCCCCCCCCCCCCCACTCGGCTAATTGATACAATTTTAATCGTCCTGGTACTATTATGGAACCTCTCTGAATGACACTATCATTAGATTATTGTCATTCACACCAAATGACAATAATCGTGTATGATCTTGGGCTACCATACTTAACCCTTTCAAGATCCGATCGCACTTGTCTGTGCTGTTTTCTGGCTATTATTGGACGGCTGTATGCAGATTAGGAACGGTATGTGGAAGCAAGAGGGTTAATTGAGCAGTCTTCTTCCTTTTAATTCCCACAGATCCTTCCTAAGCTGTATACAAGCGTCTAAGGATAGCCAGAATAAACGGTCAAAACGCGTCATGATCCTTAAGGGGGTTAATGTATTTTTAATTTACTACCTAGACTTAGACACACGCTTGTCCAGAGTCCTTTCAAACTAAAGAAAGGTCCCCAGATACCCTTCAAGCTAACTATGTACATTTGTCGGTACAAAAATATCCCGACAGCCTGTCTAGACCCCCTTCAAACTAAAGAAAGGTCCCCAGATCTCCTTCAAGCTAAATATGTACATTTTTCGGTAGAATACTTTCCAGGTTACAGACCAGTTTCTCCCAAATTGCAAGCCCATTATCGGTTATCCAGGATTAATCGTCACCTTATCGGTTTCAAACGCCATATAGTCGCCCAACTAATTAGGTGAAACGTCTTAAAATCGCCTTACCCCATTCTGTACCGGCGACGTCTTTTTGACATTATTCTGGCTACTATTAAGCGATGTTATTTACTTGCAAAAGGGCCTACAGCAATTAACAGGCTTCCAACTATCTAACTTAATCCTTTTTAATACCACAGATCCTTCTTAACGTGCACATAATCCTCTTAATATAACTAGACTAAAGGGGCAGGGGCTAGGAATCCTCCTCCCCCTGTATAATTCTCCTACTCGACGAGACAGGGAAACGGGCGAGAGAACTTTAAAGGTTTCTGTTCGGGCTCTGTCTCGTGTCGACCACCCCTCCAGGAACGTCAACTGGGTTAAAAGGGGGATGGGCCGGGTTTCTGGCCTCCTTCTCCCTCATGTTTAGCCCCATTAGTTTTCAGATTTCAAGATGTTTGCCCCATTAGTTTGACTATTTTAACACCTTTCGTCCCATTTCTTTGTCAATATTAAAACCTTTCGTGCTATTTAGGTGTCGATTTTTTTTTCCTTGCGAGCGATAGCGAGCCTGTAAGTGTGGAGGAACTGGCCTTCGGCCGTGACATTTTTCTATCGAAAAAGTACAAATTATCTCGAAGGGGGATCTAATGGATGTTTGTTTTAAGTTTGATGGAGGTCTAGGAAGGAAACTAAAATAATAAATGAATACCGTATATAAATAATAAATGAATACCGTATATAAATAATACATGAATACCGTATATAAATAATAAATGAATACCGTATATAAATAATAAATGAATACCGTATATAAATAATAAATGAATACCGTATATAAATAAAATGAATACCGCTATATAAATAAAATGAATACCGGTATATAAATAAAATGAATACCGGTATATAAATAAAATGAATACCGGTATATAAATAAACAGAGCCGCCAATATAACCAGTGTCCCCCCTTGAGGGAGCACCAAGAATGAACAAACAACACCATCTCCGTTACCAACACAACACGAACCCTTCAGGAACGGGAACTGGGTTAAGGGACAGTGGTTATTTTGGGGATCTATTTGTTTATATATTCATTTATCTTTTAGTTTCCTCGCTAGACCTTCATCAAGCTTAAAAACATCCGCCCAAGACCCTCCTTCAAGATAAATTTGTGAACTTTTCTATAGAAAAAATTCCCGGCCAATAACAAGAATGCTATCGCTCACCAGGAAAACATTGACACCCAAATGACACGAAAAGTCATAACATAGAACAAAAAAAATAGGGCGAAAGGTCTTAAAATAAACTAAACTCCAGGAACGTGAACTGGATTAAAGGCAGAGCTACTTTGTGAGGCTCTTGTGTCTTAAGGGGGTAGTGGTTAGTCTTTGGCACGAAAGGTCCTAATATTGACAAAAAAATGGGGCGTACAATCTTAAATTCGCCAAACTAATGGGCCAAACGTCTTAAAATCTAAAAAAAAAAAAAATACATGGAGCTAAACACGAGGGAGAAGGGTGTCAGAAAACCAGACCCATCCCCCCTTAATAACAGGCTTCGAAATATCTCCCTTAACCCTTTTTACTACCACAGATCCTTTTTAAACTGCAAACAAACGTCAAAATACAGCAATAATAAAATACATAAGACGTCCCCGGTACAGAATGGGTACAGTCGCGCTAATAAGTGATGTCTCGAAACCAAGTTTGTTTTGATCAATAATTGGTATCAGCAATATCTAAACTTCATTTCGTCATATCGAGTGAAATATACAAACATGTTCCTACACTTACCCGCCCTATTCAACATCTGACAAACATTAATACATCACACAGCAAGCCAAAAGTAATGAAAGCCGGAACATGACTTATTAGCGCGAGCGTACATTTTTGTTTTCCTTCGCTGCTCCCCATCCTCCAAAGAGAATGGGATACTTGACCAATTCCTTTGTTATTCATTCTCTCTGCAATATCAAAGCGAATGTCTGATAGGTTAGGGTAAGTCTGCAAGTATTCTGAATATACACTCGATTTTAATTAACTAAGTGAACATTCTACTATAGTCCGTTCATTCTAGGTTGGGCAGAAATCATAACCTCTAACCTCTCATAACTCAAAAAGGACTACAGTAATAGAGCTAATATTTCTACCAAATACGAAGAATTGGCCAGGGAATAGGTGTGGACATGGACAGCTCATTTGCTCTAGCCCTTTTTGAGTTACAGAGGTTAGAGGTTACGATTTCTGCCAACCTAGAATGAACGGACTATACCTTAGCAGGTCTTTTCCGGATAACTTTTTTTGTTATGTGAATGAGGGAGACAAAAGGCAAAACTGCCTGTGACGAGTGCCTCCCCCAGAGTTGAAAGAGTGACAGGGCCAAAAACAAGGAACCATTGAGCCAAAATGCCTGGACACACGGAGTTTGAAGCAATTTAAGTCATAGGATGAAGGAAAGATGGAATGGAAAAAATGATATGTTATGTGGCTATATCAGATTATTGCCAAGCCGAAGAATTAAGATGGGAAGAGGCCAATTTTTCGCCATCTAGAAAACAAAAATAATATATATATTATACATGTGTTATTTTGTTTAACTCTTAGAAAATACCAGGACGCATTTCTTGTCTGTGTTCTGGCTATTATTAGATGATATAGAGACATTCCTTCTAAAATTAGAGGCTCGCTATCGCTCGCTATAAAGAAATCGACACCTAAAGGGCACGAAAGGTCTTAATATTGACAACAAAAATGAGGCAAAAGGTCTCAAAACCGCCAAGCTAACGGAACGAACGTCTTAAAATCTCAAAACTGATATGCTAAACACGAGGGAGAAGGGGCTCCAGAAAAAGGGAGTACTACCCCCGTAAGCCCAGACCAGACCAGATGGGTGGAGTAAAGTAGGAGAGAAGAGCAATTGGACAGAGGGAGAACAAGGGGAGAAGTGAAAAGTACAGTAGAAGACTGAAAGTTCTCGGGCTCAACCAAGTTGCTTCATTGTCGGTATCACACGAGAGCTTTTATAGTCAACATTCGATGGTCAAACATTTTCTGGCAACTTTTCAGGAATATTTTGCACGGCTATCGGAAACTAGACTGATGGTAGATGAATTTAGGTGACACAGATATATTAAATGTCTTTAGTATACTCTCCTATAGTCCGTTTCTTTTCAACTGACGGTTAATTGCAAAGTTCTCATCAAAGATTTCTCAGTTCTATTGAAGATTTTGCAGTGAAATATGGTGCTAATTATATACACTTGGTCTTCATACGATGCAGAGACATAGTAATTTTAAATTTTTCCAATAGGTATCGTTACAATAGCTGCTAAGGAATTCAATTTATCGTCAGCTGAAAAGAAACAGAGAATATTTCCCACTGATCCTTCCTAAATCGTCTATAAGGAGGTAAATCACAAATATATGCGATCAAATTATGTAGTAAAAATTGCAAGAAAAGTAATATTGGAACACCCTTTTAACTACCACAGATCCTTTCTAAACTGCATAAAATCGTCTAGATATAGCTAGAATAAAATGTAACAGACGTCGCTGGTACAGAAAGCGTTAAGGGGAGAAGGGTCGGTTTTTGGTCGTTTTTTGCATTTATTTATTATTTTTCTAGTTTCCTCCCTAGACCTCCAGCAAACATAAAACAACCACCCAAGGATCCCCTTTCAAGATATATTTGTACATTTCTCGGTGGAAAAATTTCCCGGCCGAAGGCCGGTTTCTCCTAAATTACAGGCTCGCTATTGCTCGCCAGGAAACATTTACATCTAATTGAAACGAATGTCAAAGAAAAGGGGCGCAAGGTCTTAAAATCGCCAAACTAATGGGCAGAACGTCTTAAAATCTGAAAACTAATGGGGCTAAACAAGAGGGAGAAAGATGTCCAGAAAAACGACCCATTCCCTCTTAAGATGGATTCCAGGTTACTTCATACATTCTCTCTCTCGCTCTCCCTCTCTGTCTGTTTCACTCTCTTGCTCTCTGTCTGCCTGTATTCTCTCTCTGTCACTCACTCTCTCTCTCTCTCTCTCTCTCTCTCTCTCTAATTTTTTGTTTTTTTGTTTTTTTTTAAGCCCTCCTGTTATGAATGCGCAGACCGGGTGAACATATCGGAAAGTGGGTAAGGGAACTCCAAATGTTGTTGATGGTGTTCCTGTGATGATGCTGGCAAGGTACCTTGGTGGAGAGAGAGAGAGCGAGTGTGTGTGTGTGTGTATGTGTGTGTGTGTGTGTGTGTGTGAGTGAGAGATAGATCTACATAGACGTCACAAGGCAGCAGGCCCCTAGGATGCGCCAGGATCCGCCAGCCAATCAAGGGCGCGGGAAAGCCCGCGCGCGAGCGGGAAAACTCCTCCGAGCGAGGGAGGCAGCGCATACATACACACGCACATATTACTACCACGCTGCCTCTATTGCTCTTTCTCCTTAACTTTACACAATGCATCTTATATTCTACTAATGATATAAAATACTTCCCGTTGTCGCAGACGAAAACAAAGACCACCACTGGACTGTCTGTGACAATGCGAGCACAAGGAAAGAAAGAACAACATTCTCGGATAACTGTAGCCCATTTCGATGTCCCTGGCGAGTGCTTGTGGCTAACGATAGGCGATTCTGCCCACGCTGGTAGACGTCACACCCCGCCCAAGATATAGGACGCTCAACATTAGGCGAGCACCATGTCTGACAAGGCAGAATGCCGACAAGACCCGCCACACCTAGCCACTCCACCAGAAATGAAATGCAAAGCTCAATCTTAAATAAAACAACATATTAGCATAAAGAAAATCTTATAACCCCTCCCAAACACAATAGTATAATTTTAGCCTGCTATGCTCCCTGAGCGAGCTTCACAGAGCCCAGCCAACTAAGTGAAAGACAGGTTTAACTTAGGACTTTAGCTATAACATTGGCAACTTACAATTAACTATAAAAAAGAAAGAGTTTTTATGTGATTTTTTTATTTAATTTTAATGTTGTTTTTGACGGCTGCTCTACAGGGGCAAGCCTGATTTTTCTCCACTCAAACCCACACACCTGTGGTGATCTACGCCGGATCCTCCACCCTCGACAAACAGTCTGCAATCACATTCTCACAACCGGCAATATGGCGAATGTCTAGATTGTATTCTTGCAACAAGAGTGACCAACGTGTCAGCCTCATATTTCGGTTGTGGAATTGGTTCAGAAATTTAAGAGGGTGGTGGTCGGTGTAAATCACCACGACTGACCCGTAGGCAGGAACATATACTTCAAAGTGCCTGAGCGCCAACACTATTGCCAGCAGTTCTTTCTCCACCACAGAGTAGTTTTTCTGAGCGGAATTAAACTTCTTGGAAAAGAAACTGACTGGATGCTCCAAACCTTCCTCGTCTGTTTGCATTAAGACGGCACCAGCCCCTACACCGCTGGCATCTGTTGCCAGCTGGAATGGTCTTTCAAAGTCAGGGGCCCTGAGGATTGGGTGAGTGCATAGTAGGTGCTTGACCAGCGAAAAAGCCCTTTCACACTCAGGTGCCCACTTGAACTTTTTGTCTTTTGCTAGTAAATCTGTCAGAGGAGCTAACACAGTAGAATAACCCTGAATGAAACGGCGATAGTAACCGATCATGCCCAAAAATCTCATGATCTACCGCTTGGTGAACGGCCTGGGGAACTGATTAATAGCCTGTATCTTGTTTTGGGGGGGCACACCTGGCCTAACCCAAGATACTGTACAGTTGCCCGGACAAGTCACACTTGCCCAGATTGACCACCAAGCTGGCCTCACTGAGCTTGCGAAACAAGGCTTCTATGTGCTCACAGTGACTCTCAAAGTTGTCATCGTAGATTATAACGTCATCTAGGTAGACAGTGCACTTAGGGATGTCAGCTACTAACTCGTTCATAAGACTCTGGAAGGTTGCTGGGGCATTTTTAAGGCCATACAGCATCACATTGCAACGGTAGGTGTTCCCATCAACCACAAACCCGCATACCCCCTTCGCCCGCTCAGACAAGGGCACCTGCCAGTAGCCTTTCACGAGGTCTACCTTAGTTAGAAACTGTGCCTTACCAATCTTATCTACACTATCATCAACAGAGGGAAGGGGATAAGCATTGGTGGGAGTCAACCCGTTCAATCTCCGAAAGTCAATGCAGAAGCGAACCTTCCCGTCAGGCTTGGGCTGCAGAGTGACAGGAGATGTCCACCTAACTGCCCCCTTCTCAATCAACCCCCGTTCTAACATATACTCTAACTCCGCTCTGAGGGCTGGGCGTTTAATGGGTGAAATTATGTAGGGTACTGATTTAAAGGGGGGGTGATCACCCACGTCCACGTCATGCACCACTCAAGTTGTGAGGCCTGGATGCTCTGCAAACACAGTGGGGTATGAAGCTGTTACGATCCAGGTTCTCAAAGACACAGGGCTCTTCAACATTGGACTAGATAATGGCAAAATGCAACAACGGTAACACTAGATCCAACCCCTGCCTTAAACACTGGAAAACAAAACACCATTACCGCCCTGAGTCGTGCCTGGACAACGAGGTATCCTATGACTCGGTAACTGGTGCACACACACTAGGCTGACGCTTGATGAAACAGCCTATTCTCAAACAGTAAAAGATTACTCGATTAGGTTACACAAAGAAAAGATAGTTAACGTGATTAATTAACGTTACGGTAGATACTCAAATAACTGGCACTCCTGTATTAAAGAAAGTGCAATGCTAGTCCTGCAACATCAACTGGAAACTTCTGAAATAAGTTTGATGCTGGGAAGATGTTCGTAAAGAATCTTGAACAATTATAATGCAGAATACGGGTCACAATAAATACTAGGACATATAGTAATAATAGGCAGGCGAATAATAAAGACTGCGCAAAGGTAGTAATGCTCGACAACTAAAGAAATGTTTCGTGACACAACGCAACAGCCTACTAGGGTTGTGCAACTCAACAACAACCTCGGCTCAAAAGTGCAGTGAATAATAATGTGGCATACATATAATAATGGGGCCTTATCTCTAACCAGTGTCTGCTCGGTTAATAAAGTCTAGCTGGGGTATCAAGGCAGGGCAACAATGGGCAAGCATGCGGCTCGTAGCCTAACGTTGTCCGAAGGTGGTATAATGAAGATTACGTTATATGACGGGGATGCTCTCTTGATAAATCTAGGTCTCTAGTACCTAGTTCTATCCTGGCGATCCCTCAGAAGTCAACACAAAGAGGCAGCACTATGTTGTGAGGGATAGGCTATGGCCCTCTCACACCACAGTGCTGTGCTCGCAAAGTAAACCCACCCGAAGACAACCTAGGCTCCCACAGTACCTGTCGATGTCGTGCAGGGCTTAGCTAACACTGCACACATCGGAGACAACGACACAGTAACCTTACCCCCAGTCTAGCTTTAAATAACTAAGCAGAATCACTCAACACCCTGCCAGGGAGACATATACCGGTCTACAACCTTCCCGAGAGAGGACACACACGGAAAAGTCCGTCTCTCCAAACCTCATTAAAGCCTAATACATAGAAATATCTGAGAGCTTCGCGTACAATACGACTGGCCGACGGTGAACGTCTATGCTGAAACCAGAAGGGATGTTGAGTTTAATAAAGATTAGAGAATGAGAAAGGAGAAGTCGAGAGAGAGAAATAGTATGCAAAGTGGCGAGTATGGGGGACAGAATTGCAAAGGATGTAGACGATACGCGTGTCAGGCCAGCTCTGAGGAGAATAGCTCCTCTGGACCCCTCCAGGATCCCACACAAAGGCACGGTGGTCAGCCTATCACAGGCCGCTACTTCACCCGGCAGCAGACCAGCAGAAGGCGCCAGGAACCACCAGCCAATCAAAACCGAGAGAAAAGACCATGCGGGCGAACAACTCCTCCGGGAGGGAGGAGGGAGGAGGGAGGAGGAGGAAAAGCAACACTCACCTCCCCCACCCTGCTCGCTCGCTCTCTCTCTCTCGCTCGCTTCCCACACAAGTGGGAACTGCTAAAACTAAAAGCGCATGGAATACAAGACGGTGTGTTGAAATGGATAGAAAATTGGCTCAGCGACAGAAAGCAAAGAGTAGTCATAAACGGTAAGGCATCTAAATGGACCAATGTAAGTAGCGGGGTACCCCAGGGATCGGTACTAGGACCAATTCTCTTTCTAATTTACATCAACGACATAGATGAGGGTCTCACCTGTACAATCTCAAAATTTGCTGACGATACAAAAATTGCAAATAGCGTACTCTCAAAAGATCAAGTTGACGATATGCAACACAATCTAGATAAATTGTCACATTGGGCCCAAATTTGGCAAATGAGTTTCAATGCGGATAAATGTAAAGTACTACATATCGGATACCTAAATGAGAAAGCAAACTATTCGATGAATGGCACTCAGCTTAAGAATGTAAATAGAGAAACCGATCTGGGAGTAACAATATCGAGTAACCTAAAACCGAGTCAACAATGTTCAGAAGTTGTTAAGAAGGCAAACAAAATAATTGGCTTTATAGGCAGATCATTTGAGCATAAATCCAAAGACGTAATCCTAACCCTTTACAATTTCTTAGTCCGCCCTCTTCTGGAATACTGCGTTCAATGCTGGTGCCCTTATTACCAAAAAGACATAAACAAGCTAGAACGAGTTCAACGTAGAGTTACCAAAATGATACCTAGCCTAAAGAACAAACCATACGAAGAGCGTCTTAGAGAATTAAATCTATTTCCTTTAACCCAGCGCAGATTAAGAGGTGACTTAATTCAAGTGTTCAAAATCAAAGGCATCGACAATATGAACTGTAGTAAGTACTTCACTATCGACCAATCTAATTACATGCGGGGAAACGGTTGCAAAATTATTGGTAAATCTTTTAACTCACACGAATCTAAGAATTTCTTCTTCAATCGAGTTGTCAACTTGTGGAATGGGCTTCCCCGAGACGTTATAGACTGCAGCACCGTTGATTCATTTAAATTCCGCCTAGACAAATATCTCGCATCAACCGCGACTGCGTTTGTAAATGAATAACTTTATTTTATCCTCCCCTCAGTTACTAACCCATATGTCCCCTACTAACTTCCTAGTCCTGCCACGTTAGTCGCAGGGCAGTAGTTCCCTTTCCAATGTTCCCTTACCCACTCTAAACCACTGTTTGGACACTTGATCCTCAGTGTTTTGGAGGACAAGCAGCCTAGAAGGGTCACTAGATCTGTTGTTGCTTGATTTCCTTTGTACTCCTTTGTACTCCTTTGTACTCCTTTGTACAAGCAACATTTATATTATAGTGAATATAAAATATAAGGCGCAGTCACAGACCAAAACAAAGACCATTTCTAGACTGTCTGTGGCAACACGACCCTAATGAAATAAAGCAGATCATTCTAGGACAACTGTAGCCTATCCCCCCATCCTGGTGAGCGCTAGCGAGCTGCAATGCCCCACGCAACCATTCTGCCAGCGCCGGGAGGCGTCACCCCCCCAAGATATGGGACACTCAACCATAAGCCCATATCTGAACAGGCAGAATGTCGCTAGAATCTGCCACTCCTAACCACTCTGCCACTCATGGAATGCAAGCTCAGTCTCCAAAAAAAATGCAACAACATTTTATATATAAAAAAAATCTTATCACCCTTCCCAAACATAATACATTAATTCATAACATTGTGCTCCCAGAGCGAGCTTTAAGAAGCACAGCCTACTGAGAGAAAATCATCTGCACTCAGTAGTCAGCTACAATATTATCTTAAAATTAATTATTAAAAAGAAAGAGTTTTTATTTAATTTTTCATACTTTATTTTAATGTTGTTTTTGGCGGCTACTATAGATGTAGCCTAATTTTCGTCGAATCAAAGCCAACAACTCCTGCCCTGCGACCCTACGCTGATGCTACACACGCGAGCCAACAAGCACCAGCGCAAAATTACGCAAAAATACGCAAAAATACGCGAGCCAAGACAGGAGGCTATACCAACATACTGTGGTAGCCTACCCCGGATCCTCCACCCGCGACAAACAGTCCGCAATCACATTCTCACAACCGGCAATATGGCGAATGTCTAAGTTGTACTCTTGCAACATGAGCGACCATCTGGTCAGCCTCATATTCCGGTTGTGGAATTGATTGAGGAATTTAAGCGGGTGGTGGTCGGTATACACTACCACGACTGGCCCATAGGCAGGAACATAGACCTCAAAGTGTCTGAGCGCTAACACGATTGCCAGCAGTTCCTTTTCAACAACCGAACAGTTTTTCTGTGCTGAATTAAATTTCTTTGAAAAGAAACTGACTGGATGCTCAAGACCTTCCTCGTCTGTCTGCAAAAGTACTGCACCAGCCCCTACTCCGCTGGCATCAGTCGCCAACTGAAATGGTAGTTCAAAGTCCGGGGCCCTGAGGATAGGGTGAGTGCATAAAAGGTGTTTAACTACTCGAAACGCCTGC
The DNA here is from genome assembly GCA_032716605.1 of Paralithodes platypus. NCBI lineage: Eukaryota > Metazoa > Arthropoda > Malacostraca > Decapoda > Lithodidae > Paralithodes > Paralithodes platypus. Next base: position 17,779,465 of record CM064566.1, read on the forward strand.
TCACACTCAGGTGCCCAGCGGAACTTTTTATCTTTAGCTAGTAGATCTGTCAAAGGAGCTAACACAGTAGAATAGCCTCTTATAAAGCGGCAGTAATACCCAATCATGCCCAAAAATCTCATGATCTGCCGCTTGGTGGTCGGCCTGGGGAACAAGTCGATAGCCTGTATCTTCTGTTGGGGCGGGCTCACCTGCCCTAACCCAACCACAAACCCCAGATACTGCACCGTGGCTTGCACAAAGTCACACTAGCCCAGATTAACCACCAAGCCTGCTTTACTAAGTTGACTAAATAAGGCTTCTATGTGCTCACAGTGACTCTGGATATCGTTGTCATAAATGATCACGTCATCAAGGTAGACAGTACAGTTTGGGATGTCTGCTACGATGTCGTTCATTAAGCTCTGGAAAGTGGCCGGTGCATTTTTCAGACCATATGGCATCACGTTGCAACGGTAAGTACTGCCATCCACCACAAACCCGCACACCTCTTTAGCCCGCTCAGACAGTGGTACTTGCCAGTAGCCTTTGACGAGGTCTACCTTGGTCAAGTACCTTGCTTTCCCGATCTTATCCACACTGTCATCCACCCGGAGAAGAGGATATGCATTGGTGGGGGTCAACCCGTTCAACCGCCTAAAGTCAATGCAGAACCGAACTTTGCCATCAGGTTTGGGCTGCAGAGTGACAGGAGAAGTCCACCGTACTACCCCCTTCTCGATCAAACCTCTCGCCAGCATATACTCCAGCTCATCCCTGAGCGCTGGGAGTTTAATGGGTGGCACCCGATAAGGTATCGACTTGAAGGGGGGGTGCTCTCCTACATCGACGTCATGCACCGCTTGAGTAGTGAGGCCTGGGTGCTCGGCAAATACAGTGGGGTATGAATCAAACAGGCGCTGCACGGCCACCTGCTGTTCCTCCGGCAGGTGCGCCAGAGCATCATGCGCACATTGGCTCGAATTCCCCGCCCACTGATCAGCCGAGACATGAAAATCCCAGTTATCATCCACCTGATCATTGCTGCCCCCCTCTCCTTCTCCACCATGACCGCAGCAGGTCAACACAGGGACAGCTAGTGACTCAGGTGGGCGCCTCACATACTCCTTCAACAAATTAATGTGGCATAGTTGGTTATGCTTCTTCCGGTCTGGAGTGGCAACGAGGTAATCCAGATCGGAGATCTTTGACACCACCCGATAAGGCCCAGTGTACTTGGCAGCCAGAGGATGACCTGCCAAAGGCCACAGGACCAACACCTCTTGACCTACCTGAAACTCCCGGAGTTTCGCCTTAGTATCGTACCTGTCCTTCATACGGGCCTGCGAACTCACCAAATTACGCCCGGCCAGCTCCAGACTTCTAAGCATTCTCTCTCTGCTCTCGAGGACGTATCTCAACATAGAACATGGCACAGCGGTACCCTCCCAAATCTCCTTCACCATGTGGAGAGGGCCCCTCACCCGATGCCCGAAAACAAGCTCATTCGGACTGAAACCGAGACTCTCCCCAGGTACTTCTCTTGCCGCGAACAAAACATACGGCAGACCAAGGTCCCAATCCTTTCCGTTCTCTGCGCAATAACATCGAAGCATGCTTTTCAGCGTGGCGTGCCACCTCTCCAACACCCCTTGACTCTCCGGGTGATACGCAGAAGAGACGACAGTGCTGATGCCATGCTGAATCATAGTTTGTTTGAACAGATTAGATGTAAAATTAGAGCCTTGGTCCGATTGCACCTCTTGCGGGTAACCATACCGCGAGCAATACAAGAGCAGGTTCCGGACAACAGTTTTCGCTGTGCCATTTCTCATTGGATATGCATCAGGATAACGAGTGGCCACATCCATGATAGTTAATAGAAATTTATTACCGGCACTAGTAGGGGGTAGGGGTCCGACCATATCAATGATGACCTTACTGAAGGGCGGTCCACTGACAGGAATTGGGTGCAACGGGGCTCTCGGAATTGTTTGGTTAGGTTTTCCAACCCTCTGGCACGTATGACACCTTGTTATCCAGGTTACCACCTGCCCCTTCAACCCCGGCCACCAAAACAATTTTTCTAAAGCCGCCACCGTTTTTCTCACCCCTAGATGTCCTGCCAGTGGTATGTCATGCGCCAACCTCAGTAGGCTATCCCTGCACTCCCGTGGCACCACCAACTGGTCCACTACTCCGGACCCTTCTTGCCAACTACGTTTAGGGTCTTGAAAACGCCTATAGAGGATGCCTTCTAAATAAAAAAAATCTCCTGGCTGTGCATCACCGTCCTCGTCGAGCTCTACAGCTCCATTAGCACACGTTTGGAGCTCAGGGTCCTCTAGTTGCAACCGACGTATACCGGAGGGTGCCAAACGATCTAACTGCTCCCGGAGCAATGCATGACCTTCCCCGATACTGGGCTGCTCCCTCTGTCTCTCTCGATGTACATAACGTTGCTGTCGTGGAGACTCGTCATGCCCAGCCTCGTCACTCTCGATGACAGGCCCAGGGGCTACTCCAGAATTAAGTAATGGTGCTAATACTGAATCACCCAGGAGAGCCGCCGAGTCAAAACTCTTAAAACCAACTCCAGCTTTAGCCTCCTCCTGTTGATCGTTCCTCCGCTGGTCTGAAGACGGAGGACTAGGCTGTGACACTTTAGCTGCCCGAGCTCGGGTGACAACACACGCCATGGGTTGTGTCTGGCACCGCTCGACCCACTCTTGCTCTTCCCTACTCACGTCGGCCGGCCTCTCGGCAACGACTAAGGGTAGAACCTCAGAAGCGGGCATTGCAAAGCCGTTGCCGAGAAGAAGGTCGACGCCCTCCACTGGCATTTTCTCCACAATCCCGACATCCAATTCACGTGCCACACCATCCACCTCCAACTCCAACCGCACCAGCGGGTATGACCGAGTTGCATTAATACCCTGCACCACCACCACCCGAGCAGCGTTTATAGGGTAGCCAGTCAAGTTTTTCATCAGAGTCTGGGAAGCACCTGTATCGCGCAAGACCTCTACTCCATGCTTGTGCCCCACCCACATCACGCAACCCCGCCCTCTATGGTCGCAAAAAACATCCTGAGCAGGGTTCGAGCCTCCCAGGTGCTTCTGCATTGGCTGTGCCTCAGCCTCTGACGAACTGCCCCGGGCAAACTCAGATGACTTTGGAGACACACCAATGTTGCAGGCCAAAGACACAGCTGCTGTAGGTGGTTTGCTAGGACAGACTCTTGCAAAGTGCCCCTTTTTATGACAATGATAACACTCCAACTCCCCTTTGGGCTTCCCTTGGTACTGGGAAGGGCCCGGCCCCTTCTTAAATGGGACGGTGCTAGTCTTGTGGTCAGTCTTGGTATCATGGCTCTTGTACTTGTTTGCATAAGGTATATCACTAACTCGGGGGGGCGTCACGCCCCTTGTTACCTGCCTCACTACGCTGGGCAAACCCGCACCCACGAATTAGTGATAGCCGGAGGTCAGCCATCTCAGCTGCCTCCTGTAGAGTTTTTGGTTGCTTTTCTTTAAGGTTTAACGTCAGGTCGCCGCCCGTGCATTTGAAAAACTGCTCTAAAAGCACCAACTGTTTAATGTCGTCAAACGTAGTAGCTTTCTTCGACCTCAGCCAATTCCCAAAAGCATCGGACAGCTCCCGGGCATGCTCCAAAAAGGTGCTCTCCCAACCCTTGGTAACACCACGGAACTTCAACCTGTACGTCTCTGGTTGTAGTTCGTATGCTCTCAGGACAGCCTCCTTGAGTTCCTCATAGATAATACAAGACTCTATAGGCAACGCATCGTAGGCTTTAAGACCCTTGCCTATTAATCTAGAGGATACAAGTGCTGCCCATTTACTCTCTGGCCACTGGTGTTCCTGGCACTTCTTCTCAAAGCGTGTGAAAAATTCTGTTACACCACTCTCATCAAACACCGGAACCAGTTTCAATAAGTGCGAGAGAGACTGCTCATGAACACGGTTACCAGCCCCAAGTCGCTGTCCCGTTGTCTCTACTCGCGACTTCTCTACGTCCATGTCGGCACAGTACCTAGTCGACTCTAAATCAGCTTGGATTTTTGCTAGCTCTATGTGCTGCTGACTGATAGTTTTTCTCTCTTCTATCTTGGCTAATTCTAATTGCTGCTGATGCTGAAGCTTAGCTAATTCGAGCTTAAACAATAATTCTGGAGATAACCCTTGAGGAGGTGAAGGTGCTACAATGTTTGAAATTACCGGTGGTCCCCCCAGGGGCAACCCACCCTGCCAGTCACCACCCAACTGCGGAAGCGTACCCGGGGTCGGCAAACTACTGGGATGGCTGGGAGTCGAGTGTAGGGGAAGCATGGCCGAAGGGCTCTGAGCACTCAACCCATCTCGCTCACCAGTCACCCTGCCCAGTACACACGTTATCAAGTTATCCTTGGTCATGCTGCTAGTAACCGCATGACCGATAGCTGTGGCCAGGCATTGAAGACCGTACCGATCCATACCCTCCAACCGCTCGGCAGTAACAGGCCATTGCAAAAAAATCCTAGCATCCTCCTCACAGTTCACCCGATTAACCCTTTCATCATGCTGCTGTTCCTCAGTTTCGACATTACGTACGGTGTCTCCATTCTCCTCTGACCCGGTATAAGACATGATGCTCACAAAAATTTCTCACCACAATATAGAAGTACCCCAAACTCTTATGTAACACTATTCACTTGCCAAAAATGTCTGAAGACTCTCAAGTGCTATACTACTTTGCCAAAAAAAAAATTAACGTGCCCACTAAATTCCTCAATAAAACAAATGACCACAACAATCCTGCAATTATCTCTTAGTTCACAGGATCCTGAGCTAGGTCGCCATTTGTTACGATCCAGGTTCTCAAAGACACAGGGCTCTTCAACATTGGACTAGATAATGGCAAAATGCAACAACGGTAACACTAGATCCAACCCCTGCCTTAAACACTGGAAAACAAAACACCATTACCGCCCTGAGTCGTGCCTGGACAACGAGGTATCCTATGACTCGGTAACTGGTGCACACACACTAGGCTGACGCTTGATGAAACAGCCTATTCTCAAACAGTAAAAGATTACTCGATTAGGTTACACAAAGAAAAGATAGTTAACGTGATTAATTAACGTTACGGTAGATACTCAAATAACTGGCACTCCTGTATTAAAGAAAGTGCAATGCTAGTCCTGCAACATCAACTGGAAACTTCTGAAATAAGTCTGATGCTGGGAAGATGTTCGTAAAGAATCTTGAACAATTATAATGCAGAATACGGGTCACAATAAATACTAGGACATATAGTAATAATAGGCAGGCGAATAATAAAGACTGCGCAAAGGTAGTAATGCTCGACAACTAAAGAAATGCTTCGTGACACAACGCAACAGCCTACTTGGGTTGTGCAACTCAACAACAACCTCGGCTCAAAAGTGCAGTGAATAATAATGTGGCATACATATAATAATGGGGCCTTATCTCTAACCAGTGTCTGCTCGGTTAATAAAGTCTAGCTCGGGTATCAAGGCAGGGCAACAATGGGCGAGCATGCGGCTCGTAGCCTAACGTTGTCCGAAGGTGGTATAATGAAGATTACGTTATATGATGGGGATGCTCTCTTGATAAATCTAGGTCTCTAGTACCTAGTTCTATCCTGGCGATCCCTCAGAAGTCAACACAAAGAGGCAGCACTATGTTGTGAGGGATAGGCTATGGCCCTCTCACACCACAGTGCTGTGCTCACAAAGTAAACCCTCCTGAAGACAACCTAGGCTCCCACAGTACCTGTCGATGTCGTGCAGGGCTTAGCTAACACTGCACACATCGGAGACAACGACACAGTAACCTTACCCCCAGTCTAGCTTTAAATAACTAAGCAGAATCACTCAACACCCTGCCAGGGAGACATATACCGGTCTACAACCTTCCCGAGAGAGGACACACACGGAAAAGTCCGTCTCTCCAAACCTCATTAAAGCCTAATACATAGAAATATCTGAGAGCTTCGCGTACAATACGACTGGCCGACGGTGAACGTCTATGCTGAAACCAGAAGGGATGTTGAGTTTAATAAAGATTAGAGAATGAGAAAGGAGAAGTCGAGAGAGAGAAATAGTATGCAAAGTGGCGAGTATGGGGGACAGAATTGCAAAGGATGTAGACGATACGCGTGTCAGGCCAGCTCTGAGGAGAATAGCTCCTCTGGACCCCTCCAGGATCCCACACAAAGGCACGGTGGTCAGCCAATCACAGGCCGCTACTTCACCCGGCAGAAGGCCTGCAGAAGGCTCCAGGAACCACCAGCCAATCAAAACCGAGAGAAAAGACCATGCGGGCGAACAACTCCTCCGGGAGGGAGGAGGGAGGAGGAGGAAAAGCAACACTCACCTCCCCCACCCTGCTCGCTCGCTCTCTCTCTCTCGCTCGCTTCCCACACAAGCAACATTTATATTATAGTGAATATAAAATATAAGGCGCGGTCACAGACCAAAACAAAGACCATTTCTAGACTGTCTGTGGCAACACGACCCTAATGAAATAAAGCAGATCATTCTAGGACAACTGTAGCCTATCCCCCCATCCTGGCGAGCGCTAGCGAGCTGCAATGCCCCACGCAACCATTCTGCCAGCGCCGGGAGGCGTCACAAAGCAAACAGGCGCTGCACGGCTACACGCTGTTGCTCAGGCAGGTGCACTAGAGCATCGTCAGCCACCTGTCTGGAGTTCCCCGCCCACTGGTCAGCAGAGACATGACACTCCCAGTTATCTTCCACCTGGGCTTCACTGTCCCTCACTCCTTCTCCACCATGACCGCTGAAGGTCAACACAGGGACAGCGAGAGGCTCAGGGGGGCGCCTCACAAACTCTTTCACCAGATTCATATGGCACAGCTGATTCTTTTTACGCCTATCTGGAGTAGCCACAAGATAGTCTAGGTCAGAGATCTTCTTTACCACCTTATAAGGACCAGCGTACTTAGCAGACAACGGATGACCTGGCAGAGGTAACAAAATCAACACCTCCTGCCCCACCTTAAACTCCCGGAGTTTTGTCTTCTCATCGTACCTGTCCTTCATCAGTGCTTGCGACCCTACCAAATTCCTACCTGCCAACTCTAGGCTTCTCAGCATTCTCTCTCTGCTCTCGAGGACATACTTTAACATGGAACATGGTTTTGCTGTGCCCGCCCAGATTTCTCTAACCATGTTGAGGGGGCCTCTGACCTGATGTCTGAAGACTAACTCATTGGGACTGAACCCGAGGCTTTCACCCGGTACCTCCCGAGCAGCGAATAAAACATAGGGCAACCCAAGATCCCAATCCTTGCCATTTTCAACACAGTAACAACGCAGCATGCTTTTCAGAGTCGAGTGCCACCTCTCCCACACCCCTTGACTCTCTGGGTGATAGGCTGACGAGACAACTGTACTGATACCGTGCTGCTGCATGGTCTGTTTGAAAAGGTTAGAAGTAAAATTGGACCCTTGGTCTGACTGCAATTCCTGCGGGTACCCGTATCTAGAACAGTACAATAGCAATTTACGAACAACAGTCTTAGCAGTACCATTTCGCATGGGGTATGCATCCGGATAACGAGTGGCAACATTCATGATTGTGAGGAGGTACTTGTTGCCTGCACTAGTAGGGGGTAGAGGGCCAACCATGTCGATTATAACCTTACTGAATGTTGGCCCGATTACAGGAATAGGGTGTAACGGAGCCTTGGGAATACATTGGTTTGGTTTACCTACTGTCTGGCAGGTACTGCACATTGCCACCCATGACTCCACATGTGCCTTCATACCTGGCCACCAAAACAATTTCGCCAAGGCTGCTACCGTCTTACGTACACCCAAATGTCCTGCCAACGGTACATCATGCGCCAACCTCAGTAGGCTATCACGGCACAAGCTAGGCACTACCAACTGGTCAACCACTCTCAACACACCCTCCCAACTCCGTCTGGGATCTAGAAAACGCCTGTACAAAATACCCTCCACACGAAAGAAGTCCCCCGGCTTTGCATCCCCGTCCTCCTCAAGTTCGATTGCACCGTTACTACACTTCTGAAGCTCAGGATCACCTAGCTGCAGCCGACAGATATCCGAAGGAGCCAATTTATCGAGGTGATCCCGGAGCAACTTATGGCCTCCCCCGGTACTGGACTGTTCGATCCTATCTTGCTTGCGTGAGTAACGGTGCTGTCTCGGAGTTTTCTCACGCCCTACCTCCTCACCAAGTGTGACAGGTTCTGGGGCCACTCCGGACCTTAACATTGGTGCTAATACTGAGTCGCCAAGAAGAGCCGCTGGATCAAAACTCTCAAAACTTTTCCCAACTTTAGCTTTCTCCTTCCGACCGTTCCTCCGCTGGTCTAGAGACTGAGGAATAGGCTGTGACACCTTAGATGCACGAGATCGGGTGACAACACATGCCATCTGCTGTAGTTGACACCTCTCGACCAACTCCTGCCCCTCCCTACTCACGTCGGCCGCCCTCTCGGCAACGACTAAGGGTGGAACCTCAGAAGTAGGCACCGCAAAGTCGTTGCCGAGAAGAAGGTCGACGCCCTCTATTGGCAGTTTCTCTATGATTCCAACATCTATCTCTCGTGTCACACCATCAACCTCCAGCTCCACTCGAACCAACGGGTATGACCGTGTAGCATTAATACCCTGCACCACAACTACCCGTGCTGCGTTTATAGGTTGGCCTGTAAAGTTTTTCATCAGAATCTGGGATGCACCTGTATCACGCAACAACTCCAACCCATGCTTGCAACCAGCCCAACTCACGCAGCCACGCCCTCTATGGTCGCAAAAAGCATCGCGGACAGTTTTCGAGCCTTCCGGACACTCCTTCACTGGCTGTGCCCCCGCATCTGACATATCACCCCGGGTAAATGCAGAAGACCTCAGAGACACCCCAATGTTGCTAGCCAAAGACACGCCTGCTGTAGATTGGTTACTAGGGCAGGAACGTGCAAAATGCCCCTTTTTATGACACTTAAAACACTCTACTTCACCCTTGGACTTCCCCTGAGGTGGGGAAGGGCCCTGACCTTTCTTAAACGGGACGGTTTTCGGTTTGTGATCAAAATTGGTATCATTGCTCTTGCTTTTGTTATTAAATGTTGCATCACTGACTCGGGGGGGTGGAGTGTTGCGCTCCTTGTTAACTGCATCGGTCCGTTGTGCAGACCCGCACCCACGAATCAGTGATAATCTCAGGTCAGCCATCTCAGCTGCCTCTTGTAGAGTTTTAGAAAGTTTCTCTTTGAGGTTCAAAGTCAGGTCGCCACCTGTGCATTTAAAAGATTGCTCTAGAAGGACTAACTGCTCAATCTCTTTGAACGTCGTCACCTTCTCTGACCTCAGCCAATTTCTCAAAGCATCAGACAGTTCCCGGGCATGTTCTAGAAAATTGCACTCACGACCCTTCGTAACACCCCGAAACTTCAACCTATATGTCTCTGGTTGTAACTCATATGCCCGCAGAACAGCTTCCTTCAATACCTCATAATCGATGCAAGACTCCAAGGGCAACGCATCATATGCCTTGAGTCCTTTGCCAAGCAACCTAGAGGAAACAAGGGCTGCCCACTTAACCTCGGGCCATTGGTGCTCCCGGCACTTCTTCTCAAAACGCAGGAAAAACTCGGTGACACCCGACTCATCAAATGCAGGGACTAACTTAAGAAGGTGCAATAAAGACTGATCAAGACCTCGATTCCCAGAACCGAGACGCTGCCCTGTCGACTCCACCCGAGACTTCTCAAGCTCTATGTCTGCACAGTACATGGCCTTTCTCTCCTCAGCCTGAATCTTGAGCTCAGCCTCTCGCTGCCGTTGCCCGAGCTCAGCCTCACGTATGGCCTTTCTCTCCTCAGCCTGAAGCTTAGCCATCTCCAGCTCAGATTCCTGCTGCTTAGCCATCTTAGCCATCTCAAGCTGGAAGATCATATCTGGAGTTAAACCTTGAGGAGGAGGAGGAGATGCAACAATTGGAGACCAACCCAGTGATCCACCCAGGGGCAAACCACGCTGCCAGTAACTATCGGCTTGCGGGAACGTACCCGGCTCCGGAGCCCGAGGGGGTGCCATGGTAGGAGTCGAGTGGAATGGGGGCTGCGCCGAAGGTGCCCCATCTCCCGCTCCACCCGAAGCCCCACGCACCCTACCGAGCACACAGGCCACCAGGTCACTTCTCGTCATGCTGCTAGAGCCAACATGCCCCATGACCGTGGCCAAACACTGGAGACCATACCGATCAATCTCCGACACCCGGTCAACAGTAATAGGCATCTCCAGAAACTCCCTTGCATCCTCCTCACTAGTTACTACTCTAATGCCTTCTAACAAACCCCGCTGCTGCACCTCAGAGTCTGCTTCCCGTACTGTGGCCTCACTGTGCATTGATCCGTCGTTCGACATAGTGTCCACCGAAAATTCTCAACGTTTATAAAAAAAAAAAAAAAACTAAACTCTCATGTAGAACTATTCACTCAAAAAATGCTTGAAGACAACTCAAGTGCTATACTACGTTGCCAAAAAAAAAAAAATTCCAACGTGTCCAAAATATTCCTCCAAAAACAAATGTCCAAAAATCCTGCAATTATTTCTTAGTTCATTTGGTATGACGACTAAGATAAGATACTAGGCAAGGTCGCCATTTGTTACGACCGGGGCTACGAATAAAACAAGGGCACTTAAAGATTGGACTAGTAATAGGGAACTATGCAACAATGGTACGCTAGATCCAAACCCTCGAACTAATATGCCGGCGAACAAAAACAATTATACCCTCCAGAGTTAATCTGCGATAACGGGTGTATCCTTAACTGGGCATAAATGTACTCTACTTCAGGCTAACCCACACTGGTATAGCCTGATAACAAACAAGATGCAAGTTGCGTTAAAATGCATAAAAAGGAATCTATGAAAAGATCAATTAAATCACTGCAAGATTTAACCCTTAATTAGCGGCTCACCACATAAGTCGAGTTAAATAAAGCTGGACTATGTGGCGGCGCTCGACATAACTCGAGTGGCAATTTCAGCACGTAATGTTGCTGAGAGAGAGAGACAAGTGGTAGCAGGAGAGTAGCGAGCGTATGACTGCTCCAGACCACCGCGGCGAACCTACTGACACAAATCTCACCTCCCTCCTACCTCTCTCACTCGCTATATAAGGAATTGTATGGGGAAAGTGCCTAATTACATGGTTTTTGCACTCGCGTTGCACGGTTATTGCAAGAAAACTAGCCATCATAAAAGGATCGTTATGGTGTCATTCGAAAGCTCTGTTTATGCCCTTTCAGGGATAGATACTTGTTTTACGTTCTGGGTCTTATTTGGGCATGAAAATGATCACGTAAACAGCCCTATTTTGGCTAAAAACACCCCGCTGGGCGGTACATATAAATAAACCGCATAGGCCGCTCTTAAGGTGTTAATACAATAAAAAGATGCTTCAATACAGTTACTCTAAATAACAATAAACTCTTCACTCCTATCTGAAAGAAAGTGAAGTATAGTCCTACAGCATACACCTGGAAACTTCTGAAGAAAGTCTGATGCTAATAAGATGCTCATATCTTAAACTATATAAAGGCAGGAGGCAGGACACCACATGTGTAAATGGAATACACTAAAAGATTTGACATATAATGTTAACTGACACGAGAATACTATAAATGCGCAACGGTAGCAATGCTCGACACCAAAAGAAGTACTTACTCATCAACGAAACAGTCTGCTATGGTTGTGCAACTCAACAACAACCTAGACTAATAAATGCTGTGAATAATAATGCGTACATATCAAAGAGCTTATATTAACACCTTATTAGCGGGCTAGCGGTCTATTTATATGTACCGCCCAGCGGGGTGTTTTTAGCCAAAATAGGGCTGTTTACGTGATCATTTTCATGCCTAAATAAGACCCAGAGCATAAAACAAGAATCTATCCCTGAAAGGGCATAAACAGAGCTTTCCAATGACACCATAACGATCCTTTTATGACGGCTAGTTTTCTTGCAACAACCGCGCAACACGAGTGCAAAAAGCATGTAATTCGGTACTTTCCCCATACAATTCAGTATGTAGCGAGTGAGAGAGGGAGGGAGGAGGTGGGATTCGTGTCAGTAGGTTCGCCGCGGTGGTCTGGAGCAGTCATACGCTCGCTACTCTCCTGCCACCACCTGTCTCTCTCTCTCTCAGCAACATTACGTGCTGAAATTGCCACACGACCTATGTCGCGCGCCGCCAGATAGTCCAGATTGATTATACTCGACTTATATTGCGCGCCGCTAGTTAAGGGTTAAATATTAATAAGTGTCTAGTCGATTAACCCTTCTTTAGCGGCCTATGCGGTTTATTTATATGTACCGCCCCGCGGGGTGTTTTTAGCCAAAATAGGGCTGTTTACGTGATCATTTTCATGCCTAAATAAGACCCAGAACGTAAAACAAGTATCTATCCCTGAAAGGGCATAAACAGAGCTTTCGAATGACACCATAACGATCCTTGTATGATGGATAGTTTTCTTGCAATAACCGTGCAACGCGAGTGCAAAAAGCATGTAATTCGGTACTTTCCCCATATAATTCAGTATGTAGCGAGTGAGAGAGGGAGGAGGGAGCTGAGATTCGTGTCAGTAGGTTCGCCGCGGTGGTCTGGAGCAGTCATACGCTCGCTAGTCTCCTGCCACCACCTGTCTCTCTCTCTCTCAGCAACATTACGTGCTGAAATTGCCACTCGACCTATGTCGAGCGCCGCCACATAGTCCAGCTTTATTAAAAATGACTTATGTGGTGAGCCGCTTTTTAAGGGTTAATAATGTCTAGCTGGAATACTCTAGGTAAGGAACTGTGGTTGAGCAAGACAGGCTCGTAGCCTAGCGATGTCCTTAAGACTGCATCCTGTAAGTTACGTTAATTGACTAGGGTGCTCTCTTGATAGATCCAGATCACAAGTATCTGGTGCTATCCTGGCGACCCTCTAAAGACAAGCAAAGAGGCAGCAAAGTGTGGAACTGGAACAGGCCAAAACCCTCAGTCAATGCAATGCTGCACTCGCAAAGGAGGCAAGCGAAAAGACAACACAGGCTACCACAGGACCGGTCGAAGTCGTGTAGGTATAAGCAAACCATACACACATCGGAGACAATGACTACAGTTACCTTATCCCAGTCTAGCATTAAATAAAAGAGCAGAAACACTAAATCAATAATGGAGACACACTAAGTTCCCAACCTCTACTAACTAAGAACCCTCAAAACCTATTCTAAGTACATGTAAATATCTCTGAGGACGGCGCATGCAATACAATGGGCCGGCTATGGAAACCGTATGCAGAACCCAAGGGGATAAGTAATTGAATAAAGACGAGAAGCAATGGAAAAGAAGAAGGTCAGAGAGTGAGACAGTGGTAAAGGGGGTGATCGTGAGAGAGTATGCAAAGGGATGTTAGAAGCATGCGCACCAAGCCTGTCCTGAGAAGAACAGCTCCTGGGAACCCTCATGGAGGAGGTTAGTTACACAGGAGCCCGCAAGGGCGCGATGGTCGGCCAATCACGGACCGAGACGTCACAAGGCAGCAGGCCCCTAGGACGCGCCAGGATCCGCCAGCCAATCAAGGGCACGGGAAAGCCCGCGCGCGAGCGGGAAAACTCCTCCGAGCGAGGGAGGCAGCACATACATACACACGCACATATTACTACCATGCTGCCTCTATCGCTCTTTCTCCTTAACTTTACACAATGCATCTTATATTCTACTAATGATATAAAATACTTCCCGTTGTCACAGACGAAAACAAAGACCACCACTGGACTGTCTGTGACAATGCGAGCACAAGGAAAGAAAGAACAACATTCTCGGATAACTGTAGCCCATTTCGATGTCCCTGGCGAGCGCTAGTGGCTAACGAGAAGCGATTCTGCCCACGCTGGTAGACGTCACTATTGTAAATTAATATAACATTTCACTAATCGTTTGACGTCTCGTAGCAAAGGGTTAACCAAGATACAGTACAGGGGTTAACAAGCTCATTATGTTTACTTTGGCGTTTACGACTCTGTTCATCGTTTCAATTTACATTTAGGGGTAGAAGTGTAAAATAAACTTCATTAAATTGTGAACAAGAGACAAAAATTCCTGGCTGTGTTTCGTTGTCTGTAAGTGAATTAGAGTAAATAAATGTTTCGTCGTCTATAAGTGAATTGGAGTAAAAACATGTCTCGTCGTCCATAATTAATTAGAGTACAAAAATATTTCTTTATCTATAAATTAATTATAATAAACAAAATTATTCGTCTATAAGTGAATTAGAGTAAAACAAATGTCTCATCCTCTATACAGTAGGCGAATTATAGTAACACAAAAAATCGTCAGAACTAAATTATTTCGTCGTCTATAAGTTAATTAGAGTAAACAAAATCAGTGTCTATAAGTGAATTAAAGTCAGAACTAAATTAATTCGTCGTCTATAAGTGAATTAAAGTCAGAACTAAATAATGTTCTGTGCTCAAAAGAGTTAAAGGCAATATTGGTAAGAGGCTAAAAGAGATTATCCGCGCTGAAGGAGGAGGGTCAGGCTGGCTTAAAGTTGAAAGTGGAAGAGCGGGACATCTATATAGCTGAGGGAAGCACAACATTTACAGGAGAGATGGGTCGTTTTTCTAGATTCCCTTCTCCCTCGTGTTTAGCCCCATTGGTTTTTAGATTTTAAGACTCATTAGTTTGGCGATTTTAGACTTTACACCCCATTCCTTTGTCAATATTAAGACTTTTCGTGTCATTTAGATGTCGGTTTTATCCTGGCGAGCGATAGCGAGCCTGTAATTATAGGAGTAACCGGCGAAAAATTTACACATTTATCTTGAAGGGGGATCCTGGGGTTGTTCTTTTTTTTAAGTTTGATGGAGGTCTAGTGAGGAAACTAGAAAAATAATAAATATATGAAAGAGTTGAAGGTAATATTGGTAAGAGGCTAGAAGATATTATCCGCGCGGGAGGAGGGTCAGGCTGGCTTAACCCCTTCTGTACCGGCGACGTCTATCTTATTTTATTCTAGGCATATTTAGACGATTTTGTGCAGTACAAGAAGGATGTGTGGCAGTAAAAAGGGTTAAGTAAGATAGTTCGAAGCCTTCTAATTGCTGGAGGCCTTTGGTAAACTGAACTAAATCGTATAATAGTAACTAGAATAAAGTGAAAATGACGTCGCCGGTACAGAAGTGGTTAAGGGGGTACCGCTTGTTTTCTTGGTCTATATTTTAATTTATTAATTTATTATTTAGTTTCCTCGCTAGGCCTCCATCAAGCTTACAATAATACCCCCTAGAACCCCTTTCAAGATATATTTGTACATTTTTCGGTAGGGCCGGTTCCTTGTAAAAATAGAGGCTCGCTATCGCTCGCCAGGAAAAATCGACATCTATATGGCACGAAAGATCTTAATATGGGGCGAAAGGTCTCAAAATCTCCAAAGTAACGGAATTAACGTCTCAAAACCTCAAACCAAATATGCTAAACATAAGGGAGAAGGGGGTCCATACAAAGCGAGTAGTACCCCCTTAAAGTTGAAGGTGGAAGCTGAAGAGTGGGACATCTATATAACTGAGGGAGAACATGATTTACATTTTGGTCATTTATTTCATTTATTAACCCCTTCTGTACCGGCGACGTCTCTTTAACATTATTCTGGCTACTAATAAACGATTTTATTCAGTTTAAAAAGGGCCTCCAGCATTTAACAAGCTTCGAGGGGCTGATCCTTGTGTGTTTAACACCACCTGTACCGACGACGTCTTTTTCACTTTACTCTGGCTACTATCAGTCGATTTTATGAAGTTGAAAAAGGGCCTCTAGCGATTAACAGGCTACGAATTATCTCACTTAACCCATTCAGTACCGGTGCTTTCCTTTTAACATTAATTTGACTACTATCAAATGATTTGATTCAGTTTATAAAGGGCCTCTAGCAATTAACAGGGTACATCTATCTCACTTAACCCTTTTTATTACCACAGATCCTTCTTAAACTGCAATTTTGTTTCTGAATATAGCGAGAATAAACTTAAAAAGACGTCGCCGGTACTGAACAGGTTAAGAGACTTAAACAGTCTTTTCCCTTCGAAGCTCCGTTAACTTCTTCTGTACTTGCGAAGTCTGTTATGCTTTATTTTAGCAATAGTTAAACAATTCTGCACAGTTTAAGAAGGATCTGTGGTAGTAAAAAATGTTAAGTGAGATAGTTCGAAGTCTGATTATTGCTGAATAAAATCGTCTAATTGTAGCTGAAATCAAATACAAAGGATGGCACCGGTATTGAAAGGGTTAAGCGGTTATTTGCATATAACGCAAATGCAACAGAAATATAAATAAATTACCTGAATCGCCCTTATATATCACTATCAAGAACTTTATCAAGAAGAGCTACGTAAGTATTATCTTCGACCAAGAAATATATATGATTTTTATAAAAATCAAAAACACAATTATAGAGTGTGAGCATCCCCAAGCCCATCATCAAACCAACACCTACAGCCCCTTCTCTCTGCCTTACCTCACCGCACACATAACCACCGTCCGGCATTCTTATCTTCACCGTTTCCGGTCTAACAGATATACCCAGCTTCTCAAACAATCTCTGGCTTATGAAAAATTCACTACCTGAACCGGAATCAACCAGTATGCGAAACGGCTTGTGTGGTTTTCCAGATGGATACACATTTAGACAAAAAGAACCATTTGGTGTTTGTGTATTAAAACCTCTGCCTAAAGTGCGAATTAATTTATTT
The DNA here is from genome assembly GCA_032716605.1 of Paralithodes platypus. Lineage (NCBI taxonomy): Eukaryota > Metazoa > Arthropoda > Malacostraca > Decapoda > Lithodidae > Paralithodes > Paralithodes platypus. Next base: position 17,796,261 of record CM064566.1, read on the forward strand.
ATAATCCGTGTGGACCTACGAGGAAAATATAAAGCAGGCGAGTTTACGGAAAAACTTTGGATGACATTTCGACGGTAGAGATCGGGTGTGCCTAAGATGGAGTAATCATTAATTGCTGATAATTTACCCTTCAGCAGAACATATATATCAGCTAACAATATAATTCCATAATTTAGATCAATTTGAACATTCCTTACAATTTTGAAATGGGTATGAGCCGTCCCATTCCAATGCTGGACAGTAAAGGTTTTCTCTTCACCGTCCATCTGGTCCACTCCCAACCTCACGGCAGTCTCTAGCTTCATTAATGTCCTATCACAACCCGTGTCCAAGTAAAACATAACCTTTTTGGTGTTTATGACTCCCTCAAGATATTGTACATCACACAGTTTTGTAGTGGGCAATTTAGAAAGGTTAGGCAATGGGTTCTTCACTTTTGTTTAGCTGTGGCGCTGCATCAAAAACCAACTCCATTTTTGCAGGGTCTGCCTTTACACCCACCTTTGGCCTTATGTTGGGGGCCTCACCTTTAGCTGGATCTGCCTTTACATCCACCTTTGGTCTTTTGTTGGGGGTAGTCAAATAATCTGGGGGGGTTTTCCTCTTGTTTTTGGACTGCCCTTGTCCATTTTCGTTCGAGTTTTTATCCAAGGTCAAACGTCCAGAACCCAACCCATCACTTCTTGTACGTTTTGCAGGTTTGTCCATCACTGCATTAGCTGCCCCATCACCTAATATATCAACGTCCAAACTTGTATCCCTGGTTCTTTTTATGGTTATTATACGGATACTTTATATAGATAATTACAGAGGAAGTTTGTAGACTTCGTCCAGGACCAAAGACAGCTCGCTCAGGAATGAAGCAGTTGTCAATATTATTCAACTTGTATACATCAATATTAAGTTGTATGATTTGTTAACTTATTTATAGTATAACAATAAATAAATACAAATAAAATTAACCATTACATTTATCTAATGAAAATTATAATAATTATGTCCTGAACACTAAAATATTTAGCATAAATATATGGGAAATATGTTTATAATAGTCACCATTCAAAAGTGTTGGTTTTCTCTAAGCAAATATTTAGTATAAGAAAACGGAATTTAGTAGTAGACTAAACTATTTGTTAGCGGCGCACTAAAGACGATAATACAAAATGTAATCGTACAATTATGCACTAACACATAAACATACACTTATACACACATTTACGTTCACAAATACACACCCTTTCAATATTCTCAGTGCTTGGCTGAAGGGAGGATAAAGAATAGCGAACTCTCAACGCTGAAAACATACACAACGCCAACATGTAAGTACAGTATTTACCTTATGGGGAGGTATATATTTTCCTCTGGACCCCCTTCTCCCTCATGTTTAGCCCCATTAGTTTGGAGATTTCAAGACGTTCGCCCCATTAATTAGGCGATTTGAAGACCTTTCGTCCTTTTCCTTTGTCAATATTAAGACCTTTCGTGCCAGTTAGGTGTCGATTTTTCACCCCTTCTGTACCGGCGACGTCTTTCTAATTGTATTCAAGTTATATTTAGACGAATCTATGCAGTTTAAAAAGGATCTGTGGTAGTAAATAGGGTTAAGTGAGATAGTTCGATGCCGATTTATTGCTGAAGGCCCTTTTTCAATTGAATAAATTAATCAAATAATAGTCAGAACAAAATTAAAAAGACGTTGCTGGTACAGAAGGGGTTAACATTGTTATTATTATTATTATTATTATTATTATTATAATTATTATTATTATTATTATATTGGGTAACATATTTTCATGAACAATCAGACGAGATGATATTAGAATAAGCAACCGTAATTGAATATAGACATCTTCATTATTCATAATTAGTGATTATGCAATCATAATGTTACCGGTATGTTTATTCACAACAACAACACTAGAATAATGTTTTTACTTAACCCGGCAAGCGCGATAGGCCTCACAGAAGGCTTCCTATAGGGAACGCGATAGGCCTCACGGAAGCAAGACCATAAAAAAAGCCTTCCATAAAAAAAAAGGGCCTATCAAAACAAAGGAATTTGTCTCTAGGTGAGATAATTCCCCTCCAGTACTCATCCATGTAAATCTCACCCACCCCCCTCCCCTCCTTCCCCACCTTATTCCTCCCTCCCTCCCCTCCTCAATTATCACCTATTTTTCCTCTTATTATCATTTATCGGTTATTTTTCTCTCCCGCGATAATGTAGCACAAGTGGGTTGCAGAAAAGATCGTTATGCAACACCCAGACACCGGCCCACACCGCCCCGCTCGTCTCAGTTACCTCACAGACAGCGAGAGAGGAGGGTTGCCTGTGGCTCTCTCTCGCCTGAGATTATGACCGGGTGGCCAATATTTTCGTTTTTCACCACCCAAATGCTTTTCCCACTTATTTTAGCACTCTTGAAGGTTCATATATACATCATATATGTAAAATAAAAGCATACCGAAAACAAATAATGCTCTATATTGTAAATATAACGAATTCTGTCAGAATCCAAGGCTAGAAATGCACAAATAACTACCCTAGCCCCTAGGTCTATTTCGCGCTTGTCAGGTTAAGGGGAGATGGGCTGTTTTTTCGGTCCCCATTCTTTTTCATGTTTAACCCCATTAGTTTTCAGATTTTAAGACTTTCGGCCCATTAGTTTGGCGATTTTAAAACCTTTCGTCCTATTACTATATCAATATCAAAACCTTTCGTGCCATTTAGGTTTCGATATTGTTCCTGGCGAGCGATAGCAAGCCTGTAATTTTAAGAGAAACCGGCCTTTGGCCGAGACATTTTTATATCGAAAAATTTCCAGATATATTTTGAAGGGGGTTAAGGGATTTTTTTTTTTTTTAGCTCGATGAGGGTCTAGCGAGGAAACTAACAAATAACTTAATACATAAATATATAGACCCCAAAAACTAACCACTGTCGCCTTAACCCGTTCAGTACCGATGACGTCCTATTTCATTATATTTTGGCAACTATTAGACTATTTTATTCAGCTCAAGAAAGGACGACTACCCATTCAAAGGCTACAGATTATCTCCATTAATCCTTTTAGCGACAACATATCCTTCCTAAGCTTCATCAAATAATCTAAATGCAGCTGAAATACACACAAAAAAACGTCGCCGGTACAGAAAAGGGTGGGGGGGGGGGGGGGCTATTTATGACAGGGGTCTAGGGGGTGTTTTTTTAAGCTTGATGAAGGTCTAGCGAGGAAACTAAAACATAAATGAATATATAAATGGATAGACCCCTAAACTAACCACTGGCCCCTTAACCCCTTCACCATCATGACGTACTTTTATCATATTCTGGTTACCATTAGACAATTATCTTTAGTTTACAATCTACCTCAATGACTCAATTTTTTTTTTTTTTTTTTTTCTATATTCTATCTTACTTCCTCTCGGGCATAGGCTGAGAGCCTTAACATTCACCGCTTTACAATGAACAGTGAAGCCTGTGAGGTCTTGTTCCAGTCTAGGGAGTGAGACATGTGAAGCACGTAGAGTACAACGAGCACCTGCCATCTTGCCTTCACATGAGGCACGGTGCTCACTCATGGCCCGAAACGACCCCTTCTCTGAAGCCACCTCGTTCCCGTGCTTCACTGTCTCACCCCCTACACTCGGACTCTCACACTTACACACACAACGCCACCTGTTGAGCAGATAACTCACCAGGCATTGCACCCCTATAGCATATTTTGAATATGGGAATATTCATACAGTGCTATTTAATCAGGGAACAATGAGGGTATTTTATTGAAGTTTTGGTGGGCTTGTGGTAATGCACTGATACCAGGTACAGCACAAATTCCATCCCAATAATATCTTCCCATTGATACATCGGGATTTGAACCCGGGACCTTTGGATTACCAGGCCAGTGGCAAGACCACTCCACCACACCTCCCTTTGGGTATATATGATCTCAATAAACCCTCTTAGTAACATAGGTCTTTCTTAAACTTCATAAAACCGTCTAATTATTGCCAGTATTATAGGTAAAAAGGCGTCATGGTGCTGAAGGGGTTAAGGGGGTAGGCCCTAGTGCTTGTTTTTTGGTATATATATATATATATTTTTTTTTTCGCTATACCTCACTCAAGCTTAGAACCCCCCCCCCCCCCTAAACCCCCCCTTAAGATGAATTTGTACATTGTTTAGGTAAGGCTGGTTCTTCCAAAATAACAGGCTCATTATCGTTTGCCAGGAAAAAAATCGACACCTAAATAACACGAAAGGTCTTAATATTGACAATCAAAATTGGGCGAAATGTTTTAAAATCGTCAAACTAATGGGCCAAACGTCTTAAAATCTGAAAATAAACTAATGGGCATAGACATGAGGAAGAAGGGGGGCCAGAAAAACCAACCATTGTCCCTTTAAGTGAGGGGTGGGGGAAGGAGGAGTCGTACTTATGTCAGTGGTCGCTGTGTAGGAATATCTTAGTGAGGGGTGGGGGAAGGAGGAGTCGTACTTATGTCAGTGGTCGCTGTGTAGGAATATCTTAGTGAGGGGTGGGGGAAGGAGGAGTGAGGGGTGTGGGAAGGAGGAGTCGTACTTATGTCAGTGGTCGCTGTGTAGGAATATCTTAGTGAGGGGTGGGGGAAGGAGGAGTCGTACTTATGTCAGTGGTCGCTGTGTAGGAATATCTTAGTGAGGGGTGGGGGAAGGAGGAGTCGTACTTATGTCAGTGGTCGCTGTGTAGGAATATCTTAGTCACTTTATATAGTGATCAACAATGGGATGGGAACATTAATAGGTCCCCCTTCTCCCTCATGTTTAACCCTATGAATTTTCCGATTTTCAGACGTTCACATCATGGAATGCTGGAATATTTGATGTCTTTCTGCCTTTGTGTGTGTGTGTATGTATGTGTGTGTGTGTGTGTGTATGTGTGCGTGTGTGTGTGTATGTGTATGGGTAGTGTGTGTGTGTGTGTGTATTTATGTGTGGTGTGTGCGTGTGTGTGTGTGTTGAATATTAATGTAATGGCATCCTGTTTCTATTGACCTTTCAACGAGACAATGAAATATGTATTTAAACAAACCAACTTTCTTCCCTTCTATAAATGGTGCGGTAAATCGAGCATGTTGACACCTTAAGGGGGTAGTACTCGCGTTTTATGGAACCCCTTTTCCCTCATGTTTAGCATGTTATTTTTGAGGTTTTAAGACGTTTGTTACGTTAGTTTAGCGATTTTGAGACATTTCACCTCATGTTTTATTCAACATTAAGACCTTTCGTGCTCTTTAGATGTCGATTTTTTTTTGGCGAGTGATAGCTAGCGAGTCTCTAATTTTAGAAGGAATTGGCCTTCGGCCAGGATATGTTTCTACCGAAAAATTTACAAATTTATCTTAAAATTAATAGGGGGCGGTGTTTTTTCTAAGCTTGATGGAAGTCTAGCGAGGAAACTCAAAAATAATTAAATATATAAATATGTAGCCCAAAAACCAAGTACTACACCTTAAGGGGCTAGTGGCTGTTTTATTGGTCTATTAATTCATTTATTTTCTATCTATCTATTTACTCTGACCCAATCCCCGTGTTTTCTATTTTTTCCTTTTCCTTTTTTTTCTGGGGGTGGCCAATTCGAGACAGAGCCCGAATAGGGACAACACAACACAACAGAAAACAATGAACATACAAAAACAAAAAACACAAATTCACATACATCTAGGTCATTTATTTATTAGTTTCCTCGCTAGACCTCCCTCAAACATAGAAAAACACTCCCTAGACCCCTCCTCAAGACAAATTTTTACATTTTTCGGTAGGAAAATATCCCGGCCAAAGGCCGGTTCTTCCAAAATTACAGGCTCAATATCGTTTACCAGGAAAAAAAATCAACACCTAAATAGAACGAAAGGTCTTAATATTGACAAATAAATGGGGCGAAAGGTCTTAAAATTGACAAACTAATGGGAAAAATATTTAAACATCTAAAAACTACTGGTGCTAAACACGAGGGAGAAGGGGGACCAGAAAAACGGCCCATGACCCCTTAACCACTTCTGTAGCAGCGACGTCTTTATATTTGTATTCTTGCTACTATTAGGTGATTATATTCAGTTTATAAAGGGCCTCCAGCAACCAACAGGCTTCCAATTATATCACTTAACCCTTTTTACTATCACAGAACCTTCTTAACCCCTTCTGTACCGGTGATGTACTTTTAATTATAGTCTGGCAACCATTCGACGATTTTATTCAGCTTAGGAAGGACGTCTACCCAATAAATGGCTACAGACTATCTCAGTTAATCCTTTTAGATACCACACAATCTTCCTAAACTTCACAAAATCGTCTAAATGTAGCTAAAATCAAATAAAAGACACATCGCCGGTACGGAAGGGGTTAAGGGAGTACATCTCGCTTTTTTTCTCTTTCTCTACCTCTCTCTTTGGCTTGTATCCATTCGGCCCCATTCACCCTACTGTTTTAAGACAGTTATTCCCCATCCAGGTGTCAATATTTTCCTGGCGAGCGGTAGCGAGCCAGCAATCAGCATATATATATTATTGTTTTGACAGCAAGCTAAATTTGTAAATTTTTCGATAGAAAAATGTCTCCGGCAAAGCCGGATTTTTCCACACAATGCTGGCCCGCTATCACTCGCCAGGAAGAAATCGACACCTTAATGGGGATAAACGTCTTAAAACAGTTGGCTGAATGGGGCCGAATGGATACACGCCAGGGAAAGAGAAAGTTACAAAAAGCCAGTGACCCCCCTTAATTACCGCAAGCAACCTTGAGTGAGGAGTTGGTGAGAGGTTGTTCAGAATCCCTAATGGCTGACTCACTTCACATTTAGGTTATCATCAACAATTATGTCAACATATTATTCCTGGAAGAAACATTTGACTACAAAATTGTCTTGCTTGACAATGATTGAAAACAAAACATATATAAAAACAAACATACTTGCATAACTTTAATCTGTATGTGGCATTTGGGGAGTTATATTAATATTTTCGGCTTATATAATATTTATTAGTTGCCTTTACAAATCGGCCACGCAAGTACTTCGCGGTGAGATGTTTTACATTGCATTTAATGCGCCAAAATATACTTTATGGTGATAAATATAAATGCTTTAGTTAATTATTATATTCTTTGTTGGAATGTTTAATGTAGGTACTTGTTTCATTAGCATATAATAATGGCATTGTTCAACTTTGAATTATAATAACGTAATATTGTAGGTTTAGTTAATGTTTTCGTAACCTCTCCTTACAGGGTGTTAAACCGGAACCATTTTGTTTGAAGACTTGATTAAATATGAAAAGAAATACAAGAAACTTATTATGAAATAGCATTGTGTTGGCCATGTTATCACCTCCAAAGACATTATCTGAATTATTAACCATAATGTTATCTTTACATATAAACTAAAACTGGTATTACACAAGCAGTTTTTCCCTCAACATTTATCCTCATAACTGGTCTGGCAGCTTATGAGGTCAACTTCAGTAATATTACGGTTACTTAAATTCATCTCCCTCCAGTCTAGTTTCCAATACCAGTGCAAAATATTCCAAAAATGTTACCAGAATTTTTTTGATCATCGAATGTTGACTATAAAAGCTCTCGTGTGATACCGGCCTAATAAATAAGTAACCCCCCCTATCTTAACATTAATGCTCAATTACAAGCCCCAATGTACTTGAATAAACTAATGAAAGCATATGGTCCTCCCGGGATTCGAACTCGGGACACCACACCCAGAACATAAGCACCTAAACCATTACACCACCAACACAGTGGACTAAACATTGTGGAATCGACTTTCGTTTGACACTTCTCTCCTTATACATATATTCTAAAAAAAATTGTTTATCCCTCCTCTCCTCCTTCCACACGTATCCTTCAATCTGCTCGTATCTTTAGGTCCCAACCCGGTTGTTTTTGCCAGTGAAAATCGGAAAATACGGCAATGAGGTGGGTGGGAATCTCTCTCTCTCTCTCTCTCTCTCTCTCTCTCTCTCTCTCTCTCTCTCTCTCTCTCTCTCTCTCTCTCTCTCTCTCTCTCTCTCTCTCTCTCTCTCTCTCTCTCTCTCTCTCTCTCTCTCTCTCTCTCTCTCTCTCTCTCTCTCTCTCTCTCTCTCTCTCTCTCTCTCTCTCTCTCTCTCTCTCTCTCTCTCTCTCTCTCTCTCTCTCTCTCTCTCTCTCTCTCTCTCTCTCTCTCTCTCTCTACGTGGTCAGCTCACAGAGTTTTGCGCCAGGGCACCTAAGACCAGGAAGCGTTTTTGTATCCCTGGTGGTGGTGTGGACGACGTAGTTGCAGCAGTTGACGAAGTATCAAAGCTGGCCCCTGCTAATACAATGTACGTCATCCACGTTGGATCCAACGATGTACAGCGAACCCGGTCGGAAGATTTGCTTTTAAAGTACCAGCAGCAGATCAAGTCGTTTAAGGAGAAGTCATCAAGGATCATCGTCTCAGGAATCGTCCCCCGGCTCGGTGTAGAGAGCCGATTTTACAACATAGCCACCAGCACAAATCGTTGTTTAGCAAACCTCTGCAGGAAGGAGAACGTGGGATTCGTCGACACCTGGGACAATTTCTACTACGATTACTATTTGTTTTCGGACGATGGAGTTCATCTGAACCAGGTGGGAGCAGCACGTTTTGGGCGTCTTCTCAACGATGCGGTGAAGGATTTTCGGAGAAGAAATCGACTCAGCACAGGACAACCAGGAAGGAGGACCGAAGACAGCGAGGACGGCAACCTACAAAGGAATTAAATACTAATCCGTCAAGAACCGCGAATTTGGATAAAGCTCCACCAACACGACCCAAATTAAAAAACGCCAGGGATAACGACCGAGGACCGAGGACAGCCATGAATGTAAATGTAGATCCGACCAGAATCAAAAATTCGATGAAAGAACGTTCTGTGAGTTCTAAAACCGCAACTTTAAAGGTTTTCTATGCAAACGCTCGTAGCATACACAATAAATTTTCAGATTTAGAGGAACTAGTGTTTACAGAAAATTATGATGTGATTGGCATAACAGAATCTTGGCTCAATACAGAAGATAGAGACTTTTTAGCAGAGTATTCACTTCCCGGTTATGTAATGTTTGAGAACAGCCGAATAAATAAAAATGGATGTGGCGTTTTATTTTATATCAAAGAAAGTCTTAACCCGACCCTCGTGTCAAAACCTCAAATTGTGAACGTCGACACATCTTTTGTGCTAATAAAGAATAATAAAGGTACAACAATAATGCTTGCGTTAATATACAGACCTCCAGCTCAATCAGTGCAAACTGACCGAGAAATTTACGAACAAATTGCAGATGTAAGTAACTCACAAGATACAGTAATTTTTGGCGACTTTAATTTACCTGTGACCAAGTGGGGCGATACTCTTACTTCACACTCCGGACTTGACTTGTATACGAACTTGCAAGAGAGTTCGCTTTATCAATTTGTTCGAACGCCGACCTGTCGTAATAACGTTCTTGAAATTGTACTTGCAACAAAAGAAGAATTGATAGAGAATTTGAATGTTGGTGATGAATTCAGTAAAAGCAACCATCGTACGATAACTTTCACTTTAAAGTTTACTAGTAACGAACCAAATAGTAGCATCGAAAAAGTCCCTAATTTCAAGAAAGCAAACTTCCATAAACTTAGAGCTATGTTTAAAGAAACTGACTGGAGCTTTTTAATTAACAATAACGACATAAATACATCTTGGAAGTTATTCGAAACCACTTACCTAAAAGCAGTGCAAGACTGCATACCATCGAAAATACGGCGTCCAGGCCATAATAATAAGCCCAAATGGTGGAATAAAGAAATTTCAAACTGCCTGCTTGCTAAAAAATTTGCTAATGATAGATTAAAATCCTCACAAAATGACGAAGAACGGATGAAATTTGTAGAGCTACGACGCAAAGCCAAAAAGTTAATTAAGCAAAGTAAAAAGACCTTAGAGTTACATATTGCGAATCAAAGTAAAACAAACCCGAAAGAATTCTATAGTTATATCAGAAAGAAAAAAGTAGTTACTTCAACTGTTGGACCGGTAATCGATGAAAATGGAGATTACACCAAAGACGAAGTACAAATGAGCAATGCCCTCAATACCTTCTTTGCATCAGTTTTTACAACAGAAGACCTCAGTGATATCCCTACACCATCGCCGATTCAGATGATAATTCAGATGTTCTAAGCAATATCACCGTTACAGAGAGAGAAGTATTGAATTGTTTAGATAAACTCAAGGTAAATAAAACGCCAGGACCTGATACAATCTCGCCTAGAGTTCTAAAGGAAGCTAAGGATGAGCTCTCCAAACCACTGACATTACTATTCAATAAATTCTTGCAGTCTGGAACTATGCCTGATCAGTGGAAGCTAGCCAACATAACACCGATATTAAAAAAAGGCAGCAAATCCCTACCCAGTAACTATCGTCCAATTAGCTTAACCTCATTTGTATGTAAAATGCTAGAAACCGTCATACGAGACAGACTCGTAAATCACTTAGAGGAAAATAACATACTTAAAGATACTCAACACGGCTTTCGTAAAAAACGTTCCTGTTTAACAAACCTCTTAGACTTCTTCCACGATATCCTCAACCTCTACGATGAGAGTAAAGCGAAACCGATCTGGGAGTAACAATATCGAGTAACCTAAAACCGAGTCAACAATGTTCAGAAGTTGTTAAGAAGGCAAACAAAATAATTGGCTTTATAGGCAGGTCATTTGAGCATAAATCCAAAGAAGTTATCCTAACCCTTTACAATTCCTTAGTCCGCCCTCTTCTGGAATACTGCGTTCAATCCTGGTGCCCTTATTACCAAAAAGATATAAACAAGCTAGAACGAGTTCAACGTAGAGTTACCAAAATGATACCTAGCCTAAAGAACAAACCATACAAGAGCGTCTTAGAGAATTAAATCTATTTCCTTTAACCCAGCGCAGATTAAGAGGTGACTTAATTCAAGTGTTCAAAATCATCAAAGGCATCGACAATATGAACTGTAGTAAGTACTTCACTATCGACCAATCTAATTACACGCGGGGGAAACGGTTGCAAAATTATTGGTAAATCTTTTAACTCGCACGAATCTAAGAATTTCTTCTTCAATCGAGTTGTCAACTTGTGGAATGGGCTTCCCCGAAACGTTATAGACTGCATCACCATTGTTTCATTTAAACTCCGCCTAGACAAATATCTCTCAACAAACCCGCGACTGACTGCGTTTGTAAATGAATAACTTTATTTTATCCCCCCCTCAGTTACTAACCCATCTGTCCTCTACTAACTTCCTAATCCTGCCACGGACATTAGTTCCAGGGCAGTAATTCCCTTTCCAATGTTCCCTTACCCACTCTAAACCACTGTTTGGACACTTGATCCTCAGTGTTTTGGAGGACAAGCAACCTAGAAGGGTCACTAGATCTGTTGTTGCTTGATTTCCTTTGTACTCCTTTGTACTCCTTTGTACTCTCTCTCTCTCTCTCTATATATATATATATATATATATATATATATATATACTGTATATATATATATATATATATATATATATATATTACGCGAAACTTATAGAGGAACTATTTTAATTAAATTTTTGTTTCAAGGAAAACAAATATGTTACTTGTCAAATTAGATTAACAATCTTATGAATACAATGAAGCCTTTTTGTGGTTGCTGCTCAATATTTAAATTACGACAGTTTCCGGCAGTTTACATGAACACATACTGTATATTCCATAGATGCGTAAACAAAGAACATTCTGTAGAAAAATGATAACGTTTGGAACCGATTGAGAAATGAGTGTGTGTGTGTGTGGAGGGGGGGGGGGGGGTAGAGATACTAGTGTTAGTAAGAGGATTTTGTGGAAAGGATTACAATAAAAATGGACGAGTTTAGAGCATCAAAGTGTGTGTGTGTTTGTGTGTGTGTGTGTGTGTGTGTGTGTGTGTGTGTGGAGGCAGTTGTTTCTTCGAGTCCAACTCCTCCCTCATGTTTAGCCCTATTAGTTATGAGATATCAAGACATTCGCCCCATTACCTTGGCGATTTTCAGAAGTTTTGACCCATTTCTTTGCTAATATTAAGACCTTTCGTGCCATTTACGTGTCGATTTTTTTCCTGGCGAGCGATTGCGAGCCAGTAATTATAGAAGTAACCGGTCTTCGGCCGGGACATATTTCTACCGAAAAATGTACAAATTTATATCGAAGGAGGGTCTTGGGGGTGTTCCTTTAAGTTTGATGGAGGTTTAAAGAGCAAACTAAACCCCCTCCTTAAACCATTGAACCGAACCAGTACATTATGCTGCACAATACCGTTTGAGCTCCCTTAATCTACCCTGAAAGATAGTTTAATATGAAATTGTTACCAATAATTGAGTTCATTATAAACAGGAATACTAAATACAGACTTGGAATATATCGCCGCATTCCTCTTACTTCTGAGAACGAATTCCTGAGAGAAAATTCCAGTGTCTACATTAACCCATCCACTACCGGTGACATTAACCCCTCCACTACCGGTGACATTAACCCATCCACTACCGGTGACATTAACCCATCCACTACCGGTGACATTAACCCATCCACTACCGGTGACATTAACCCATCCACTACCGGTGACATTAACCCATCCACTACCGGTGACATTAACCCATCCACTACCGGTGACATTAACCCATCCACTACCGGTGACATTAACCCTTCCACTACCGTCGACATTAACCCATCCACTACCGGTGACATTAACCCATCCATTACCGGTGACATTAACCCCTCCACTACCGGTGACATTAACCCATCCACTACCGATGACATTAACCAATCCACTACCGGTGACATTAACCAATCCACTACCGGTGATATTAACCCATCCACTACCGGTGACATTAACCCATCCACTACCGGTGACATTAACCCATCCACTACCGGTGACATTAACCCATCCACTACCGGTGACATTAACCCTTCCACTACCGGTGACATTAACCCATCCACTACCGGTGACATTAACCCTTCCACTACCGGTGACATTAACCAATCCACTACCGGTGACATTAACCCATCCACTACCGGTGACATTAACCCATCCACTACCGGTGACATTAACCCATCAACTACCGGTGACATTAACCCATCCACTACCGGTGACATTAACCCCTCCACTACCGGTGACATTAACCCCTCCACTACCGGTGACATTAACCCATCCACTACCGGTGACATTAACCCATCCACTACCGGTGACATTAACCCATCCACTACCGGTGACATTAACCCATCCACTACCGGTGACATTAACCCTTCCACTACCGGTGACATTAACCCATCCACTACCGGTGACATTAACCCATCCACTACCGGTGACATTAACTCATCAACTACCGGTGACATTAACCCATCCACTACCGGTGACATTAACCCATCCACTACCGGTGACATTAACCCCTCCACTACCGGTGACATTAACCCATCCACTACCGGTGACATTAACCCATCCACTACCGGTGACATTAACCCATCCACTACCGGTGACATTAACCCATCCACTACCGGTGACATTAACCCATCCACTACCGGTGACATTAACCCATCCACTACCGGTGACATTAACCCATCCACTACCGGTGACATTAACCCTTCCACTACCGGTGACATTAACCCATCCACTACCGGTGACATTAACCCATCCACTACCTGTGACATTAACCCATCCACTACCGGTAACATTCCTTATAGTTTGGCAACTATTAGACGATTTTATTGAGCTTCGGAAGGACATCTACCCATTAAAAGTGTACAGACTATCTCCATTAATCCCATTAGCTACCATATAAATGTCCTAAGCTTCATAAATTCGTCATTATGTAGCTGAACTTAAGTAAAAGTAGCGTCAACGGTTGTGAAAATCTTACTGTAAGAAAAATCAATAGTGCATCATGTCTTAAACATAATATATATATATAATTATATATATATATATATATATATATATATATATATATATATATATATATATACAGTATATATATATATATATAAACAATAAAACATAAATAAAGAATAATATATAAAACATTAAACACAATAAATCCATAAAGTACATAACCACGGGTTGGTGTGGGTAATGTTTCCAATAATCTAGACAAGTTGTGGATTATGTTACCAGGAACCAACCTCGTTAATCTGTTCATATTGAAGTTTACCCATAAAACCACCCGCCACTCTTCCCTCTTGGTGGGGTCTGTCTGTCTCCATGTTCTTCCAGGGATAGGGTTTATATTTGGGTCTATTTATTTATTCATTTATTTATTTGTTTTATAGTATCCACCCAAAAATAAAAAAATAAATAAATACAAAATTAAAAACAAAAAGGAAAAAGAGGAAAAAAAATTGAAAAGTGTGGATTGTGCCTGAGTATACAGAATATAATAGATAGTTTCCTTGCTGGACCTCCATCAAACTTAAAAAACACCCCCTAGACCCTCCTTCAAGATACATTTTTAAATTTTTTGGTTGAAGAACGTCCCGGCCGTTGGCCAATGTCTCCTAAAATTACACGCTCACTATCGGTCGCCAGGGAATAGTTAACACCCAAATGGCACGAAAGTTCCTAATATTGAAAAATAAATGGGGTGAAAGGTCTTATAATCGCCAAACTAATGGAACGAACGTCTAAAAATCTCAATACTAATGGGGCTAAACATAAGGGAGAAAGGGGTCCAGAAAAACAACCATCCCCTTTAAAGTTATCCTTCCTCTACGTCTTCGTGTCTCAGTATAATGTAAAATTATGTTCACTTGGCCATGAATTACTCTCTCTCTCTCTCTCTCTCTCTAGGAACCTTATATTCCTTTTTTCGATGACAATAAATCTCTCTCTCTCTCTCTCTCTCTCTCTCTCTCTTTAGTAACCATATTTTTCTTCTTTCGAGCACAATAAAGCCGGTATCACACGAAAGCTTTTTTAGTCAACATTCTATAATCAATATTTTTCTGGCTACATTTCTGGAATATTTTGCACTGGTATTCGAAACTAGACTGAATGATAGATGAATTTAGGTGACCAAAATATTCTAAATGTTGACTTCGTAAGCTGCCAGACCAGTGTTGAGTATAAATGTTGAGGGAAAAAGCGCTCGTGTGATACCCCCTTAAGTCTCTCTCTCTCTCTCTCTCTAGTAACCGTATTTTCCTTCTTTCGATCACTAGAATGTTGTCTTTGTTTTCCATTTCATAGCCTGATTAACGTTATTTATCATTCCAATCTCCACCTCTCCCTTTAAGGGGACAGTAGATATATTTTTGGTTTATATATGTATATATTCATTTAGTTTTTAGTTTTCTCCCTAGACCTCCATCAAGCTTAAAATAACATGTATTAGATCCCCCTTCTAGATTAAATTGTACAAAATTACAGGCTAACTATTGTTCGCCAAGAAAAAAATCGACACCTAAATATCACGAATCGTCTTAATATTGACAGATAAATAGGGTGAAAGGTCTTAAAATCGCCAAAATAATGGGCCGATCGTCATAAAATCTGAAAATTAATGGGGCCTAACATGAAGAAAAAGATGGCCCGGAAAAACGAGCCATTTCCCCTTAAACACACTTCCTTTTATTTAACTTACACCAACCATGCCCGACCTGTTTCTTCTCTTGCCAGTAATAAATTCCCCAAATAGCTATGTATTCTGTGACGCATGGTGAGTTTTATTGCCAAAACGTATAATGGTGACACATGAGAGTGATGGATGGTGAAATGCTTAAGGGGGGTCACCTGCTTTTTTATCTTTCTCTCCCTTTCTCTCTTTTCCTAGCTTGTATCCATTCGACCCTATTCAGCCAACTGTTTTAAGACGTTTATCCCCATCCAGATGTCGATTTCTTCCTGGCGAGCGATAGCGAGCCAGCATTCTATGGAGAAGTCCGGCTTCGCCGGAGAAATTTTTCTATCGAAAAATTTACAAATTTAGCTTGCTGTCAAAACAATAATATATATATGTTGGCTCGCTACTGCTCGCCAGGAAAATATTGAGGCCTGGATGGGGGTAAACGTCTTAAAACAGTAGGCTGAATGGGGCCGAATGGATAAAAGCCAAAGAGAGAGGGAGAGCAAGAGAAACAAGCGAGGTGGGCTCCCTTAAAGCCGGTATCACACGAGAGCTGTTATAGTCAACATTCGGACTCGGACCCTCACTCTCAGAACGCCACCTATTGAGCAATTAACTCACTAGGCATTGCCCCCCCCCCCCCCCCCCCCCTGTAGCATATGTTGAATATGGGAATATTCATACAGTGCTATCTAATCAGGGAACAATGAGAGTATTTTTTGGCATTTCGGTGGGCTTTGTGGTAATGCACTGATACTAGGTACAACACAAATTCCATCCCAATAATATCTTCCCATTGATATATACATATGTTTGGCATATGTTGGAAGTCTTGGGAGGAAATTAGAAAAAAATTGGATAAATAACTACATGAACAAAGAAATAAAAATGTCCCCTTAAATATAACTATAGATACTCTCTGCATAAAATCATATAGCTGGAGTGAACATTCAGAGAGAGTTTAGTTGGACATTATGGTATTCCTTCACTTTCATACTTCGAATCCCAGGAGGACCATATGCTTTCATTAGTTTATTCAAGTACATTGGGGGTTGTAATTGATGATTAATGTTAAGCACGGGGTGTTCCTTAATATCTCAACATTTCCAGGATTTGTTTGCAATTGTAACTGTGTTTGTTAACATTATCAATATATGAATATATTGGTGTATAATTCATTATATGATTTAAATAATCAACAGTTGGGCCAAGTTTCCTGACATATAGTATGGCAAGTAACTGGCATAACTGTTTTATAATATAATATTGATGTTTTTGCTTCAAATTAGTAATTATATTAGTGATAAGATATTACGTACGAATTTATTCTAGAATGGCTAAATTTCACCGATAATTCACTTACATAATTGATAGCGTAATGCTTAGTGTGCGGAATTTCGGTGTGAGTATCCTAGATTCGAGTCCTTGGAGTACCACATGTGTTCATTACTTCCATTGATTTCACTAGTTAGGTTTATTTGTAAATTAATTGGTGGGTTGGTGAAAACAAATATGAATAAATATGGTATTTTTAACAAATAAGTTATCTAGGTGAAAGAGAACCTACAAGTCCGTCATGTTGGACTAAACATCCTCTTAAGGGGGGATGGTAGGCATTTCTGACCCCCCTTCTTCCTCATGTTTAGCCCCACTAGTTTTCAGATTTTAGGACAATCGACCCATTAGTTTGTCGATTTTAAAACCTTTTGTTCCATATCTGTATCAATATCAAGACCTTTCGTGCCATTTAAGTCTCGATTTTCTCCTGGCGAGCGATAGCGAGCTTGTAATTATAATAGAAACCGGCCTTCGGCCGGGCCATTTTTCAATCGAAAAATATACACATGTATCTGGAAGGGGGATCTAGAGGGTGTTTTTATAGCATAATGAAGGTCTCGCGAGGAAACGAAAAAATAAATGAACATATAAATAAGAAGACCCCCCAAAATAACCACTGTCCCCTTAAGATACAAACTGGTATATATCCCTTTACATATAATATTATAAACTAAGTACCGGTGGACCAGAAAGTAAGCGAACCTGCAAGTCGAGCTGCATACAATAAACTGGGAAAAATACATTGTCCAATATTCTGTAAACCCGGCATCACACGAGCGCTTTTTCCCTCAACATTTATCCTCAACACTGACCTGACAAGCTTAGGAGATAAACAATTTTAGTTTTGTCGGTTACCCAAATTCATCTATCGCCAGTCTAGTTTCTGATACCAGTGCGAATTATTTCGGAAATGTTGCCAGGAAAATGTTGATATATAGGCTCTCGTGTGATACTGGCTGAAGGGGGTCACCGTTTGTTTTTATCTTTCTCTCCTTTTCTCTCTTTCTCTGGCTTGTATCATTTCGGCCCAATTCAGCTAACTGTTTTAAGACGTTTATCCCCATCCAGGTGTCGATTTCTTACTGGCGAGCGCTAGCGAGCCAGCATTTTATGGAGAAATCCGGCTTCGCCGGAGACATTTTTCTATCGAAAAGTGTACAAATTCAGCTTGCTGTCAAAACAAAAAAATATATATGCTGGCTCGCTACCGCTTGCCAGGAAAATATTGACACCTGGATGGGGGTAAACGTCTTAAAACAGTAGGCTGAATGGGGCCGAATGGATAAAAGCCAAAGAGAGAGGTAGAGAAAGATAACAAAACAGCGAGGTGGGCTCCCTTAAGATAGACAAAAGTGCCCTCCTGGGAATTGAGAAAAGTGGTACAATATAAGCTGCAGGGAAAGTATTGCAAGAACATTGGAGAGGCACGAGAGGATTAGCAAGCATTTATATATATACTGTATATATATATACCGGTATATATATATATATATATATATATATATATATATATATATATATATATATATATATATATATATATATATATATACTGTATATATATATATATTATACACACACACACAAATCTGCCTTCAATTACGAAAACAAAAAACACACACACAAAAAAGCGAAGTGGGCTCCCTTAAACGGTAAATCTACAGTTATACTACCCCTCCCCCACTACCTCCCACCACCTCCCCCCTTCAAAAAACACCTTTTAGCATGTTTTTGGATGGTTCAGCAGATGCGGAAACTGGAAAAAAACGTATTTTGATAAACATTTATCACTAACCAGATACGAGTTTTTCAGGTAATTTGTTTTTGTTTTATATTTTTTATTTGATATACAGTGTTGTTTAATAATACCGAGGACCGTCGCATTTTAGTATTTTTAACATTAGCCTAACCTAACTTAACCTAACCTAACCGAAAAGTGCGCGACGGTCTAAACCCAGCTCACGTTCCCTGTTTATGGGTTCGCGAAGGTTTGTAATACTTCAATGTATCTATTTCAAGTCAAATATACATTTCCGCGCATCATCAAACAATACTATGACTAGGCTAAGTCTACTACTAATAATATTAACCCATTAGTACCAACAGAATAGCGACAAAATAGGGGTAGTATAACTGTAGATTTATCAACATATTTGGCCTGAAGTTGTACTTCTCACTGTGAAATAACAAGTGAGTCAAACTATACCACCCTAAATAAACCGATTATTAATATATTATTATTACATATATTATTATTACTTATGTCATGAGCCGTGGCATAGTCAGCAGAGCGTCGGCTGCTGATCAAAGGATCGGCAGATCTAGCCCGTACCGTTAAGATGTTATTGGTAGATGTCAAGCCCGGGCAACTTGACCTAGCAATTCGTGACAAACGCCTAACGTTCATGGCCACCCATTCTCGGGAATTACTGCAAATGGGAAAAAAAAATGGCACTGAAGAGCGTGACGCCCCTCGTTGTTTGTAATTTGGTGCAGCAGACTGTGCGAACGAGCGGAACGTTCCCCGGCGAAAATGGGCTAATCTGGCAACTTTCGCAGGGGTAGCGTGAGAGAGGATGGAAGTGGGGAAAGGAAGGGTGGTGGAAGAGGAGAAATTGACGATTGCTAAACTAAAACAATTATCGTATAGGCCCTACCATTAGTATGCACTTTATCGAGTAAACAGTGGTTTGGAGAAACAACGTCTAAAGTATGAGCAACAGCGAGGCGAAGGTATATTATCACTTGTAGTTATGTGCATACAAAGTTATATTGACTATAACAAAAAATCGCGTGCAGGAAAAGCCATCACTATTGTATACCATATGCTATTCTACAACAGCAAACTCCATTAAGTGTTGTTAACTACCGCAAGATTATTATTTTAGGACCTAGTAAGACGATAACGACGACCTCTATGACACGTTGTAATATAAATAATTATTCATAGGGTTGTACTGTCGCGCTAATAAGTCATGCCCAGCTGTCATTACGTTTGGCTCACTCTGGGCTGTATTAATGTTTGTCAGATGTTGAATAGGGTGGGATAAATGTAGGAACATGTTTGTATATTTCACTCAATATGAACAAATGAAGCTTAGATAATGCTTATACAAATAATTGATCAAAACATACTTATTAGCGCGACTGTAAATGAACCGCACAAAACAATGTCTTACCTCGAGACACACGGAAGGAAGGGTAGGGTCGAGTTGATTGTCTCTTCACTGCTACTACCTCTCCCTAGCTACCGATGGAGGAGTCGATCAGTATTATTCTTACAACTATAGTCCTCTTCCCGGCCTCCCAGTCTTCAAATACACTCGGGCACGCACACAATACCGCGAATAACACATAATAGCAACATAAGATCCGCGAATAACACATAATAATAGCAACACAAGATCCGCGAATAACACATAATAGCAACACAAGATCCGCGAATAACACATAATAGCAACACAAGATCCGCGAATAACACATAATAGCAACACAAGATCTGCGAATAACACATAATAGCAACACAAGATCCGCGAATAACACATAATAGCAACACAATACCGCGAATAACACGACGACCAGAGACGGTGAAGGTAACTGAGTGAGCTGTGAAGGGCTGGGTGGGGGGGGGGGGGGAATGAGGGAGTAAGGGATGCCAACCTAACTGTATAATATTATCTCATCAATAGCTCCATACCTACACTTCAATATCATTAGGCAACAGTTTTAATGAAGAATATACAAAACAAATAATTATATATTTAGTACATCATTTTAAAGTAACGTCTATCGTATACATGAGAAATATACACAAGGTTTAGGAGGAGTGAAGTACGAGCATGTTGGTAATCCTGACCAGCTCGACACTCCCGGAACAACAACCCACCTTATGTTGCTGCCTCATCATTTAAAAGCTGAATTAAAGGCCATGGAATAAAGCTCTTTAACCAGTGAAGGACCTATACAAACAAATAAGAACCTTTTATAATATATGTATATATATTTCATAATTTGCTGTTTTATATTAAAGTTAGTGCGGGATAATATAGCACATTATGTAACATATCACCTGTATCCGAACTAGATGCACGTCTTCCATTCCAGCTACATTTGTCACTGTTCACAATGTTTCGATAACAACTTTGAAATACCCAGTACTATGAACGATTTGTGTAGATATTGAGTGATGGATAACGAAACAAGGTAATATTAGGACCGAGTAGGATCAGAGAAAACGAAAAATACGTGAAAGATAATGGCTAAACTAAAGACCATATTTTGTTCGCTGCATTATTACCCATCTTGTTAATGCGACTGTAATATGTGTGTTTGTGTGTTTGTAGGATTTTAAAAGAAACTTGCGGGAATAACAGTGTATTTTTAGTTTAGATTATCAGTTAAGTTATTCTTGCTACTACCAGACGAAGTTATATAGTTAAGGGGGGTGACCTGCAATCTTTGTTTTCTCTTCTGTTCTCTCTCTCTCTGGCTTGTATCCATTCGGCAACATTAAGCCTACTGTTTTAAGACGTTTATCCCCATCCAGGTGTCGATTTCTTCCTGACGAGCAATAGCGAGCCAGCTATATATGAAGAAATCTGGCTTCGCCGGAGACATTTTTCTATCGAATAATGTACACATATATCCTGCTGTCAAAAAACATATTTTTAAATATGCTGACTCGCTACCCCTCGCCAGGAAAAAAAAACGACACCTGGATAGGGATAAACGTCTTAAAACAGTAGGCAGACTGGTGCCGAATGGATACAAGCCAGAGTAGGCCTTATAGAGAAAAGGAGAGAAATAAAGCAGGTGCCCCCCCTTAAGGGGAGATGGGCGTGTTTATGTGTTTACTGTTTTATCTTTTCATTATTGGTTTAGTTTTCTCCCTCGACCTTCATCAAGCTGTAAAAAGAAAACCCTAGATCCCCCTTCAAGATAAATTTGTACATTTTCTGCTATCGATCGCCAGGAAAAAATCGACACCTAAATGGTACGAAAAGTCTTTATATTGACAAAGAAATGGGGTGTGAAGTCTTAAAATCGCCAAACTAATGGGCCAAACATCTTAAATTCTAAAAAATCAATGGGACTAAACATGAGGGAGAAAGTGGCCAGAAAAAACGGCCCATCTCCCCTTAACTGTACACGTGTAAGTTCCCATCAAGATTTCTCCGTTATTTTGAAGATTATTGTAGTGGAATATGGTGCTAATTATAAAAACCTGGTCTATATATGATGCAGAGATATATTAGTTTCATATTTTCCCAGTAAGTATTGAGACATTAGCTGTTAAGGGATTCAATTTACCGCCAGATGAAATGAAACCGAGTATAGTTCCTGTGTGTATGGCTCTACTCTGCTCTATTAACCCCTTCTGTACCGGCGACGTCTTTTAACATTTACTCTGGCTACTATTAGACGATTTTATTTAGTTTAAAGAGGGCCTCCAGCAATTGACCACATGCGAGCTATAAGGAAGTTAGAGGTATAGACATCAATATTTAGCAGAATCAACAACTAAAATGCGGTCGTAGTACATTTATTAATACACACAAAATGATTAATCATAATTTGTATCCATCACAAACCTACATTATTATTGCATTGCTGTTCTATAACGATGTTTACGGCGCCAACTTCCTTATAGCCCGAAACTCTCAAGTGGTCAATTACCAGGCTTCGAACTATCTCACTTGACCCTTTTTACTATCAGAGATCATTCTTAAACTGCCCAAAGTCGTCTAACTATAGCTACAATATAATTTAAAGACGTCGCCGATACAGAAAGGGTTAACATCCCCCCCCCCTCTCTCTCTCTCTCTCTCTCTCTTGCTCACCCCTTTACTTACACTCTGCCCTCTCGCTCCCTCTCTCGCTCTTCGTCCTCCATTGGTGTTAATCCTCTGCACATATGTCCCCCTCCTACAGTATATCTCAAACATTGGCAAATATTGGACTCCATTTGGCGTATCCATATATACCTCAGCTATTAATCTTGACTTGTTTGTTCTCTCTTTCTCGTACAGTTAGGACCAAAGATAGATAGGTAGATTGATTGATTGATTTATTGATATATAGATAGATAGATAGATAGATAGATATAGAGATAGATAGATAGATAGATAGGTAGATAGCTATATAGGTTGATTGATTGATTGATTGATTGATTGATATAGATAGATAGATAGATAGATAGATAGATAGACATACTGACTGACTGACTGACTGACTGACTGACTGACTGACGGACGGACGGACGGATGGATGGATGGATGGATGGATAGACTGATTGATTGATTGATTGAATGATAGATAGACATACTGACTGACTGACTGACTGACTGACTGACTGACGGACGGACGGATGGATGGATGGAGAGATGGATGGATAGACTGATAGATAGATAGATATATAGATAGATAGTTCACTCTCTATTGGCAACTTTAATAGTATTGTTTAGCACTCTTTTAGAACTATTGTACGGCCGGGAAGACTGATCCAAATATGTATTTCTACATATATTTTTGAGTTACCTCGCCAGACCTCCGTAAAGCTTACAAAAATTACCTCCTAGACCCCTTTCAAGATAAATTTGTAAATTTTTCGGTAGAAAAGAGTCCCGGCCAAAGGCCGATTTCTTCTAAGATTACAGCCTCGCTTTCGCTCGCCAGGAAAAAATAGACACCTAAATGCACGAAAGGTCTTAATATTGACAGAGAAATCCGGCGAAAGTTCATAAAATCGCCAAACTAATGAGGCGAACGTCTTAACATCTCAAAAGCAATGGAACTATACGTGAGGGAGAAAGGGGTCCAGAATTTGTTTCTCAAGTGGATATCTACCCTTATCCCCTTCTAGCTTGATCTGTGCTGTATTAATGTCTGTCAGATGTTGAATAGGGTGAGTAAGTGTAGGAACATGTTTGTATATTTCACTCGATATGAAGAAATGAAGCTTAGATATTGCTGATACCACTTATTGATCAAAACGTACTTGGTGCTGAGACATCACTTATTAGGCCGACTGTACATAATAAATGATTTGTCTCTCATACTTTCGCTAACCACTTATTTTTACTTTGTTGTCCTTTTATTCTTCATTCTCCTATGCCCTGTTCCAAATATGTAGGTCAGAAATAGTGAAGCCTAACCTCTTTAACTTAATAAAGGCTAGAGCATACGGGTTGTAAAGTTGCACACCTATTCCCTGGTTGACTCTTCCGAACTGGTATCAATATTAGCTTCATTACTCTAGTGGTTTGTGAGTTATAGAGGTTAAGGGGAGATGGGTCACTTTTTAGTCGAATCTTTCATTTATATATTATTTTTCTAGTGTCCTCGCTATACCTCCATCAAGCTTAAAAGGTGCTTCCTAGTCCCCCTTTCAAGATATATGTGTAAATTTTTCGGTAGAAACATTTCCCGGCCGAAGGCCGGTTCCTCTTAAATTACAGGCTCGCTATCGCTCACCAGGAAAAATCGACACGTAAATGGCAGGAAAGGTCTTAAAATTGACAGAAATGGGGCGAAAGTAAATACCATCGCCAAACTATTGGGGCTAAAGATGAGGGAGAAGAGGTGCCAGAAAAGCAGCCCATCTCCCCTTAATGTTGACGATGACTGGCCGACCTATTTGGAACAGGGTATAGTGATAATTTACTATATATTATTATTAAGCTACCTCATTGTTAGCCTACATTGGTTTAAGGGGAGATTTCCACTTGAGGGATGCATTTCTTGACCCCTTTCTCTCGCATGTTTAGCCCCATTGCTTTTGAGATTTTAAGACGTTCGACTCATTAGTTTTAGGATTTTATGAACTTTTTCCCCATTTATGTCAATGTTAAGACCTTTCCTGCCAATTAGGTGTCAATTATTTCCTGGCGAGTGATAGCAATTATAAGCCTGTAATTTAAAAGGAACCGGCCTTTGGCTGGGGTATTTTTCTACCGAAAAATGTACAAATTTACCATGAAAGGGGGTCTAGGGTGTTTAATTTTAAGCTCTCTGACAGGGCCAAACAAATCAGGCTAACTAATGCCTTCAAAATTTTCTATGATAGATCTCCAGAGTATCTAAAGAATGATTTTGTTACAGCAAATGAGAGGAGTGGACATAATACAAGAAACAGGATGTTTAATTTTAAGGTCCCGGGAATCCAAGGACAGGGTAAGCAAACATTCTTCTTCACTGCCATCAAAGACTGGAACGACCTACCCCAGTCAGTCCGTGAAAAGAGAACACTGTATTCCTTCAGACGTAGCCTGAAGGAACACCTGAACCGGACAGCTGCGAGAAGGGAGCACCAAGCTTATGTCTACTACTAAATACGACATAAGAGATAGACAAACCAAACTGAAATGATTACTGATTACGGATTACTGATATGTACTATAGGATGTAAGGTATCTTAAAATAACCCCCTAGAAATACTTTCTCTAAAGTATCTATTTCTTTATCCTCCCCATTTCCCCAGCTAACCTAATCCCACAAGGACCCCAATGGAAATACGCCTAACGGCCTTATTGGGCTATCCTTAGTTGGAATTATGCAAGGCTGGTACATGTCATATTTATAACATACTATGTGGTACCAACTCTGTAAATTGCTAACTGAATAAATATTATTATTATTATTATTATTATTATTATGATGAAGGTCTGGGGAGGAAACTATAAAAACATTTATGAAAAGATACATAAATGAGGAAATATATACGCCCATCCCTCCTTAACTCCCTTCTACAAAAAATAAATAAATAAATAAAGTAAACAAATAAAATAAAAAATAAAATAAAAAATAATAATTGTTTTTTCCCTTCCCTCCCGGTTTGTCTCTCTTGACTAGACACTGTGACCCATATACCTTTCTGTACGATCACTTGGGGTCTCTCTCTCTCTCTCTCTCTCTCTCTCTCTCACACACTGCTCACAATCAATATATATAAAACACACACTCACTCACTCTTATTCTTTCTCTCTCACTGTTCACAATCAATTAATCTAAATCACTCTGAAACGGTGTAAAATTAAAACCAGAAAGCTGAACCTAGATCCCATAAAAAACATTCTTTGTACAGCCTCATAAGGGGGGTCACCTGCTTGTTTTGTGTACAGCCTCATAAGGGGGGTCACCTGCTTGTTTTGTGTACAGCCTCATAAGGGGGGTCACCTGCTTGTTTTGTGTACAGCCTCATAAGGGGGGTCACCTGCTTGTTTTGTGTACAGCCTCATAAGGGGGGTCACCTGCTCTTGTTTTGTGTACAGCCTCATAAGGGGGGTCACCTGCTTGTTTTGTGTACAGCCTCATAAGGGGGTCACCTGCTTGTTTTGTGTACAGCCTCATAAGGGGGTCACCTGCTTGTTTTGTGTACAGCCTCATAAGGGGGGTCATCTGCTTGTTTTCTCTCCTTTTCTCTCTTTCCCTGACTTGTTTCCATTCGGCCCCATTCAGCCAACCGTTATGAGACGTTTATTTCCATCCAGGTGTCGATTTCTTCCTGGCGAGCGATAGCGAGCCAGCATTGTTTGGAGAAATCCGGCTTCACCGGAGACATTTTTCTATCGAAAAATGTGCATTAGCTTGCTGTCAAATCAAAAATATAAATATGCTGGCTCACTACCGCTCGCCAGGAAAACATTGACACCTGGAGGGGGGTAAACGTCTTAAAACATTAGGCTAAATTGGGCCGAATGGATAGAAGCCAAAGAGAGAGGGAGAGAAAGAGGAAACAAATCGAGATGGGCCCCCTTAAGTGAATGGAGCAAACTGGCAGAGAAGGTGGTGAAGATAAATACAATTGCCGTCATCAAGAGAAACTACACTTGTAACTAAGGAGGGTGGAGAGTTATATATATATATATATATATATATAAAGAGAGAGATAAATATAGATAGATAGATAGATAGAGAGAGAGAGAGAGAGAGAGAGAGAGAGAGAGAGAGAGAGAGAGAGAGAGAGATATAATATGAACGTGTGAGACAGTGAGAGTGAGTTAAGAGTGAGAGAGAAGTTGCAGACAAACTAAATATTGAAGTCCTTCATTAAACATCAAAAGACTGATTATACCATCAAACAAACTGCATGAACAACTATATATCTAATTAGGCTAATGGAGAGAGTAAAATCCCTAGACCTGTCCTAATTAGTTTTGTTTTCAAATATTGGAAAACAAGTACGTTTGAGCTAATTCTGGTTTACTACAGAATTGCGAGTTTCAATCCATGATCAAATTGCATCTGCAGGCTAGACATACATATTTGATCACTAATGGCTAAAATATGTGGAATGTTGATAAATGGTATATTATGGTAAATTACATATTGCATGCAATTGATGTAAACAAGTATATGACCATACTAATTTAGGCTAAATTCCGTTGTCTATTGTACATGTATAAGGGTTTAATGCGTTTTTTTGTGCTTAATATTTGTTAACATAAATTATAGTTTGATTGAGTTTATCATTGAAACATATCTTGCTGTGTATTATTATTCATGTATATTGTATATTATAATGTTATACCACAGTGCGTCGGTGTTTAGAGGTATGAGTAACAAGATACACCATTCTTTAACGGAGCCCACCTCGCCTTTTCACTCTTTCTCCTTCTCTCTCTCTGGGTTGTATGCATTCGGCCCCATTTAGCCTACTGTTTGAAGACGTTTACCCCCATCCAGGAGTCAATATTGTCCTGGCGAGCGTTAGCGAGCCAGCATATATATATATATATTTGTTTCGACAGCAAGCTAAATTTGTACATTTTTCGATAGAAACATTTCTCCGGCGAAGCCGGATTTCTTCATACAATGCTGGCTCGCTATCGCTCGCCAGGAAGAAATCGACACCTGGATGGGGATAAACGTCTTAAAACAGTTGGCTGAATGGGGCCGAATGGATACAAGCCAGAGAAAGAGATAAAAGGAGAGAAAGAGAAAAGAAGCAGGTGACCCCCTTAATAACAATCAACATATACCCCAATTCTCAAAGGGTAAGGTGATTACTTATGTATAAATTCATACAAACATCGCTGACAACATAATGGTACTGAAACATCTGTAAACATTTGGCATGGGAGATATACAGTCTATTTGTTGTACAGTCGGCCTAATAAGTGATGTCTCGGCACCAAGTATATTTCGATCAATAATTGGTATCAGCAATATTTACAAACGATGTCTTCTTTTTGAGTGAGATATACCAACATGTTCCTACACTTACCCACCCTATTCAACATCTGACAGACATTAATACGGCACAAAGCAAGCCAAACATAATGACATGACTTATGAGCTCGACCGTACATGCACTGTATATTCTAGTTATCAGTACCAGAATATATAAGGTTATAAATCACCATAATTGACCCATATATCGTTGTAATACTTCCTCAGAGAATAATTATAGACATTGTAGTTCATATATCAACATTGTATAAGAAGTAGGGAATAATCTAGTGTGTCTCAGAGTACCTGTTAGGATAGTTAACAAAACAAGTTTGCCTCTACTATTAATAAACAAGAAGATAGAGGATCCTCCCAAAGTCTGCCGGGTATTTGGGGGGATGGCCGTATTTATTTGTTCATTTGTGTATCTTTATATTTTGATTTTTAGTTTCCTCCCTGGACCTCCATCCGGCTTCAAATTAAACCCTATAGACCCCTTTTCAAAATTTATTTGTACAATTGTTGGTAGAATAGTGTCCCGGCCAAAGTCCGGTTCCTCTTAAATTACAGGCTCGCTATCTCTCGCCAGGAAAAAAACGACACATAAATGGCACGAAAGGTCTTAATATTGACATAAATGGGGCAAAAGCTCTTAAAATCGCCAAACTAATGGGGCGAACGTCTTCAAATCTCGAAGCAAAATGGTTAAACATGAAGGAGAAAGGGGTCCAGAAAAAAATCCATCAAGTGCAAATCTCCTTTTAATAGACAAACAAATACGAGGATCCTCCAAAAATGTGCCAGGTATTAAGTGGGGATGGGCGTATTTATTTGCTCATTTTCGTATCTTTATATAATCTTTTTTAGTTTCCTCCCTAGACCTCCACCAAGCTTAAAACTACATCCTCAAGACCCCCTTTCAAGATAAATTTGTACATCTTTCGGTAGAAAAATGTCCCGGCCGAAGGCTGGTTCCTCCTAAACTTCAGGATCGCTATCGCTCGCCAGGAAAAAATCGACACCTAAATGGCACGAAAGGTCTTAAAATTGACATAAATTGGGCGAAATGTCTTAAAATCTCCAAACAAACGGGGCTCTCAACCCTCCAACTATCATCCTATTGCTCTCATCTCTTGTCTTTCTAAAGATTTTGAAACTATTCTTGCTTCCAAATTTCTTAAGCATTTTTCTTCTCATAATCTGCTCTCAGATCGCCAGTATGGCTTCCTTAAGAGTCGCTCTATTGGTGATCTTCTTTCATATCTTACTAACTCTTGGTCATCCTCCTTTCGGGACTTCGGTGAGACTTTTACTATTGCGCTTGCCATATCGAAAGCCTTCGATAGTCTGGCACAAATCTTTAATTTCTAAACTACCCTCCTTCGGTTTCTATCCCTCCATCTGTGCCTTTGTCTCTAATTTCCTTTCCGGCCTTTCCATAGCCGCGGTTGTGGACGGCCATTATTCACTTCCTCACCCTATAAACTCCGGTGTTCCTCAGGGCTCTGTCCTATCTCCTATTCGCTTTCTAATTTTGATAAATGATCTCCTCAACTGTACCTCAATTCCCATCCATTCATACGCAGACGACTCAACCTTACACTACTCCATTAGTTTTTCAGAACGCCCCTGCCAGCAATCCCTCAACGACAAACGTAATGAAGCCATAGAACTCTTAAATTCTGATCTAAATACTATCTCCAATTGGGGCAGAGAAAACCTTGTTACCTTTAATGCTTCCAAAATCCAATTACTCCATTTATCTACCGTAAGGAACTCCCAGCGGACTATCCCATATTCTTCAACAATACAAAAATCAACCCTTCATCTTCTCTCAATATTCTTGGTGTCTCTTTTTCTTCTGCTCTCAGTTGGAAGGACCATATTGCCAGTCTTGCTAAGGCAGCGTCCCAGAAACTGGGTGTGCTCAACCGCCTTAGAGGGTTCTTTTCCCCTGCACAGCTTCTTGCTCTGTACAGGGGCATAGTGCGTCCTTGTATAGAGTATTGTTCACATGTGTGGGGAGGTTCCTCTCACACTACTCTCCTAGACAAAGTTGAAAGGAAGGCCTTTCTTATCATTAACTCCCGTCCACTCACCAACTCTCTGCAATCTCTCTCTCTCCGCCGCAATGTTGCATCTCTCTCGCTATTCTATCGCTACTATAATAATCAGTGTTCCTCAGAGCTTTCCCAGTGTATACCACCTCCTTTACGTAGGGCACGTGGTACCCGTCTTGCAACTCAATCCCACCCCTACTCTGTGCAACTCTCCAACCCAAGAGTGAAACGTTACTCTCAAACTTTCTTCAACTCAACAGCTGAGCTCTGGAACTCTCTCCCAGAATCAGTCTTTCCCTCTTCCTATGACTTAAATTGCTTCAAACTCCGTGTGTCCAGGTATTTTGGCTCGAACGTCCCTTGATTTTGGCCCTGTCACTCTTTCAACTATGGGGGAGGCACTCGCTATAAGCAGTTCTGCCTTTTGTCTCAAAAGTAATGGAAGTAAACATGCCTCCACTAAGGCAGAGGATTACAGTATATGTAAATAAAGTTGGAGTAAATGAAAAAACTATACTTTATGAGATAATTATACCCTGTAGGCTATGGTCTCCATGTTAACAGATAATTATACCCTGTAGGCTATGGTCTCCATGTTAACAGATATACGTTATTGCTTGAATGTACGTTAAGGGGAGATGGGCAGGTTTTCTGGACCACTTTCTCCGTCTTGTTTAGCCCCATTAGTTTTGAGATTTTAAGACGTTCGCCCCATTAGTTTGGTGATTTAAAGAAGATTCGCCCTATTTATGTCAATTTTAAGACTTTCGTGCCATTTAAGTGTCAATTTTTTCCTGGCGAGCGATAGCGAGCCTGTAATTTAAGAGGAACCGGCCTTCGGCCGGGACATTTTTCTACCGAAAAATGTACAAAATTATTCTGAAAGGGGGTCAAGGAGATGTTATTTTAAGCTTGATGGATGTCTAGGTAAAACACTAAAAACTTCACCTTAACCCGTTGAGTACCGGTACCATCCTTTTAATTATATTCTGGCAACTATTACATGATTGTATTCAGCTTTGGAAGGACCTCTAGCAATAATAAGTCTTCAAATTATCTCAACCAACCCTTTTAACTACCACAAATCCTTTTTCTATCTATCTATCTATTGCCTGACGCCGTGATCCCCGAAAGGGTGGTCACGAACGAACCGCACACATGCACCTCTGTCCCCAGTCAGTCGACGCCCCTCCTCCCAACCAGCACCACCTTCGTTCATATACTTCCTCATTCCATCCTTCCACCTCTCTCTCGGTCTACCTCTCCCTCTCTGTCCCTCCATCTCGCTCTCGTACACCCTCTTAGTCATTCTCTCGCTTTCCATACGTTCCATATGGCCGAACCATCTCAAGTTCTTCCTTTTCACACTTTCCAGCACATCTACCTCCACACCACACCTCCTTCTTACTTCCTCATTAGTCTGTCTATCCCTCCATGTAACTCCGCACGCACTCCTTAAGTAATTAATTTCCACTGCTCTCACTCTTGGTCTGAGTCTCTCAACCAACGTCCATGCTTCGCTTCCGTAAGTCAGTGTCGGGATTACCACACTGTCATGCAAGGACTTCTTCACTTCCATACTGACCACCCAATTTCTTGTTATGATACATAATATCGTCTTAATACGGCCAGAATAAAACATATAACACACGTCACTGGTACTCAACGGGTTAAACACTGTAAACAAATGTGTGTTTGATAAATGAATATATATATACTGGTATATAAATAAATGAATACATATATTTATAGATACATACATGAGCAAGTAAATACGCCCATCCCCCCTTAACCCTTTGAGTACCAGCGACGTGTGTATTATTTTATTCTAGCTATATTTAGACTATTTTATGCAGCTTAAGAAGGATCTGTGGTAGGAAAAAGGGTTGGTTCAGATAGTTTGAAGCCTTATTAATGCTAAAGGTCCTTCTCAAGCTGAATTAAATAATCATTTAATAGTTGCTAGCATAGGATGAAAAGGACGCCCCTGGTACAGTCGCACTAATAAGTGATGTCTCGAACCCAATTATCTTTTGATTAATAATTGGTATCAGCAATATCTAAGCTTCATTACTTCATATAAAGTGAAATATACAAATATGTTCCTACACTTACCAACCTTATTCAACATCTGACAGATATTAATACACTACAGAGTAAGCCAAACGTAATGACAGCTGGGACATGATTTATTAGCGCCCCTGGTACTGTACGGGTTAACCTTTTGAAATATGTATAGCTTCCAGCCGGTTGTCCAATAGCTTTACTTATTGAGGTAGGCTACGGCTGCCATCTACTGCGGTGCCTTGTATAAGGGGCTGCTGGTACCACTGGGATGGTTTACTAATGACTGTGTAAGTCAGGAAGTCCTGCTATCACACACACACACACACACACACACACACACACACACACACACACACACACACACACACACACACACACACACACACACACACACACACACACACACACTCTCTCTCTCTCTATGTGAAGAACCAAAACTGGAAATAAAGATTCTGATTCTGATTCTCCCTCTCTCTCTCTCTTTTGTTCTCTTTCTCTCGCTCTCGCTCTCTATCGCTCTCTCTCTCCCTCTCTCTCTCTCTCTCTCTCCTTACGACATATTTGAATTAAAGGGGGTCACCGTTTTTTTTTTATCTTTCTCCCCTTTTCTCTCTCTCCCTGGCTTGTATCCATTCGGCCCCATTCAGCCAACTGTTTTAAGACGTTTATCCCCATCCAGGTGTTGATTTCTTTCTGGCGAGCGATAGCGAGCCAGCATTGGGAGAAATCCGGCTTCGCCGGAGACATTTTTCTATCGAAAAATTTACAAATTTAGCTACCGCTACCGCTCGCCAGGAAAATATTGACACCTGGATGGGGGTAAACGTCTTAAAACAGTAGGCTGAATGGGGCCGAATGGATACAAGCCAAAGAGAGAGGGAGAGAAAGAGAAAAAAAAGCGAGGTGGTCTCTCTCTCTCTCAGCTGGATCCCCTATTATCCCACCAGAGCACCTCGCACTTTGTCCTCGTTTTCTCCTGGCCTCTTTCATGATTCTGCTGCTAAGGCCAAGTTTTTAGCTTTTCCTGCAAATAATTTTCGCCTGCGTTTTGAATGGAATAAATGGAAAAGGTTTGCAGTTTCACTAACATATTAGTTTTGAGGTTTTAAGACGTTCGTTCCGTTAGTTTGGCGATTTTGAGACCTTTCGCCTAATTTGGTTGTCAATATTAAAACCTTTCGTGCCCTTTAGGTGTCGACTGTTTTCCTGGCGAGCGATAGCGAGCTTCTAATTTTAGAAGTACTAAACTTGAGGTTACATAAATATGACTTTAAATTTTATAGGTTCTAGGGTGAACTGCGGATATTCAAATGCATAAGTGAAAACGACTGATTATCACATTTATCAGATTTTAAGGGGAGACAAACCGATATTCTGGACCCCCTTCTCCCTAATGTTTAGCCCAGCTAGTTTTGAGATTTTAAGACATTGGTTCCATTGGTTTGGGGATTTTATGACCTTTCACCCCATTTCTTTGTCAATATTAGGACCCTTCGTGCTATTTAGGTGTCGATTTTTTCCTGGCGAGCAATAGCGAGCCTGTAATTTTAAGAGGAATCGGCCTTTGGCCGGGAAATTTCTATAACGAAAAATGTGCAATTCTATCTTGAAGGGGGTTCTAGGGGGTGTGTTTCTAAGCTTGATGGAGGTCTAGGGAGGAAACTAAAATAATATATGAATACATGAATTAATAGACCAAACAAACAGCCACTGTCCCCTTAACGTTATATTCAAAGTATCTTCTAAATAATAATGACATTTTAAGTTTTGCCAAGTTGTACCGTCCTGATAATATGAGTCAAGATCAACACCGTGTAAGGGGTTAAGGGGAGGCAGTTGTTTTTCGAGTCCTCCTTCTCCCTCATGTTTAGCCTTATTAGTTATGAAATTTTAAGACATTCGCCCCATTAGTTTGGCGATTATCAGACCTTTTGTCCCATTTCTTTGCCAATATTAAGATCCTTCGTACCATTTAGGTTTCGATTTTTTTCCTGGCGAGCGATAGCGAGCCTGTATTTTAAAAGGAATCGGCCTTCGGCTGGGAAATTTTTCTACCGAAAAATTAACAGATTTATATCGAAAGGGGGTCTTGTGGGTGTTTTTTTTTAAAGCTTGATAGAGGTTTAGAGAGCAAACTAAACCCCTTCCTTAAACCATTGAGCCGAACCAGTAAATTATGCTGCACAATACCGTCTGAGAGGGTTGTGTCTGAGCTCCCTTAAAACATCAATTGCAGCTAACTCTATGGCATTAAAACCTACATTATCAAGAATCAAGGATGAACGAACATCGGGGGTTCCATTACATTCATTTAAGTAATCTATGAATTCATTATCGCTATTTACCCAGTTAAATGGTAAACATATGTTCTGCGCATCCTTCACATATCCAGTTGGAGTTACAACCTAGTGGATATTTTTTAGATATTTGTTTTATTGTGTGTGTGTATGTGTGTGTGTGTCTGTGTGTGTGTGTCTGTGTGGGTGTGTGTGTGTGTGTCTGTGTGTGTGTGTCTGTGTGGGTGTGGGTGTGTGTGTGTGTGTGTGTGTGTGTGTGTGTGTGTGTGTCTGTGTGGGTGTGGGTGTGTCTGTGTGGGTGTGTCTGTGTGGGTGTGGGTGTGTCTGTGTGGGTGTGGGTGTGTGGGTGTGTACGTGTTGTTATTGTTTTGGTGTGTATTACATATATATTACATATTCCAATCATTGTTATTAGTAAGAACGTTAATACATTCGCAAATAAAGTCACCTTTGTTCTGACTGTGGTAGTAACCGGCCTTCGGCCAGGACATTTTTCTACCATCACCATCACCACCGCCATGACTGCTATAACCACCACTACCACTATAACCATCACCACTACCACTGTCACCACCATCATCACTGTTATAACCACCACTACCACTATAACCATCACCGCTACTACCACCATCACTGCTATAACCATCACCACCACTATAACCATCACCACCACCATCACTGCTATAACCATCACCACCACTAAAACCATCACAACCACCATCACTGCTTTAACCACCACCACCACTATAACCACCACTAACACCACCACCATCACTGCTATAACCACCACTACCACTATAACCACCACTAACACCACCGTCACTGCTATAACCACCACTACCACTATAACCACCAACACCACCACCATCACCACTATAACCACCACTACCACTATAACCACCACTACCACTATAACCACCACCACCACCATCACTGCTATAACCACCACTACCACTATAACCACCACTACCACTATAACCACCACCACCACCACCACCACCATCACCTGTCACTACCATCACCACTATAACCACCACCACCACCATCACTGCTATAACCACCACTACCACTATAACCACCACCACCACTATAACCACCACTACCACTATAACCACCACCACCACCACCACCATCACTGCTATAACCACCACCACCACCACCATCACTGCTATAACCACCACTACCACTATAACCACTAACACCACCATCACCACCACCACCATCACTGCTATACCCACCACTACCACTATAACCACCACTACCACTATA
Organism: Paralithodes platypus; assembly: GCA_032716605.1. NCBI lineage: Eukaryota > Metazoa > Arthropoda > Malacostraca > Decapoda > Lithodidae > Paralithodes > Paralithodes platypus. Next base: position 17,832,104 of record CM064566.1, read on the forward strand.
ACCACCACCACCACCACCACCATCACTGCTATAACCACCACTACCACTATAACCATCACTACCACTATAACCACCACCATCACCACCACCACTATAACCACCACAACCATCACTACCACTATAACCACCACCACCACCATCACCATCACTGCTATAACCACCACTACCACTATCACGATCACCACCACTATAACCATCACCACCACCACCACTACTATAACCACTAACCTACCACTTTCACCACCACCACCACTACCACTATAACCACTAACCTACCACTTTCACCACCACCACCACTATAACCACCACCACCACCACCACCACCATTACTGCTATAACCACCACTACCACTATAACCACTACTACCACTATAACCACCACCATCATCATCACTGCTATAACCACCACCACTACCACCACCACCACTGCTATAACCACCACTACCACTATAACCATCACCACTACCACCACCACCACTACTATAACCACCACTACCACTATAACCACCACCATCACTGCTATAACCACCACTACCACTATAACCATCACCACTACCACCACCACCACTACTATAACCACCAATACCACTATAACCATCACCACTACCACCACCATCACTGTTATAACCACCACTACCACTATAACCATCACCACTACCACCAACACCACTGCTATAGCCACCACCACCACTACCACTATAACCATCACCACTACCACCACCACCACTGCTATAACCACCACTACCACTATAACCACCACTACCACTATAACCATCACCACTACCACACACTGCTATAACCACCACTACCACTATAACCATCACCAGCACCACCACTACCATCACTGCTATAACCACCACTACCACTACCACCACCACCACCACCACCACCACCACCACCACCATCATCCCAGAATGATTATCGAGGGAAGATTTTAGCGTCCAGGCATCTTAAGGGGGGATGGTTCACTTTTTGGGCGATTTTTGAATGTATTCGTTAGTTTTCTAGTTTCCTCCCTAAACCTCCATCACATATAAAACACATCCATTAGATCTCCCTTCTAGATTAATTTGTACATTTTTCGGTAGAAAAATGTCCCGCCCGAAGGCCACTTCTTCCAACATTACAGGCTCTATCGTTCGCTAGGGAACAAATCGACGCCTAAATAGCACGAAAGGTCTAAGTATTGACGAAGAAATGGGGCGAAATAACTAATCGAATAACTAATGGGGCAAACATCTTAACATCTGAAAACTAATGGGGCTAAACATGAAGGAGAAAGTGGTCCAGAAAACCGGCCCATACACCCTTAATCTTAGTTTACCTTTATGCCTCCAGGTATTTTCACCAACATGGGATTTTTAGGAGAGATGGGTCGTTTTTATGGTCCACCTTCGTCCTAATGTTTAGCCCCATTAGTTTTCAGATTATAAGTCGTTCGCCCCATTAGTTTGTCGATTTAAAAACCTTAATTTGTCCCATTTCTTTGTCGATATCAAAACCTTTCGTGCCATTTAGTTGTCGATTTGTTCCTGGCGAGCGAGAGCGAGCCTGTAATTATAAGAGGAATCGGCCTTCGGCCGGGACATTCTTCTATCGAAAAATGTACACATTTATCTTGAGGGAGGGTTTTGGTTTAGAGAGGAAGCTAAACAAATAATGCAAAAATACATAAAAGAAAATAAATAAATACGACCTTAACCCTTAACCCTTTGAGTACCAGCGAAGTGTGATGTATAATATTCTAGCTCTATTTAGAGTATTTTAGACGATATTATGCAGCTTAGGAAGGATCTGTGGTAGTTAGAAGGGTTGGTTGAGATAGTTTGACAGTCTTATTATGGCTAGAGGTTCTTCCTAAGCTGAATAACATCGTCTAATAGTTCCCAGGATATGATGAAAAGGACGTCCCCGGTACTGAATGGGTTATGGGGGTCACCTGTTTTTTTGTTTTATCTTTCTCTCTTTTTCTCTCTTTCTCTGGTTTGTATCCATTCGGCCCCATTCAGCCAACTGTTTTAAGACGTTTATCCCCATCCAGGTGTCGATTTCTTCCTGGCGAGCGAAAGTGAGCCAGCATTATGTGGAGAAATCCGGCTTCGCCGGAAAAAAATTCTATCGAAAAATAAAAAAAAATTAGCTTGCTGTCAAAACAAAACAAAATATATATGCTGGCTCGCTACCGCTCGCCAGAAAAATATTGACACCTGGATGTGGGTAAACGTCTTAAAACAGAAGGCTGAATGGGACCGAATGGATACAAGCCATAGAGAGAGGGAGAGAAAGAGATAAAAAGCGAGGTGGGCTCCCTTAACCCCTTCACCACCATTACGTAGCTTTGTATTATATTCTGGTTACCATCAGATGACTTTCTTTAGTTTATAATCGACCTCTACGACTCAAATGGGTAAATACGATCTCAATAAACCCTCTTAATAACATAGGTCCTTCTTAAGGCGAGGCAGACCGTTTTTCTGGACCCCCTTCTCCCTAATGTTTAGCCCCACTAGTTTTGAGATTGTAAGACGTTCGGCCCATTAGTTTGGCGATTTTAACACCTTTCGCCCCATTTCGTTGTCAATTTTAGGACCTTTCGTGCCATTTAGGTGTCGAATATTTCCTGGCGAGCGATAGCGAGCCTGCAATTTTAAGAGGAACCGGCCTTTGGCCGGGACATTTTCTACCGAAAAATGTACACATTTATCTTGGAAGGGGGTCTAGGGGTGTTTTTCTAAGCTTGATGGAGGTCTAGGGAGGACACTAAAACTATATATGAATAAATTAATTAATAGACCAAACAAACGGCCAGTCTCCCCTTAATTAATAGACCAAACAAACGGCCAGTCTCCCCTTAATTAATAGACCAAACAACGGCCAGTCTCCCCTTAATTAATAGACCAAACAAACGGCCAGTCTCCCCTTAATTAATAGACCAAACAAACGGCCAGTCTCCCCTTAATTAATAGACCAAACAAACGGCCAGTCTCCCCTTAATTAATAGACCAAACAAACGGCCAGTCTCCCCTTAATTAATAGACCAAACAAACGGCCAGTCTCCCCTTAATTAATAGACCAAACAAACGGCCAGTCTCCCCTTAATTAATAGACCAAACAAACGGCCAGTCTCCCCTTAATTAATAGACCAAACAAACGGCCAGTCTCCCCTTAATTAATAGACCAAACAAACGGCCAGTCTCCCCTTAATTAATAGACCAAACAAACGGCCAGTCTCCCCTTAATTAATAGACCCAACAAACGGTCAGTCTCCCCTTATTAATAGACCCAACAAACGGTCAGTCTCCCCTTATTAATAGACCCAACAAACGGTCAGTCTCACCTTATTAATAGACCCAACAAACGGCCAGTCTCCCCTTAATTAATAAACCAAACAAACGGCCAGTCTCCCCTTAATTAATAGACCAAACAAACGGCCAGTCTCCCCTTAATTAACTAAATGTATATAGCAATAATATTTGATTGTTATTAAAATGCTTGACTATATTGTAGACACGGAGACCATGTGCACTTTGGTGGTTAGCTTGACTTAAGGGGAGATGGGCCGTTTTTTCTGGTCCCCTTTCTCCCTCGTGTTTAGCCCCATATTTTTTTTAAGATTTTAAGACGTTTCCCCAATTAATTTGTCGATTTTAAAACCTTTTGCCCCATTTCTTTGTCATTATCAAGACCTTTTTTGCTATTTAGTTGTCGATTTTTGTCCTGGCGAACGTTAGTGAGCCTGTAATTTTGGAAGAACCGGCCTTTGGCCGGGACATTTTCTACCGAAAAATGTACAAATTAATCTACAAGGGGGATCTAATGGATGTTTTTTTAAGTTTGATGGAGGGCTAGGGAGGAACTAGACAAATATTGAAGACATGAAAAACATCGGCCAAAAAGTGAACCATCCCCCCTTAACCCTTTCTGTACCGGTGACGTCTTTTAAATTTTATTCTACCAATATTTAGACTGTGTTGTGCAGTTCATGAAGGATCTGTGCTAGTATAAAGACTGTGTTGTGCAGTTTATGAAGGATCTGTGCCAGTATAAAGACTGTGTTGTGCAGTTTATGAAGGATCTGTGCCAGTATAAAGACTGTGTTGTGCAGTTTATGAAGGATCTGTGCCAGTAAAAAGACTGTGTTGTGCAGTTTATGAAGGATCTGTGCTAGTATAAAGACTGTGTTGTGCAGTTCATGAAGGATCTGTGCCAGTATAAAGACTGTGTTGTGCAGTTTATGAAGGATCTGTGCTAGTATAAAGACTGTGTTGTGCAGTTTATGAAGGATCTGTGCCAGTAAAAAGACTGTGTTGTGCAGTTTATGAAGGATCTGTGCTAGTATAAAGACTGTGTTGTGCAGTTTATGAAGGATCTGTGCCAGTATAAAGACTGTGTTGTGCAGTTTATGAAGGATCTGTGCCAGTAAAAAGACTGTGTTGTGCAGTTTATGAAGGATCTGTGCTAGTATAAAGACTGTGTTGTGCAGTTCATGAAGGATCTGTGCCAGTATAAAGACTGTGTTGTGCAGTTTATGAAGGATCTGTGCTAGTATAAAGACTGTGTTGTGCAGTTCATGAAGGATCTGTGCTAGTATAAAGACTGTGTTGTGCAGTTCATGAAGGATCTGTGCTAGTATAAAGACTGTGTTGTGCAGTTCATGAAGGATCTGTGCCAGTATAAAGACTGTGTTGTGCAGTTTATGAAGGATCTGTGCTAGTATAAAGACTGTGTTGTGCAGTTTATGAAGGATCTGTGCTAGTATAAAGACTGTGTTGTGCAGTTTATGAAGGATCTGTGCTAGTATAAAGACTGTGTTGTGCAGTTCATGAAGGATCTGTGCTAGTATAAAGACTGTGTTGTGCAGTTTATGAAGGATCTGTGCCAGTATAAAGACTGTGTTGTGCAGTTTATGAAGGATCTGTGCTAGTATAAAGACTGTGTTGTGCAGTTCATGAAGGATCTGTGCTAGTAAAAAGAGTTAAGGGAGATAGTTGGAAGCCTGTTAATTTATGGAGGCTTGTTTTAACTTAATACAATTGTCTAATAGCAGCCAGAATAAAGTTAAAAGGACGTGAACGGTACAGAAGGGGTTAAGGGAGTCCACCTCGCTTTTTGTTTTTTTATCTTTCTCTCTCCCTCTCTCTTTGGCTTTTATCCATTCGGCCCCAATCAGCCTACTGTTTTAAGACGCTTACCCCCATCCAGGTGTCAATATTTTCCTGGCGAGCGGTAGCGAGCCAGCATTTATATATTTTTGTTTTGACAGCAAGCTAAATTTTTACCATTTTCGATAGAGAAATGTCTCCGGATCTCTCCATACAATGCTGGCTTGCTATCGCTCGCCAGGAAGAAATCGACACCTGGATGGGGATAAACTCCTTAAAACAGTTGGCTGAATTGGGCCGAATGGATACAAGTCAGAGAAAGAGAGAAAAGGAGAGATAGATAAAAAAAGCAGGTGACCCCCCTTAAACGGTTTAAAATCATCTAATGGTAACCAGAACCAGGGGAGGTGTGGTGGAGTGGTCTTGCCACTGGCCTGGTAATCCAAAGGTCCCGGGTTCAAATCCCGATGTATCAATGGGGAGATATTATTGGGATGGAATTTGTGCTGTATCAGTGCATTACCACAAGCCCACCGAAACGTCAATAAAATACCCTCATTGTTCCCTGATTAAATAGCACTGTATGAATATTCCCATATTCAAAATATGCTATAGGGGTGCAATGCCTGATGAGTTATCTGCTCAACAGGTGGCGTTGTGTGTGTGTGTAAGTGTGAGAGTCCGAGTGTAGGGGGTGAGACAGTGAAGCACGGGAACGAGGTGGCTTCAGAGATTGGGTCGTTTCGGGCCATGAGTGAGCACCGTGCCTCATGTGAAGGCAAGATGGCAGGTGCTCGTTGTACTCTACGGGCTTCACATGTCTCACTCCCTAGACTGGAACAAGACCTCACGGGCTTCACTGTTCATTGTAAAGCGGTGAATGTTAAGGCTCTCAGCCTATGTCCGAGAGGAAGTAAGTTGGAATAAAAAAAAAAAAAAAATAAAAAAAATATTTCAATATGCCAATCTTCAAAGAGTTAACATTTCTATATTCTTTCTTATGGATTTCGTGGACCCATTTTTGGAACTATATTTTCTGGACACCCTTGTACATTTTCGATTATAATTATATGACTCACAATATTCCAAAATTCTAATGTGTGTGTGTGTGGGTGTGTGTGTTTGTGTGATTGATAGATAGATAGATAGATAGATAAATAGATAGATAGATAGATAGATAGATAGAGAGAGAGAGAGAACAAAAAAAGAGAGAGAGAGAGAGAGAGAGCTAAGCTAATGAACCTGAGATAAGAAAACCACGACGATCAAGAAGTAAAGTAAGAGACGATTAGGATAGGAAAGGCATCCACGGAGAAGGAGAATATTATCAGATTTCCAATACTAGATACTCGACTTCATTTCATCTGACGGTAAATTACAGGCTCGCTATCGCTCGCCAGGTAAAAAATCGACACCTAAATGACGCGTAAAGTCTTAATATTGACAAATAAATGTGGCGAAAGGTGTTAAAATCGCCAAACTAATGGACCGAACGTCTTACAATCTGAAAGCTAATGGGGCTAAACATGAAGAAGAAGGGGGACCAGAAAACCCCCCATCTCCCCCTTAAATAAATATATACAATAATATTTTTGTAATACTGTGTTGCAAATTGTTCCTCCTATATTCCACCATATTCATAATAACTGTATGTGCCGATAAATGAAATACAACAAAGTCACAATAGTTTATAAGTTTCCCATTCTCGAGAATCTTTGAATGTCGGAAATTATATCTATATTACGATAGAAATAGTTGTAGAAATACGACAAACACGCCGTGGACGGGAGAGAGAAGGACAGTCACATAATAGTTGTAGAAATACGACAAACACGCGCCGTGGACGGGAGAGAGAAGGACAGTCACATAATAGTTGTAGAAATACGACAAACACGCCGTGGACGGGAGAGAGAAGGACAGTCACATAATAGTCGTAGAAATACGACAAACACGCCGTGGACGGGAGAGAGAAGGACAGTCACATAATAGTCGTAGAAATACGACAAACACGCCGTGGACGGGAGAGAGAAGGACATTCACATAATAGTTGTAGAAACACGACAAACACGCCGTGGACGGGAGAGAGAAGGACAGTCACATAATAGTTGTAGAAACACGACAAACACGCCGTGGATGGGAGAGAGAAGGACAGTCACATTATAGTTGTAAAAATACGACAAACACGCCGTGGACGGGAGAGAGAAGGACAGTCACATAATAGTTGTAGAAACACGACAAACACGCTGTGGACGGGAGAGAGAAGGACAGTCACATAATAGTTGTAGAAACACGACAAACATGCCGTGGACGGGAGAGAGAAGGACAGTCACATAATAGTTGTAGAAATACGACAAACACGCCATGGACGGGAGAGAGAAGGACAGTCACATAATAGTTGTAGAAACACGACAAACACGCCGTGGATGGGAGAGAGAAGGACAGTCACATTAGAGTTGTAAAAATACGACAAACACGCCGTGGACGGGAGAGAGAAGGACAGTCACATAATAGTTGTAGAAATACGACAAACACGCCGTGGACGGGAGAGAGAAGGACAGTCACATAATAGTTGTAGAAATACGACAAACACGCCGTGGACGGGAGAGAGAAGGACAGTCACATAATAGTTGTAGAAACACGACAAACACACGCCGTGGACGGGAGAGAGAAGGACAGTCACATAATAGTTGTAGAAATACGACAAACACGCCGTGGACGGGAGAGAGAAGGACAGTCACATAATTTATATATTGAATGCATAATGTTAATGTGCAAATAACATGATTTATCGGATGTAGAAATATAACAAAGATAAAATGAAAATAAATAAATATATAAATAAATAACTGTAGCCTATATACTGCATACACAGTATATATATATATATATATATATATATATATATATATATATATATATATATATATATATATACTGCATTCACAGTATATATATATATATATCAATTTGCCACCAATACCAGGGCTCGCATTACGCTAGCTCAGTCCAAGAAGAACAAATTCTGTATTCAATTAAGGGGAGATGGGCCGGTTTTCTGGACCCCTTTCTTCCTAGTGTTAAGTCCCATTTATTTTGAGATTATACATTATTCGGCCGATTAGTTTGGCGATTTTAACACCTTTCGCCCCATTTCGTTGTCAAATTGAAGACCTTTCGTGTCATTTAGCCGTCGATTTTTTCCTGGCGAGCGATAGCGAGCCTGTAATTTAGGGGGAACCGGCCTTTGGCCGGTACATTTGTCTACCGAAAAATGTAACATTTATCTTGAAGTGGGGTCTAGGTTTTTTTTCTAAGCTTGGTGGAGGTCTAGCGAGGAAACTAAGAAATGTATGAATACATGAATTAATAGACTAAAAAATCGGCCATCCCCCCTTAAGACATTAGCATGGTGAGAGGTTTCTCCCAAGTCTCCAGCCAAAAAACAATGAACTTTTTTTCGGTTCTGAATGCCTTTGAGGATTCTGGTACATGCATCTTAGTCTTTTCAACCGATAAAAAACGTCTTGTAATTTTTCTTTCCACGCACAGCCCTCGCATAATTCAAAAAGGAGAGAATGGGCCGTTCGTTTTTGGTCTATTAATTCATGAATTCCGTTATTTTTTAGTTTCCTTGCAAGACCTCCATCAAGCTTAGAAAACCCCCCCCCAAACCCCCTTTCAAGATAATTGTGTACATTTTTCGTTAGAAAAATGTCCCGGCCGAAAGCCGGTTCCTATCGCTCGCCAGGAATAAATCGACACCTAAATGGCACGAAAGGTCTTACTTTTGACAAAGATATGGGGTGTAAAGTCATAAAATGACCACTCAGTCTATTCCTCCTCGGCTTGATGCAGGAATGTTGTCAGGTTAAGGGGATAGTGGCTGTTTTTTTGGTATATATATTCAGTTATTCATATATTTTTTAGTTTCCTCGCCAGACCTCCATCAAACTTAAACAAATTTATAAATTTTTCGTTAGAAAACTTTCCCGATCGAAGGCCGGTTCTTCATAAAATTACAGGCTCGCTATCGGTCACCAGGAAAAAAATCGATAGCTAAATGGCACGAAAGGTCCTAATATTGACAAATGGGGTGTAAAGTCTTAAAATTACCACTCAGTCTATCTCGGAGATGGGGGGGGGAGGGGGGGGGGGGGGCAAGATTCGTCCTCGGCTTGATGCAGAAATTTGGGTGAGGTTAAAAGAGAAAGACTTGTGACCGCAGCAGGGAGACTCTTGGCAGGGTTACCACATCAAGTCCGCTAGATAGTATATAAAGGCCGAAAATCGCTAGAATAATGCCATCATCTGTGGAGTGTCGCTCTAAAATGGCTCAAATCTCCCGAGTATCGCTAGAATTATGCCGCGATCTGTAGAATATAGCTCAAAAATGGCTCAAATCTCCAGAGTATCGCTAGAATTATGCCGCGATCTGTAGAATATAGCTCAAAAATGGCTCAAATCTCCAGAATATCGCTTGAATTATGCCACGATCTGTAGAATATCGCTCAAAAATGGCTCAAATCTCCGGAATATCGCTCTAAAATAGCTCAAATCTCCAAATTATCGCTAAAATAATGCCACGATCTGTAGAACATCGCTCTACAATGGCTCAAATCTCCAAAGTATTCGTAGAATTATACCACGATCTATAGACTATGGCTCTAAAATGGCTCAAATCTCCAGAATAACGCTAGAATTCAGGTCCCTAGATGTAAAAAATGTGCCTCCAGATCAAATTAAGGGGAGGCAGTTGGTTTTTCGAGTCCTCCTTCTCCCTCATGTTTAGCCCTATTAGTTATGAGATTACAAGACATTCGCCCCATTAGTTTGCTGATTTTCAGACGTTTTGCCCCATTTCTTTGCTAATATTAAGACCTTTCGTGCCATTTAGGTGTCGATTATTTTCCTGGCGAGCGATAGCAAGCCTGCATTTGAAGAGGAATCTACCTTTGGCCGGGACATTTTTCTACTGAAAAATATACAAATATATATCGAAGGGGGGTGTTGTGGATGTTTTTTTAAGCTTGATAGAGGTTTAGAGAGCAAACTAAACCCCTTCCTTAAACCATTGAGCCGAACCAGTAAATTATGCTGCACAATACCGTATGAGCTCCTTAACCCTTCCTACCCGGTCTGCCTTAGGTAAGGACAGCTCAAAAGAAGGGCCGCTACCCGGTATGCCTTACCTAAGGCAGCAGATTAATAGCCTAATTAAGCTTGGTCTGAACGCCGTGCGTACGACATATGTCAACAAACCCAAGCGTTGCGTCACCGCACCTCCGAAAACAAGAAGGAGAAGACTCTTCAATGTTATTGTTCTGACGTCAGATGAAATTAGTGTCTGAAAAGCCCCCATATTGGCAACATCTCTGCAATATTGGCTCCACTGAAATCGTCATCACAACTGAACAAGTTGACTTACAGAGCTCTACTCAACGCCAAAATACAGATTGAAAACCGCACTACAATTATAGATGAGTGGGAAAGTTCTAGCAGTGAAAATAAACATAAATACGGTAGCCTAGGCCTAGACGTTTTTCAGCCATTTCGCCCGGGTAGGGGCGACCGTCATTGGGTAAGACAGCCCGGGTAGGAAGGGTTAACCCGCAAAGTACCGGTGACTTCTTTGTTTTATATTGTGGCAACTATTAGAAGAGTTTATTCAGATTAGGAAGGACCTCTAGTAATAATAAGGCTTCAAACTATCTCAACCAACCCTTTTAACTATCACAGATCCTTCCTAAGCTGCATAATATCGATTAAATAAAGCCAGAACCAAATATATCACACGTCGTTGGTACTCAGGGGGTTAAGCACCTCTAAATCTAGCGGGAAAGTAGCTACATTGACAACACTGTCTCTTTGTGGCCGAGGAACACAAGGGAGGAAGATTTGTCCACACCAATAAAGCTTAGCTGCGTTGGTAAAGTGTGTGTGTGTTCCTGTGAGAGAGAGAGAGAGAGAGAGAGGGGTGGAGTGTGAGTGAGTGTGTGGTACTCACTAAGACTAAGGATGTTCTATTAATTAGTAATTACAAACAAAACAAGCTCTTTTTTATCTTTGTGAAACAAACAAATTGTATCCAAGCATATGATTCATAGTTGTATTATACAATAGTGTTAAACACTCTGACCCCACGAATTCCTTCTTATTCCGAATTAAATCGTATTAGGAAAAATATATAAAATAAACACAATATTATACTAACTTATTAAAACTCAACTATTGGTATATATATAAATAAATAAATCAATAAATCAATAAACCAATATATACTGTAAATAAATATAATAAATAAATGAATATATATATATATATATATATATATATATATTGTGACGCACCCCAGTGCTGTGCAACGCAACCTGATTGTACTCCTTGGTACTCCACTGTACCGCCCGTGATCTGGCTACCGTCAGCCGCTATGTATATTGAGTGTGACAACTTATAACTATGTTCTTTGTATCTCTGCAAAGGTCTCGTCATGTGCTAACCAGTGGTGGGTTTTGTTTTAAGCCATGTCGAGACCTTCCATTTAATATGTAGTATCAATAGAGAAGTTGATAGATAGGACAATGAGAGTTCAGAGAGAGAGAGTGAGTTGGGCTTCAGAGCAAGAGGGTAGCAACGCGCCGCGCTGCCGGCCGGGTGGTTGCCAGACGTATGGACTGGTTGGCAGCCTTGCCCTTATAGCTAGGCGCGATAGGGTTGGTAGTCCATTGTTGCCTGCCTGGGCTGGGCCCATGTTGTCGCACAGCACACTGCCTGGAGGTTGGCGGCGTGTTCTATGATCAGGTTGCCTAGAACCTTTGAGATTCTAACATCCCTTGCCCTCTCTCCCCACTTCTCACGGTTGCACTCTTTCTCTCTGACGACATTACTCTCATTTCATTCTTCTCTCTATTTAAATGCATAACCTTCCCTTGAGGTCCTAAAGGAGTTTCAGCACTCACCTCTCGTATTACTCTTAGGACAAGCATATATTTACATGTATTAGATTTAAGGGGTTAATGTGAACAGCGATCTTCTTGATGAGGATAGTTGGTGAACGTTCTACATGTTCACGAGTTATATGCCTGCTCATCATCCCATTTGTGACTAGACTGGTGCCATGTGTAAGAGCCCGACCATGCCCAGGAGTTGTCTGTAGAGGGACGAGGACTTAGCCTTGATTTGCATACCGAGCCAGGAGCGAGTGTAGCACCCGAGACTACAGCTCGCTCGTAGTGCCGGTATAGTAGAGTAACGTAATTTATCTGTCCTTGTGTTCTCTACAGTCTTCTCCTGGGTTCTCGCTTTCGGTGCTGGGACTCGTTGTTCCTGTGACTTGGCCTGCTAGCTAGAACACATGGGGATGATGAGTGGGATATATCTTTATTTTACTATGCATTGCAGCTCTCTTTAAGTATATATCTATAACACTTTACAATACACATTACTCACACACAAGACAACACTATTAATACTTTCATGTATCAATTAACTGCACTGTCGTTTTGCTGCTGTGTCCGGAGTTCTGTTGCATAGGGCGCATACGGACTCGGAGGGGAGACAGAGTGAGAGAAGCGAAGTAGCCTATGCGGTAGTAGGCTACCGGCGCAGTACTGTTGCCTGCAACCTTTTAGTTATTCCAAGTATAGATTCATTATTATAATAAGTGACTACTATTTATGTTCCTCCCATGTGTATTATTAGGTATCTACTGGATCATGAACATCTTGTATGCTACATGCTAGTGCATGTTAGTAGGGGACAGTTATTGTAGTGCACGCGCTTTCAAGTAGGCGTGTACATTTGTCATTTAGCATTTCACTGTCATACCTTTAGCCTGCTTCTATTCTACATTATTAGAGGCTTAATATTAACGTAGTTTCTTGAGTATTGCATTTCTTTAGTAATAACGTAACCTATAAATGTCTGAGGGAGTTTAGCCTCATAGCCTACCCCTGTTGTACACTTTCGCCGAGTTAAGGTACCTCGTTACCGTAGACGATAACTCTGTAGGGCGTTGGTGCTTTTGTTGTCTGGAGCATATAGTATTTGGGACTGGAATCGAGCGTGTCGTTGTCACTTAAGCCATTTCTGTCCTACGATCAAGAATCCCGAATATGTATTGCCGATCCAGCCGTAACAAAATGGCGACCTTGCACAAGATTCAGTAGTATCCTATCACATGTTTTTTGGAGAACTATTCTATGCTACCTAGTAGAGCTGGCTAGAATTTTCTTGCATATTGGAGGAATTTTTATTGTGTCATTGTATTGGTGGACTTGCAGATGTTTCGTTAGGTGTCTAGAGTAGAGTCATTCAAGCATCTTTAACATTTTGTGAGTCGAGACTGCAATTAGTAATAAGCACTTTTTTTTTGAACAGCAATTGTATAACCAGCACTATGTCTAATGACTCATCATTTACGGGGGAGGATAACACGGTACAGCCTAGTGACCAGCAAGTACAGCAGATATTTAGGGAGGGGAGTGTTATAAGTGGAGAGAGGGATGCCCGGGCATTTTTGCAGACACCTTTGACCGAACAGCGCCTGCAGGCTATTGATTGTTACGGTCTTCGCTGTTTAGCCACGGTTTTGGGGCGGGACTGTCCTGACAGTTGGCCCAAGAAGAATTTGGTGGCATGTTTGTTGGGTGATGGCGATGGGGCGGTGGGTGGAGTGGGGTCTTGGGGGGTTCCCTCCAAGCCTCCATTCCACTCTACCCCTGAGCTGGGCCCTCAGCCAGCGAGTCTTAGCACGATGCAGCAGGAGGGTTCTCAATGGCAAGCTGGCTTACCCGTAAACACGTCTCGGTGTGGATCCCCCTTTTTGTGCTCTCCCCCCCAGGCCTGTCTCCTGAGATGTTATTTCAGCTAGAACTAGCTAAGCTTAAGTTGCGAGAGAGTCAACAGGCTAGTATAGAATGGATTAAGCTGCAGGAGACTCAGATACAACAGGCTAGTATAGAACAGATTAAGCTGCAGGAGACTCAGATACAACAGGCTAGTATAGAACGCATAGAGGTTGCTAGAATCCAAGCCAATCAGGATGCAACCAGGTACCAGGCTGAAATGGATGTCGAGAAGTCTAGAGTAGAGACCACGGGGCGTCATCTCGGTGGTGGGCACCGGGTTACAGACTCACTTCGCATTTAATTAAGTTAGTACCCGCATTTGATGAGACAGCAGTGACTGAGTTTTTTGCTCGTTTCGAAAAGAAGTGTCGTGAGTATGACTGGCCGGAGGTTAAATGGGCAGCATTAGTTTCATCACGTCTAGTGGGTAAGGGGTTGAAAGCCTACGATGCACTGTCACTGGACGAGAGTGTCGTGTATGGACTGGTGAAGGAGGCTGTGCTCCGGGCCTACGAACTGCAACCCGAAACTTATAGATTGAAGTTCCGTGGCGTGAATAAGAAGAGCGACGTCAGTTTTATAGAGCACGCACGGGACTTAACAGATGCATGTAATAACTGGTTTCGGTCCGAGCACGCAGAGTCGGCTGAGGAAATTAAGCAACTTTTCTATCTGGAACAGTTTTACAAATGTACTGGAACCGATCTAACGCTGAACATTAAGGAAAAATGTCCCAAGACAGTAGAGGAGGCTGCCAAGATGGCAGACCTCAGATTATCATTGATTCGTGGTTGCGGTGCCGCTCAGAGGGCTGAGTCAGGGCAGAAGGGGCGCTATACCCCACCCACCAGAGTTTTCGATAATAACAAATCCTATGACACACATAACCACACTAAAAGCATTGCACCTAATAACACCTACAAACACAAGCCTCTCCCGTTTACTAAAGGTCAGGCCCCTTCTTCGCCCGCACAAGGGAAGAAGCCCATTGGGGATGTGAAATGCTACAAATGTCAGAAACTAGGTCATTATTCACGTGAGTGCCCTAGTAACACTCCCGCTAAGCCGGTGTCATTGGTTCACAGTATCGGTGTGTCTCTGAAGGCTGCAGCAACTGCCCGGGGTAGGTTGTCAGCAGCTGAGGCACACGCGGTAAAGAAGCGTACGGAAGGCTCGACACCTGTCCGGGACACTTTCTGTAGCCATCGGGGACACGGGTTTGTGAGCTGGGGGAGTTAACTACGGAGGGTTGACTTGTTGAGGGATACGGGGGCTTCGCAAACTTTGTTGAGGAACTTCACAGGGAAACCGATAAATGCGGCCAGAGTTGTTGTGGTGCAGGGTATAAATGCTACGAGGTCATACCCACTTGTGAGGTTGGAGTTGAGAGTGGGAGAGGGTGCAGGGAGCTGGATGTAGGGATCGTTGAGTGTTTGCCAGTGAGGGCGTCGACCTTCTTCTCGGCAACGACTTTGCGGTGCCCACTTCCGGGACTCCACCCTTAGTCGTTGCCGAGAGGGCGGCCGACGTGGATGGTGAGAATCGGGAATGGGTTAGGAGGTGCCAACAGGATGAGATGGCCTGTGTGGTAACCCGATCTCGCTCTGCGGCTCCTGCACAGCCTAGCACTCAACCTCGGGGACAGTGGAGGAAGGATCAGGAGAAGGTTGCTAAGGGCAGGAAAAGGGACATGGATTCTGCTGCACTTCTCGGTGATTCGGTACTTGGACCTATAATAAACACGGGAGTTGACTCTGGCCCAGAGATGGTGTGTAACAAGGCAGAGTTGGGTAAGACTTCGCGTGAGGCAAGAGCTGTAGCGAGAGCCACTAAGGCAGTAGAGCCTACTAGCCGGGGTAATGTCTTATTACAAAACCATCTTGATGCATTGACGCCCGGGGACATTAGTGAGCAGCAGCTGCAAGACGCTAGCCTAGCTCGTTATAGCAATGGTGCCATAGAGTTGGAGGAAGATGGGGATGCGAAGCCGGGAGATTTCTTTAGGCTCAACAGGATATTGTACCGCAGATTTTTAGACCCCAAATCGAAGTGGGAGGGCGGTGCGAGGGTAGTAGACCAGGTGGTTGTTCCAAATAAGTATAGAGAGTCCTTATTGTGTCTGGCGCATGATGTGCCGGTGGCGGGTCATTTGGGGGTAACAAAAACATTGGCGGCATTGGGCAGGTTTTTCTGGTGGCCTGGGGTCAAGGCTGATGTCTGTGCATGGGTGGCTGGGTGTGCGACCTGCCAGACAACGGGGAAGCCTAACCAGACAATCCCGAAGGCACCTTTGTTTCCCATACCTGTCACCGGGCCTCCGTTCAGCAAAGTTGTAGTAGATTTGGTTGGCCCTTTCCCGCCTACTAGTAGTGGCAATAAATTCCTGTTGACAATCATGGATGTGGCTACGAGATACCCGGACGCATATCCCATGAGAAACGGCTCGGCAAAGGCAGTTGTTAAAAACTTATTATTGTTCTGTTCCCGCTATGGATTTCCACGTGAGGTGCAGTCAGACCAGGGGAGCAATTTTACATCCAAATTGTTCAAGCAAACCCTTCAGTTGCACGGTATATGTTCTGTAGTGTCGTCAGCCTACCATCCCGAGAGTCAGGGAGTCTTGGAGCGGTGGCACTCGACCCTGAAGAGTATGCTACGCTGTTACTGTGCAGAACATGACACTGATTGGGATTTGGGGTCTGCCGTATGTTCTGTTCGCTGCACGTGAAGTCCCAGGAGAGAGCCTGGGGTTCAGTCCAAATCAGCTAGTCTTTGGCCATAATGTGAGAGGACCTTTAAGTATGGTGAAAGAGATCTGGGAGGGCGAAGAGAAGCCGGGGTCTGTACTTAAATATGTCCTTGAGAGCCGGGAGAGACTTATAGGTTGCATGGCAGCGGCAGGTAATAACTTGGTTAATGCACAGGCGGTCATGAAGCACCAGTATGACGCCAAGGTGAAGCTTCGGGAGTTTTCGGTGGGTCAGGAGGTAATGTTGCTTTTACCTTTGCCTGGACACCCCCTTTCTGCCAAGTTCATTGGGCCGTATGTGCCCAATGAACTGTCCGACCTTGATTATCTCGTTGCAACACCTGACCGTAGGAAAAAACATCAGTTATGTCATGTTAACCTCATGAAAGAGTATGTGAGACGCCCCTCAGAGCCTCTCACTGTCCCTGTGCTGGCCTGCAGCGGCCAGGGTGGAGAAGGAGGTGGGGACAGTCATGCTGCTGAGGAGGATAGCTGGGACTGTGTCATTTCCGCGGAACAGTGGCGGGGAATACTGAACAAGAGGCTAGGCAAGTTGTAAGTCACCTGCCTGAGCACCAGGGTGCTGCTGTCCTAGGCCTGTTCAGGTCATACCCCTCTGTTTTCGCCGAACACCCAGGTCTCACTACTCAGGTAACGCACGACGTGGACGTCGGTGATAATGTGCCCTTCAAGTCAGTGCCCTACCGTGTGCCCCCGGTAAAGTTGCCAGCTTTACGGGAGGAGTTAAAGTACATGGTTGAGAGAGGGATGATCACTGAAGGTTATGTGAAGTGGACATCACCCGTCACGTTGCAGCCAAAACCTGACGGCAAGGTGCGGTTCTGCATAGATTTTCGTAGGCTAAATGGCTTGACCACTACCAACCCTTACCCTTTGCCTCGAGTTGACGACAGCGTGGACAAGATAGGGAATGCAAAGTACCTTACTAAAATTGATCTTGTAAAAGGCTACTGGCAAGTACCCCTGTCGGACCGAGCTAAGCAAGTTTGTGGTTTTGTGGTAGATGGCAAGACCTACCAATGTAACGTAATGCCTTATGGGCTTAAGAACGCACCTGCCACGTTTCAGAACCTGATGAACGATATTTGTGACGAAATCCCTAACTGCACGGTCTACCTTGATGACGTGATAGTATATGATGACGATTTTGAAAATCACCTAAGGCACTTAGAGACCCTGTTTAGGAAGTTGCACGATGCTGGGCTGGTGGTGAACCTGAGGAAGTGCGAGTTTGTAAAGGCTACTGTGCAGTATCTTGGCTTTGTGGTCGGGTTAGGCCGGGTGTGCCCCCCCCTGAGCAAGATACAGGCTATCAATATGTTTCCCAGGCCCACCACTAAGCGCCAGGTCATGCGGTTCCTAGGTATGATAGGCTATTATAGGCGCTTCATCCGGGGATACTCTACTGTCTTAGCACCGTTAACTGATCTACTGTCGAAGTCAGTGAAGTTCTGTTGGGCTGCGGAGTGTCAGAGGGCTTTCGACCTAGTCAAGCACCTGCTGTGTACACATCCGATTTTGAGGGCCCCAGACTTCTCCAGGAGTTTTCAGCTGGCGACTGATGCCAGCGGTGTGGGTGCCGGGGCAGTGTTACTGCAGACTGATTCCGAGGGCTTGGAACACCCAGTGAGCTTCTTTTCTCGCAAGTTTAATTCGGCACAAAGGAATTACTCGACTATAGAGAAGGAGCTTCTGGCTATCGTTTTGTCGCTCAAACATTTCGAAGTTTATGTTCCAGCCTACGGCCCGGTAGTGACGATTTATACGGACCATCATCCCTTGAAATTCCTAAATCAGTTTCACAATCGGAATATGCGGTTGACCAGGTGGTCCCTAATGCTCCTAGAGTATAATTTCAACATTCAGCATATTGCCGGGAGTGAGAACGTGATAGCAGATTGTCTATCAAGGGTTGATGATCCAAGATAGTCGTGCACGGTGTGTGGGTTGAGCAGGAGTAAAATTAGGCTATCATAACGCCGTCCAAAAAGATTATAAAACAATAAAATCAACGAGAACACTTTTTTTTTTAGTTTTGTAAGTCTTTATTGTTGTAGCATGAGGCATGCGATATTGTGTTTTATGTATAATTCACACTTCAGTTGTTGTGCACCTTTTGCAATTAGTGGCAGCTAAGGGTAGCAGGTCGGTTGGTTGCCTGTCAGATTTTGATAATGCTTCTAAGGTCGATTATCTAAAATCTTGGGGGGGCTATGACGCACCCCAGTGCTGTGCAACGCAACCTGATTGTACTCCTTGGTACTCCACTGTACCGCCCGTGATCTGGCTACCGTCAGCCGCTATGTATATTGAGTGTGACAACTTATAACTATGTTCTTTGTATCTCTGCAAAGGTCTCGTCATGTGCTAACCAGTGGTGGGTTTTGTTTTAAGCCATGTCGAGACCTTCCATTTAATATGTAGTATCAATAGAGAAGTTGATAGATAGGACAATGAGAGTTCAGAGAGAGAGAGTGAGTTGGGCTTCAGAGCAAGAGGGTAGCAACGCGCCGCGCTGCCGGCCGGGTGGTTGCCAGACGTATGGACTGGTTGGCAGCCTTGCCCTTATAGCTAGGCGCGATAGGGTTGGTAGTCCATTGTTGCCTGCCTGGGCTGGGCCCATGTTGTCGCCACAGCACACTGCCTGGAGGTTGGCGGCGTGTTCTATGATCAGGTTGCCTAGAACCTTTGAGATTCTAACATCCCTTGCCCTCTCTCCCCACTTCTCACGGTTGCACTCTTTCTCTCTGACGACATTACTCTCATTTCATTCTTCTCTCTATTTAAATGCATAACCTTCCCTTGAGGTCCTAAAGGAGTTTCAGCACTCACCTCTCGTATTACTCTTAGGACAAGCATATATTTACATGTATTAGATTTAAGGGGTTAATGTGAACAGCGATCTTCTTGATGAGGATAGTTGGTGAACGTTTTACATGTTCACGAGTTATATGCCCTGCTCATCATCCCATTTGTGACTAGACTGGTGCCATGTGTAAGAGCCCGACCATGCCCAGGAGTTGTCTGTAGAGGGACGAGGACTTAGCCTTGATTTGCATACCGAGCCAGGAGCGAGTGTAGCACCCGAGACTACAGCTCGCTCGTAGTGCCGGTATAGTAGAGTAACGTAATTTATCTGTCCTTGTGTTCTCTACAGTCTTCTCCTGGGTTCTCGCTTTCGGTGCTGGGACTCGTTGTTCCTGTGACTTGGCCTGCTAGCTAGAACACATGGGGATGATGAGTGGGATATATCTTTATTTTACTATGCATTGCAGCTCTCTTTAAGTATATATCTATAACACTTTACAATACACATTACTCACACACAAGACAACACTATTAATACTTTCATGTATCAATTAACTGCACTGTCGTTTTGCTGCTGTGTCCGGAGTTCTGTTGCGTAGGGCGCATACGGACTCGGAGGGGAGACAGAGTGAGAGAAGCGAAGTAGCCTATGCGGTAGTAGGCTACCGGCGCAGTACTGTTGCCTGCAACCTTTTAGTTATTCCAAGTATAGATTCATTATTATAATAAGTGACTACTATTTATGTTCCTCCCATGTGTATTATTAGGTATCTACTGGATCATGAACATCTTGTATGCTACATGCTAGTGCATGTTAGTAGGGGACAGTTATTGTAGTGCACGCGCTTTCAAGTAGGCGTGTACATTTGTCATTTAGCATTTCACTGTCATACCTTTAGCCTGCTTCTATTCTACATTATTAGAGGCTTAATATTAACGTAGTTTCTTGAGTATTGCATTCTTTAGTAATAACGTAACCTATAAATGTCTGAGGGAGTTTAGCCTCATAGCCTACCCCTGTTGTACACTTTCGCCGAGTTAAGGTACCTCGTTACCGTAGACGATAACTCTGTAGGGCGTTGGTGCTTTTGTTGTCTGGAGCATATAGTATTTGGGACTGGAATCGAGCGTGTCGTTGTCACTTAAGCCATTTCTGTCCTACGATCAAGAATCCCGAATATGTATTGCCGATCCAGCCGTAACAATATATATATACCGGTATATATATATATATATATATATACTGTATAACCCTTTAAAATATCGGTTGACCCAGCCGCCCTCGACTTTCTCTTTCCCTTCCCTCACAGTAAAAGTGTTCTTCCGTTTCCGTCTCATGTCCCTTTCTTCCTGGGTTTGTTCTCACTTTTATTCTCCTTCTGTTTCTTTTGTTCTTCTGTTTCTTTTGTTCTTCTGTTTCTTCTTCCGTCTCCTTCTCATGTCCTCTTCCTCTTAGGGATGGTTTTTACTTTATTTTTGTATTTTTATGTTTCTTCTGTTTCTTCTTCTCTTTCTTCCAGGGGTTTGCTCTCACTGTTCTTCTTTTACTGTTTATTCTGTCTTTTCTTCCGCTTTCGCCTCATGTCCCTTTGTTCCAGGGGTTTGTTCTCACTTTTCTTCTTTTCCTGTTTTTCCTGTTTCTTCTGTTTCTTCTTTGTTTCTTTCTCATGTCCTCTTCCTCTTAGGGATGGATTTGACTTTTTGTTTGTTTCTTCTTTTGTTTCTTCTGTTTCTTCTGTTTCTTCTTCCGCTTCCGTCTCATGTCCCTTTCTTATAGGGATTTGTTCTCGCTTTTCTTTTTCTTCTGTTTCTTTTTACGTTTCCTTCTCATGCTCTTTTCCTCTTGGGGTTGGTTCTAACTGTTACAAATATTCTTCTCTGGGTCTCATGGTCGTTCCTTTAGGCACATAAGCAGATATTTTGATAAATTTATGAAAAGGAAAAAAATTATAGTTAAAATGCAAAAACACAAAACTAGAAATATATCCCATACACGCATATATGTTGATAAATTGATGAACAAATATTGATAATTAAATTGCAAAAAGACACAACTAAAACTATAACCCATACGCGCATTCTCCTACTCAACGAGACGGAGAAACGGGCGAGGGAACGCGATAGTGGTTCCGGACCCTAATTATAGGAACTTTACAAGTTTCTGTTTGGGCTCTGTCCTGAGTCGGCCACCTACAGCAATGGGGTATGTGCCTGAGTACATACATACATACATACATACATACAGATACATCAACGCCGATATAATAATAATCTATCTATCTATCTATTGCCTGACGCCGTGATCCCCGAAGGGGTGGCCACGAACGAACAGCCCCCATGCACCTCTGTCCCCAGTCAGTCGACGCCCGTCCCTCCAACCAGCACCGCCTTCGTTCATGTACTTCCTCACTCCATCCTTCCACCTCTCATTCGGTCTACCTCTCCCTCTCTGTCCCTCCACCTCGCTCTCGTACACCCTCTTAGTCATTCTCTCGCTTTCCATACGTTCCATATGGCCGAACCATCTCAAGTTCTTCCTTTTCACACTTTCCAGCACATCTACCTCCACACCACACCTCCTTCTTACTTCCTCATTAGTCTGTCTATCCCTCCATGTAACTCCGCACGCACTCCTTAAGTAATTCATTTCCACTGCTCTCACTCTTGGTCTGAGTCTCTCAACCAACGTCCATGCTTCGCTTCCGTAAGTCAGTGTCGGGATTACCACACTGTCATGCAAGGACTTCTTCACTTCCATACTGACCACCCTATTTCTTGTTACTGCTTTTAGCGTTCCTACAACCCTCTTCCCCTGTTGTACCCTCTCCCGCACTTCTTCATTCATAGTCCCATCTTTACTCAACACACTGCCCAGATACTTAAAAGAGTTGACGATCTCCATAGCCTGACCGTTCAGCTTCACCTCACACTCTGTGACTTCACCCCTTTCGAAGACCATAACCTTGCTCTTCCCCGCATTTACCTTCAAATTCCGTTTTTCGCACACTGTTCCAAACTCATTTACCAGACCCTGCAACTCACATTCATTATCACTCATCAGAACTGTATCATCCGCAAACAGCAGTATAGGTAGCTTCCACTCAATTCCTTCCCTTTTCAGTGATACACCAACATCCACTGCTCTTGATAGTATTTCTTTCATGACTCCATCCATATATACAGTAAACAACCACGGGGACATCACACACCCCTGTTTCAAACCAACATTCAGGTCAAAGAACTCGCTCTGCTCACTCTCCACACGTACTGCCGCCTTTGCACCCTCATACATGCTCTTCACTGCTTTCAGAAAATTGCCCTCTACTCTGTATATTCCAAGTACTTTCCACAAACCTTCTCTATCCACTCTGTCATAGGCCTTCTCCAAGTCCATAAAGGCAACATACACCTTTTGTTTCTTCTCCAGATACTTCTCCACAACACAATTCAGGGTAAAAATCTGATCTACACATCCTCTTTCCCTTCCTAAAACCTCCCTGCTCGTCGCCTATCCATTTCTCCGTTCTCACTCTCACTCTCTCAATCACTACCCTACTGTATACCTTCCCTACTACGCTTAGAAGACATATTCCTCGGTGGTTACCACACACTCCTCTTTCCCCTTTGCCCTTATATAGGGGGACTATTATGCCAGTCTTCCAGTCATCGGGTGCACTCCCCTTCTCCCATGCTAGTTTGCACATTTTCCATACCCATTCTATCACTATCTCACCACCATACCTCAACATTTCCCCACACACTCCATCTGTTCCTGGTGCTTTCCCCATCTTCACTCTTTTCATGGCTTCCCACACTTCTGACCTCCTATCCCCACCTCCTCCTCCACTACTTCTCTTCTTCTCCCTCCCATACCATATCCAGCTATGTTTGCTGGCTCTTCATTCCTTACATTTAGCAACTCACTGAAGTACTCCCTCCATCTTTCGACTCTCTCTTGCTTCTCGGCTAGCATTCTCCCATTCTTATCTTTCACACCCTTACTGTTTCCCTTGCTACCTTCCCTAACTTTCTTGACTTCTTTCCAGAGCAGTTTCTTACTCTCCCTCCATTTTACACTCAGATTCCTTCCAAATTCCTCATCTACTCTTCTCTTACTTTCCTTCACTACTCTCTTCACCACCCTCTTACTCTCCACGTACCTCGCTCGTTTCTGTCTCTCGGAATCTTCATTCCCTCTACTATCCAACCACTCTCTATATGCTTTCTTCTTTTCTTCCACAGCTATTCTTACCTCTTCTGTCCACCATGCTGTACCTTTCACTCCCCTCCCTCTTCTCCTCACTCCACACACCTCCTCACATGCTGCACAGATCTCATCCTTAAACACCTTGCTCATCTCCTCCACTTCCTCCATAACTTCCAGGTCGAACCCACCTAGTCGTCTTTCCACTGCTCTCCTGTACTCCTCCATGACTTCCTCCTCCTGCAACCTCTCCACCCTCCTCACCATTCCACCCTCCTCTCGCCTCCCTCCAGCTCTCTTCACCCACTTATTTTGTATCCTAACCTTAGCTACCACTACATAATGATCAGACAGACCCCCTCCAATACCCCTATACACCCTAGCATCCATCACAGATTTCTTCATTCGTTCATCCACACATACATAATCAATCAATGACTTTCGTTCCACCACTGTCTTATCCTTCATCGTCAACATCCGTTTCCACGTGTACCTGTGGATCATTCTGTGCCGGAAGAAGGTGTTGGCTATCCACAGCCTCCTCCCCACACATACGTCCACAAGTGCACTACCATTCCCATTCACCTCTGATGGTACTCCCAACCCTCCCATCACTCCCTCAACTTTCCTATCACCCACCTTACCATTCATATCCCCAATCAGAAATATTCTTTCGTTCTTGTCAAACTTCTCCAGGCACGCCTCCACATTCATCCAGAACTCCTCTTTCTTTCTTTCAAGTATATCCTCTGTCGGGGCATACACGCATACAATGCGCGTATATAATAATAATAATAATAATAATTAACGGTTTACTCACAAAAGCAGCCCGAAGGCTAAAAATATACAAGGAAGTTGATACATAGTTAAAATTAAAATTAAAATTAAAATTGACACAGGAGCTAACAGGCTAATTTACAATTAAAAATATGTATATAATTTATTGATTATTTAAGACGTTAATTATTGATGGAATGGCGCTGTTCTTGTAGCGGTCAGTCTGTGGTGCTCTTATGGGGACAATACGGTTGAAATGGCGAACAGCGCGTAGAGGAGGAGGGGCGTTGGGCGGTAGTAGGTGCCGGTGTCTGGGGTTGTTTAGTAGTTTGCTGGCGAACTGCTGAAGGTGTTGTTCGTAGAGGTTAGATATGGCGAGGACGTTAATTAGGTTACATGCATCTTGGTAAGTGGTGTAGTTGGCCCCTAACATTACTCTGAGTGATCTCTTCTGAATTTTTTCTAATTTATTTCTTGGGGTTAAGTTGAGAGAGGATGACCAAACGGGTGAAGCATAGCAGAGTTTGGGTAATATAATTTGTTTGTATAAAAGTAGCATGTCATCTCTGGGAACCCCTAGTTGTTTCAGGGTGCGTAACATGTGTAGCCGATAAGAAGAAGCACTAGCTATGGTGTTAACATGTTTATCCCAGAGTAGTTTTTGCTAAAGGAGAACACCAAGTAATTTAGTGAACTGAACTATCTCGAGGGTGTGATTGCCAAGATTGAGGGTGGGTGGAGGGATGGGTTTAGAAGCAACATTGAAGTTCATGACAAGTGTTTTGTTTAGGTTAATAGTGACATCATTATCTTGTGTCCAGGTCAGTAGGGCATCTACGTTGGCTTGGAGAGTGCTGTAGTCTGGAGAAGTGTTGCTGATGGAAGAGGCTATTGTGGAATCGTCAACATATTTCCATTTGAGTTCTGCGTCTTGAAGGGCGTTATTGCTGAGTATTAAATAACCGAGGGGCCCCATTCGTGTCCCTTGAGGCAAACCGCAAGTGAGTGTTTGTGAACTGGAGATACTGCCTAGAAAGCGGACGGATTGTTGACGGTCGTTGAGGAAATCCGCCAACCAGGAGGTAAGACATTCCCTGAGGCCAAGTTGTAGTGCTTTCTTAATTATAATGGTGTGGTTCACTAGATCGAAGGCTTTTTTGAAATCTATGAATACTGCTGTTACTGACGTGTTTCGGCGGTCTAAATTTTTATGAATGAAGTCAAGAAAACTGATGAGGTAGTGTGAGGTGGATGAGGATTTAATATTTCCATACTGGCACGAGTCTAATTTATTGTATATATCTTTATAAGCCAATTCAGCTACAAACTTTCACAAATAAGGCTAGGAATAGGTGTAATAGCTATGGGCCGTAGTTCATTAAGAGATTGAGGGTTTGAAGATTTAGGGATTGGAGTGACATAGGAATGCTTCCAATCTTTAGGACATTTGGATTGTTGTAAGGAAGTATTAATTATGGATGTGAGAGGTAAGGAAAGTTCAGGAGCAAATTCTTTGTATAAGCGGATAGGAAGATCGAGTGGAGTGGAGGAGCGTTTAGGTTTGAGAATCTGTAAACGACGGCAAACTTCGTACTTTAATACGATAGGTGGGGGGGAGGGGGCAGGGAGGTATGCTGGGAGCTGGTCGTGAGAGAGCTTGGAAAGTTGTTGACATATAGAGGCAAAATTATTATTTATTGTCTCGGCTGCTTCATTACTGGTGAGATGGTTGACACACGGGAAGGTAGAGGGTCGGTTCTTAAGGCCACAAAGGTGGCATTTATGCCACAAAGGTGGCATTTATGCCACAAAGGTGTCATTTATGCCACAAAGGTGGCATAAATGTATACATTTATGAAAACAATATTGATAGTTAAAATGCGAAAACACACAACACTAGAAATACAACCCATACACACATACACATATACATGCTTGCCATCAGTTAACTTGGTCTTGTGGGCAGGCTTTTAATTAAGGGGGTCACCGTTTTTTGTTTTTATCTTTCTCTCCTTTTCTCTTTCCCTGGCTTGTATCCATTTGGACCCATTCAGCCAACTGTTTTAAGACGTTTATCCCCATCCAGGTGTGGATTTCTTCCTGGCGAGCGATAGCGAGCCAGCATTGTATGGAGAAATTCGGCTTCGCCGGAGAAATTTTTCTATCGAAAAATGCAAAAATTTAGCTTTATGTCAAAATCAAAATCTATATATGCTGGCTCGCTACCGCTCGCCAGGAAAATATTGACACCTGAATGGGGGCAAACGTTTTAAAACAGTAGGCTGAATAGGGCCGAATGGATACAAGCCAAAGAGAGAAGGAGAGACGCAGAAAAAAAGCGAGGTGGGCTCCCTTAACTGGACATAACGAGGAGGCTTCTAAATAATTGGAGTTCCTAGTTAAACGACCTCGACCGTTGTGGAGATAATGCAAGTGGTGTGTGTATGATAATTATGTTTGTTAACCCTTCCTGTACCAGCGACGTCTGTTATACTTTATTCTGGCTTTATTTAGACGATTTTATGAAGCTTAGGAAGGATCTGTGGTAGTTAAGAGGGTTTATTGAGATAGTTCAAAGCCTTATTATTGCTAGAGATCCTTCCCGAACTGAATAAAATCGATTACTAGTATCCAGGATAAAATAAACAGGATGTCGATGGTACAGAATGGGTTAATTTGGTGTGCAGTATATTAATTAACCAGTGTGTATTATTGCTTTTGTATTTGTTTATTTATTTTATTATTTCATAAATGTACATATTTGTTTTTGTTTCTACGTGCACATAATTTGCAGGTTACTTGTTTCAATTCAGTTTATTTAATTCACTGTCTTGATAGCGTAATGGTTAGTGCACTGAATTTCGGTGTGAGTATCCTAGGTTCGAATCCACGGGGTACCATATGTGTTCATTGTTTATTTTATTTTTTCTATGTGAATGAGGGAGACAAAAGGCATAGCGAGTGCCTCCCCCAGATTTCAAAGAGTGACAGGGGCGACATCAAGGGACGTTTGAGCTAAAATGCCTGGACACACGGAGTTTGAAGCAATTTAAGTCATAGGAAGAGGGAAAGACTGATTCTGGGAGAGAGTTCCAGAGCTCAGCAGTTGAATAGAAGAAAGTCTGAGAATAGCGTTTCACTCTTGGGTTGGAGAGTTGCACTGAGTAGGGGTGGGATTGTGTTGCAAGGCGGGTACTACGTACCCTACGTAGAGGAGGTGGTATACACTGGAAATGCTCCGAGGAACACTGATTATTGTAGTAGCGATAGAATAGCGAGAGAGATGCAACATTGTGGCGAAGAGAGAGAGATTGCAGAGAGTTGGTGAGTGGACGGGAGTTAATGATACGAAAGGCTTTCCTTTCTACTTTATCTAGGAGTGCCGTGTGAGAGGATCCTCCCCACACATGTGAACAATACTCAATACAAGGACGCACTGTGCCCTTGTACAGAGCAAGAAGCTGCGCAGGGGTAAAGAACCCCTTGGGGCGGTTGAGCACACCCAGCTTCTGGGAGGCTGCCTTAGCGAGACTGGTAATATGGTCTTTCCAAGTGAGAGCAGAAGATAAAGAGACACCGAGAACATTGAGAGAAGATTAAGGGTTAATTTTTGTATTGTTGAAGAATAAGGGATAGTCCTCTAGAGGTTCCTGACGGGTAGTAAGATGGATACAATGAGTTTTGGAAGCATTAAATGCTACAAGGTTTTTGCTACCCCAATTGGAAATAGTAGCTAGATCAGAAGATAAGTATTTTTATGGCTTCATTAAGTTTACTTTTGAGGGACTGCTGGCGGGGGCGTTCTTGAAAACTAATTGAGTGGTGTAAGGTAGAGTCGTCTGCATATGAATGGATGGGACTGGATGTACAGTTGAGAAGATCATTTATGAAAATTAGAAAGAGAATAGGAGATAGGACCGAACCCTGAGGAACACCGGAATTGATAGGATGAGGAAATTAGCGATGGCCGTCCACAACCGCAGCTATGGAACGGCCGGAAAGGAAATTAGAGACAAAGGCACAGATGGAGGGACAGAAGCCGAAGGAGGGCAGTTTGGAAATTAAAGATTTGTGCCAGACTCTATCGAAGGCCTTCGATATGTCTAGTGCAACAGAAAAAGTCTCACCGAAGTCCCGAAAGTTGGATGACCAAGAGTTAGTAAGATAGGAAAGAAGATCACCAGTAGAGCAACCCTTAAGGAAGCCATACTGGCGATCTGAGAGCAGATTATGAGAATAGAAATGCTTAAGAAATTTGGAATCAAGAATACGTTCAAAAACTTTAGAGATAAAAGAGATGAGAGCAATTGGACGATAGTTGGAGGGTTGAGAGCGGTCACTCTTCTTTGGGACAGGTTGAATGAGAGCAAACTTCCAGCAAGAAGGAAAGATGTTAGAGGAGAGACAGAGACGAAAGAGTTTGCCTAGGCAGGGGGTCAGAACGGAAGTACAGTTTTAAGAACAACAGGAGGAACACCGTCCGGACCTTACGCCTTCTTAGTATTAAGCCCAGAGAGGATAAAAAGTAGCCTACATCTTTAGAAAAGATTAGGATATTAGGCATAAGTAGGAGAGAGGGGGGTGGAGAGGGAGGAATAGCACCGGAATTATCCAAGGTAGAGTTTCTGGCAAAAGTTTGAGCAAAGAGTTCAGCTTTGTCAGAGGAAGAAGTGATGCCTGTGCCATCAGAGTGGAAAAGGGGAGGGAAAGACGAGGAATACAAGTTGTTGGAGAGGTTTTCGGCTAGATGCCAGAAAGCTTGGGAAGAGCTAGAGTTGGATAGTTCAGTGCCTTTATTATTGATGAAAGAGTGCTTGGCAAGTCGAAGAACAGATTTGGCTTGATTCCGGGCAGAAACATAGGAAGAATGAGATTCTTGAATTTTAAGGCGTCGGTAACGGTTGAATGCATCCTCCTTGTTGTGGACAGCAGTAGAACAAGCGTGAGTAAACCAAGATTTTTTTTGCATTAGACTGAGAGAAAGAAAATGGAATGTACGCTTCCATGCCCAATAGGACTACCTCGGTAATGCGTTCAGCACTCTCCGAGGGTCTTCGGCCGAGGAAGCAGAAGTCATTCCATGGGAAATAAAAGAAGTACTGCCGGAGAGCCTCCCAGTCGGCAGCGCCAAAGTGCCACAAGCGCCGCCGGCTGGGAGGATCGGATGGCCGTACTGAAGAGATAGGACAGGTGACGGAGATAAGTTTATGGTCGGAGGAGCCCAAAGGAGAGAAAAGATTGACAGTATAAGAAGAAGGGTTAGAAGTCAGAAATAAGTCAAGAATGTTGGGCCGATCTCCGAAGCGATCCGGGATACGGGTGGGTTGCTGGACCAGCTGCTCTAGGTCATTTATGATAGAAAAGACGTACCGGTAGGCTTGTTCACCAGGTGGGTCAGAAGAGTGAGAGGAGAGCCATTGGTGGTGGTGAACGTTGACATCTCCTAAGATGGAGATTTCAGAGAAGGGAGAGATAGATAGAATGTGTTCCACATTAATTTGGTTTATTTGTAAGTTAATTGGTGGGTTGGTGATGATATGAATTATTCATGTCACTAAGAAAAAAGCAATTGTGTTTCGTCAATTGTCATGCACTGTACTATAGTCTATTCGCTGTAAGTAGGCGATAAATCATTATCTCTAACCTCTGTAACTCAAAAACAACTAGAGTAATCGAGCTAATATTTCTACCATTTGGGAAGAGTCGGTCAAGGAATAGATGTAGAAATTTACAGCCAATTTGCGCTGGCCCTTTTTGAGTTACAGAAGATAGAGGTAATGATTTCTCGCCTACTTACAGCGAATAAACTATTGCGCGCAGTTATGTACTTATATGTATGTTAGGTAAAATCTATTTGTATTCCTGTTCTTCTGAACCACATATATTGCATAAATGTTCATGTATTATATAACCTGTCTTGTATTCTTTGGGATTGTATTTTCTTTAAGGGGGGATGGGCGTATTTCTTTGCTCATTTATGTATCTTTTTTATTATGTGTTTAGCTTCTTGCCTAGACCCCCATCAAGCTTAAAAAAAAAAGAAAAAAAGACGCCTATAAGACCCTCCTTTAAGATAAATTTGTACATTTTTATCGATAGAAAAAATTCCCGACAGAAGTTACAGGCTCGCTATCGCTCGCCAGGATTTTTTTTTTACACCGAAATGGCACGAAAAGTCCTTATATGGACAAAGACATTGGGCGAAGAGGCTTATAATCGCCAAACAAATGGGCTGAACGTCTTAAAATCTGAAAACTAATATGGCTAAAATAAAAAAATAAAATATATATATACTGTATATATTATATATACTGTATATATACACATATATATATATATATATATATATATATATATATATATATATATATATATATATATATATATATATATATAAATAAAAATAAAGTAGGTGTGCAGTTTTCGCATTACCAAAAAAAAAAAAAAAAAAAAATGCATACGACCTAGAATTCTGCAAGTAGTGTTGAATCTCTTAGGTGAAATCGGTTTATATGCAATTTATATATATACTGTATATATATTAAATGTGTTTATACTCACAGCCGGATATGAACCACCGACAGTCAAAACAAGTGCCTATACTTTAATCCACTATACCACGGCATGATAGAGGATACTTGTGTGTAGTGGATTAAAGCATAGACACTCTTCCTGACTGTTGGTGGTTCATGTCCGACTGGAAGTATATATTATGTATATATATAATTACATTTATGATCACATTAAATCTTTAACTATTAAAATATTTATCTATAATAAGGTCAGCATAACACTATTATGTAGCATTTTAAATATATATTGCATATATTGATCATATAGGCCTACTGTGACCTTGACTTTTGACATAAAATAAAATACATATATTTGGATGGTCGTCGCATTGACCAACTGAATTTGCCTGTATAACTTGGTGACAATACATTGAACAGTCTAGGAGGAGTTTAGGGAAAATGACAAATACTCTTGTTTTGACCTTGACTTCTGACCTTAACTATTACAATATGTATGTGAAATTTGATACATATATAATATTTAATTAATTTAAGTAATAAGCCATAACACAGCCAGTTTTCCAAAATTTTAGTAATCATTCTTAATAAATAATAAAAGTTGACCTTTGACCTTGACCTGTGACCTTGACCTTTATGTAAGAGTACATTTTTTTTTGCATTGACATTGCCCATGAAAATCAAATAAGCATGCGTAATTTCATTAAAACCCATTAGATAGTTTCATATATATCAATAGAATAGTTGACCTTGACCTTTGACCATTATCTTGACCTTTTTATGTCTCGACATTTATTATTTTACTTTTAGCTTTAAGTGCAATTATCTCACCAAATTTTGTCAAGTTTGCATGGAAAGTAAAGAAAATAGCATATTGACATTTTATTTGACCTTGACCTGTGACCTTGACCTTTCATATGGAATTGTATAGTTTCTTGCATGACCTTGGCCTAGGTATTCCGAATAAACATGGTAAGCCTAGTGAAAATCTAACAGTTAGTATAAGAAATACTAGTAGAAAAACTATTTTGACCTTTGACCTTGATCTTTGACCTTACCCTTTAGAATATGTATCTAAAATGTGGGCAATACGATATCAAGGTTACCAGTAACTTGTATACTGTAGAGAAAATGAACACATTTGAGTATAAAGTAAAATAAATAGTAAAAGTTGATCTTTGACCTTGACCTGTGACCTGGACCCTATGCAAGAGTGTTTTTTTTTTGTATTGACATTGCCCCGGAAAATCAAATAAGCATGCCTAATTTCATTAAAACCCATCAGTTAGTTTCAAATATATTAATAGAATAGTTGACCTTGACTTTTGACCTTTATCTTGACCTTTATGATATGTGTGTCCAAATATATTATTTCATTTTCATTTAAAGTGCAACTATCTCACCAAATTTTGTGAAGTTTCCAAGAAAAGTAAAGAAAATAGCATATTGACCTTTTATTTGACCTTGGACTGTGACCTTGACCTTTATTATGGAATTGTATAGTTTCTTGTATGACCTTGGCCTAGGTATTCCGAATATACATGATAAGCCTAGTGAGAATCTAACAGTTAGTATAAGAAATACTAGTGAAAAACTTATTTTGACCTTTGACCTTGACCTTTGACCTTACCCTTAAGAATCTTTACATACAAATTTGGTCAATACGATACATAGGTTACCAGTAACTTGTATAGTGAAAATGAAGACGTTTGAGTACAACGTAAAATAAATAGTAAAAGTTGACCTTTGACCTTGACCTGTGACCTGGACCTTTATGTAAGAGTGTTTTTTTTTGTATTGACATTGCCCCGGAAAATCAAATAAGCATGCCTAATTTCATTAAAACCCATCAGTTAGTTTCATGTATAGTAATAGAATAGTTGACCTGGACCTTTGACCTTTATCTTGACCTTTATGATGTGTGTCCAAATGTATTATTTTCCTTTTCATTTAAAGTGCAACTATCGCACCAAATTTTGTGAAGTTTGCATGAAAAGTAAAGAAAATTGCATATTGACCTTCTATTTGACCTTGACCTGTGACCTTGACCTTTATTATGGAATTGTATAGTTTCTTGTATGACCTTCGCCTAGGTATTCCGAATATACATGGTAAGCCTAGTGAGAATCTAACAGTTAGTATAAGAAATACTAGTGAAAAGCTTATTTTGACCTTGACCTTTGACCTATCCCTCAAGAATATTTACCAAAAATTTGGTCAATACGATATATAGCTTACCAGTAACTTGTATAGTGAAAATGAAGACATTTGAGTAAGAACTTAATAATATGAAATATTGACCTTATTTTTAACCTTGACCTTTGACCTTAACCTTAGAGTTAAATGGAATATTTTTCTTTTTGACTGACCTTCGCATTGACCAAATGAATATACCTGTGAAATTTGGTGAAAATCCATCAAACGGTCTAGGAGGAGTTTCCGGACAGACAGACGGACGACGACGACGACGACGGACGACGACGGACGACGACGACAGACAAGCTGAATGGTGGTGCACAGTATACAGGTGGGATCTGTGTGCGCGATACCACTCTGCTTCGCAGAGTTGATAAAACATCCCTCCCACCTAGGTTGTCAACAGAAAACTCCGACTGGAAATCCTCTGACAATTGCCGAAGAGAAGTTTGGAAAAGTTTGGCTTTTCTGTAAATATTGTGTAGAAGTTGAATATAAAACTTCTGTCCCAGGTTATATAAATTGAATGTAAACTTGACCTTTATCCTGGTGTTTATATCGTCTGTGTGTTCTGTATAATGTTGTTTGTAGCTATATGTATGTATGTATGTACAGTATGTATGTATGAGTGTATGTATGTGTGTATGTATGTACAGTATGTGTGTTCACTTGCTTGCTTGCTTGTTCGTCAAGGGGAATCCACGCAATGCGAGCTAAGCTCATTATTATCGCGCCTCCTTAACCCGGCAAGCGCGATAGGCCTCACGGAAGGCTTCCTATAGGGAACGCGATAGGCCTCACGGAAGCAAGACCATAAAAAAAGCCTTCCATAAAAAAAAGGGCCTATCAAAACAAAGGAATTTGTCTCTAGGTGAGATAATTCCCCTCCAGTACTCATCCATGTAAATCTCACCACCCCCCCTCCCCTTCCACCTTATTCCCCCTCCCTCCCCTCCTCAATTATCACCTATTTTTCCTCTTATTATCATAATGTATCGGTTATTTTTCTCTCCCGCGATAATGTAGCACAAGTGGGTTGCAGAAAAGATCGTTATGCAACACCCAGACACCGGCCCACACTGCCCCGCTCGTCTCAGTTACCTCACAGACAGCGAGAGAGGTGGGTTGCCTATGGCTCTCTCTCGCCTGAGATTATGACCGGGTGGCCAATATCTTCGTTTTTCACCACCCAAATGCTTTTCCCACTTATTTTAGCACTCTTGAAGGTTCATATATACATCATATGTAAATAAAAGCATACCGAAAACAAATAATGCTCTATATTGTAAATATAACGAATTCTGTCAGAATCCAAGGCTAGAAATGCACAAATAACTACCCTAGCCCCTAGGTCTATTTCGCGCTTGTCAGGTTAACTGGGAATGTATTGCGTGAAATGCATGTTAAGTGTTTATGTATCGTTGGAATGGCTGTGGATGTGTGTGTAGTCTGTATTTTAGCCAATTGGCGACATCTGGAAACGAAGGCTTAGGGTTAATCTGTACGGTACCATTCTTACTACGATACCAGTCTCACCTGAAGACTTAGGTTGACCAGTAGCTTAGGTTGACCAGTACGATACCCATCTCACCTTGTAACCGATCACCAACCCCAGATGGGACGTCACAACTTCGTCCACTTATACCAGGTTCCTATTTATACTGCTAGGTGAACAGAGGCTACACCGCTAGGAGACTTGCCCAAATGTCTCTTCCCCGCCCGGTATGTATGTATGTATGTATGCATCTGTGTATGTATGTATGTATGTATGTATATGTGTATGTATGGATGTATGGATGTATGTATGTATGCATGTACAGTATGTATGTATGTATGTATATACAGTATATGTACTGTATTTATGCATGTATGTATTTATGTGTGTATGTATGTATGTATGTATGTACCTACTCAGGCACATACCCCACAGCTAGGCGTGGCCAACTCGAGACAAAGCCCGATTAGGGACCACACAACACAGACAACAATAAATAAATAAAAGCATAACAAAAACTAAAAAAAAACTCACACACATCTAGGTCGGCCAGGAGAAAACCCAGAGAACCAAGTCTAGTTATATACCTAGTGTTATTTACTGATCCATACAGATTCTACTCTCACAAATACACATACAACAAATCCAGAGAACCAAGTGTAGTTATATACATAGTGTTATTTACTGATCCATACAGATTCTACTCTCACAAATACACATACAACAAACCCAGAGAACCAAGTGTAGTTATATACCTAGAGTTATTTACTGATCCATACAGATTCTACTCTCACAAATACACATACAACAAACATAAGTTCCTCAACACAAAAACAATATATGTTAATTTTTCACAAAAACAACATATTACTTGAAAATATAAAAACCTATTTCCGTCAGTGTACATTTGTTTATTAACAAGATAATACATATTAAATTAGTGTCCATAACCAGGCCACTTTCTGTAGTAGAGGTTATCATCTCATTTACCAGCATTGATGTTTTCAAACCATAACATCGATTTGTCACGGCCCTGAATAGTAAAATATCGGTTAAGTAAACTTAACACCATCAATCCTGCCACCTATGTGTATACATTTAGTGTGTACTCCCTCATTCCACATGTTGAATCAGTGATGACTAGTTCCATCCATTAACCCCTTCTGTACCAGCAACGTCTTGTTCAGCTACATTTAGACGATTTTATGAACCTTAGGAAATACATATGGAAGCTAAAATAATTAATTGAGATAGTCTGTAGCCTTTTAATTGGTAGACGTCCTTCCTAAGTTGAACAAAACCATCTAATTGTTGCCAGAAAATTATAAACAATACATCACCGGTACAGAAGGGGTAAATCGTCTATGTAGTCTTGGATTTTCATCAGAGTCGGGTTTCACAAAGCTGTACGAGTGCCTGGTATCTAACGCAGTCACTGGTGACAATGTTGTAGTCTGATGATGCCACTGAGAGAGAGAGAGAGAGAGAGAGAGAGAGAGAGAGAGAGAGAGAGAGAGAGAGAGAGAGAGAGAGAGAGAGAGAGAGAGAGAGAGAGAGAGAGAGAGAGAGAGAGATAGAGAGAGAGAGAGAGACACATAATATGAATTCTACACTATTCTAGATTGAATATATCGAGAGACAGAGAGAAAGAGAGAGAGAGAGTGGAAGTGATAGACAGAGAGAGAGAGAGAGAGAGAGAGAGAGAGAGAGAGAGAGAGAGAGAGAGAGAGAGAGAGACAATCATATTAATTCTGCACTATTCTAGATACAAATATTGTGTCATGCTCTGGAACAATGAAATAAATAATGTTTGCGCTCTTAATTGCCCGCGTGTGTGTGTATGTTTTGGTTAACAGATTGTGTGTATGTAC
Organism: Paralithodes platypus; assembly: GCA_032716605.1. NCBI lineage: Eukaryota > Metazoa > Arthropoda > Malacostraca > Decapoda > Lithodidae > Paralithodes > Paralithodes platypus. Next base: position 17,868,702 of record CM064566.1, read on the forward strand.
TTGAGTGTATGTATGTTTTTGTGTATGTGCATACTGATGTTCGTAATGGTTTTTGTTTATTATCTCTGTTTATGACACCACACACCACAATTCACCACACACCAACAACACCACCATACACCACAATTCACCACACACCAACAACACCACCACCATACACCATAATTCATTACACACCCACACCACCACCATACACCACAATTCACCACACACCAACACCACCACCATACACCACAATTCACCACACACCAACACCACCACCATACCCCACAATTCACCATACACCACCACCATACACCACAATTCACCACACACCAACAACACCACCATACACCACACACCAACACCAACACCACCACCATACACCACAATTTACCACACACCAACACCACCACCATACACCACCATACACCACACACCAACACCACCACCATACACCACAATTCACCACACACCAAACACCAACAACACCACCATACACCGCAATTCACCACACACCAACACCACCACCATACACCACAATTCACCACACACCAACACCGCCACCATACACCACAATTCACCACACACCAACACCGCCACCATACACCACAATTCACCACACACCAACACCACCACCATACACCACAATTCACCACACACCAACACCACCACCATACACCACAATTCACCACACACCAACACCACTACCATACACCATAATTCACCACACACCAACACCACCACCATACACCACAATTCACCACACACCAACACCACCACCATACACCACAATTCACCATACACCACAATTCACCACACACCAACAACACCACCACCATACACCACAATTCAGCACACACCACCACCATACACCACAATTTACCACTCACCAACAACACCACCATACACCACAATTCACCACACACCAACAACACCACCTACATACACCACAATTCACCACACACCAACACCATACACCACAATTCACCACACACCAACTCCACCACCATACACCACACACCAACTCCACCACAATTCACCACGCATCAACTCCACCACCATACACCACAATTCACCACACCACCACCATACACCACTATTCACCACCACCATACACCACAATTCACCACACACCAACAACACCACCACCATACACCACAATTCACCACACACCACCACCATACACCACAATTCACCACACACCACCACCACCATACACCACAATTCACCTCACACCAACAACACCACCACCATACACCACAATTCACCACACACCAACACCATACACCACACACCAACAACACCACCACCGTACACCACAATTCACCACACACCAACACCACCACCATACACCACAATTCACCACACACCAACACCACCACCATACACCACACACCAACAACACCACCATACACCACACACCAACACCACCACCATACACCACACACCAACACCACCACAATTCACCACACACCAACACCACCACCATACACCACACCACCACCATACACCACAATTCACCACACACCACCATACACCACAATTCACCACACACCAACAACACCACCATACACCACAATTCACCACACACCAACACCACCACCATACACAACAATTCACCACACACCAACAACACCACCAAACACCACACACCAACACCACACACGAACAACACCACCATACACCACACACCAACACCACCACCATACACAACAATTCACCACACACCAAAACACCACCATACACCACACACCAACACCACTCTAACACCCGTGTCAGAGTTTCGTTTACTTGAAATTTATGTTCAGTTGTTTTGATCGCCACGAGACACCCAACGAAGTGAATGTGGCCTACTCACTTTACCAGTGTTACGACTGAGGTTTAAACACATCAGGGCTCTTATTCATTGGACTAGTAATGGCATAAATGCTACAACGGAAAGCAGCGCTAGATCCAACCTCTGATGTATATTCCCAGTGAACAAAGAACACAAATACTCTCCAGAGTTCTATATGCAATAATAGGCTATCAAACTCTCAATAAATGTGCGTCTACTCTAGGCTTAATGTTATGTGAAAACAGCCTATTACTACCTATAACCGAAGGTGCTTGGTTATGGTATGCAAAGTAAGGTGGTAAGGGAAGTTACAGCTTACGTTACTTTAATCAATAAATGTCAGGCACTCCTGCATGAAAGAAAGTGCACTAAAGTCCTTCAACACCAACAAGGAATCTTCTTTAAATGTTAGATGCTATCAAGATGCTCGAATCGGAAATGGAACCCAAAAAGGCAGGCAGCGGAACAATGCTCGTGCAGGCTATGCACACAGAAAGGCAGGATATATAATGCAGTCGGAGCCAAGAATATCGTAAACGCTACAACAATAATAATAATCACCAATACAATGCAGTATTCCTATCAACAAAAAGAGCCTAAGTCGTTTGTGTCTCAATACATCAAACTAGGCTGCGAAATGCTTGTGTAATCATAAACGGGTATGCATAATAAGAGTAATTGGTTTAATATACTTAATGTCTACTATGACTGATAAAGTCTAGCTAGAGTCAATGATACGAGATACTGGTGCGCATGGCATGCCGCGTAGCCTAGTGCAAATCTCAAGTCTGTGCGTCAAATATTACGTTATAGGGAAGGGTAGCTCTCTTGAGAAACCTTAATACCGAAGTATCAAGCGTTCTCCTGGCGTACCTCAAAGACAACCAACCGAGCTTAGAACAGTGCAGAATGGTATAGGCAAAAAGCCCTCATTCGTGCATGCTCTACTCTCAATGGCACAGAGACTAGAATTTACCCAATCAACTCCAGTTCTCAGGTATGTCGTGCAGCTTTTAACTAAAGCCAGCACCCATCGGAAACAATACCTTATAGTATCAGACTCCTAGTCTAGCATTATCTAATCCAGTAGAACACTAATAATTATAGGAAGCGGTACTGAACAATATGAATGCCAACCAATGCTTCGTGATCAACTTATCTTAACAACTAACATACATGGGTTATATCAGACCTTAACGCACAATACAACTGGCCAGCATGAAGCTGATTTTGCAGAGTTAACCAGAGGGGGTATAATATTAATAAAAGGTGGTGAAAGATATGGAAAATGAGAGAGATAGGCAGAGGAAAAGGTTCTCAGGTGCAGAGAGGGAGACAGGTATCAAAGGGATAAGAGGGATGCATTCTAGAAACCAGATCTGAGGGAGAGAGTGGCCAGAGAGCAGTATATATACTAGCACTAGTTCGAACCGCGTAGAAAAAGCGGTAACAAGTCCTCTAGCCAATGCTAAAGAAGCTAGCCAAACATGACGTCACCAAGCATGGTAAAAAACTCCTTCAACGAATCCCCACGAGGCCAGCCAGCCATGACGTCATCGAGTATAGCAAAACACTGCGCGCCTCCCCACACTCTGTTCTACTCTCTCTCTCTCTCTCTCTCTCTCAAATCCTATTATTACTACTTAATAATAAAACATATACTTTGCAATTAAATATATAAAGCCTTGACATGGGTGAAAACAAAGAGCCTTTCTGGACTGCCCATGACACGAGCTGTCATATGAAATAAAGCACACAACAATAAATCAACTGTAGCCACATCCACTGCCCTGGCGATCCTAGCGAGTCACTGTAGGACAAGCCATGCGGTTCTAACTGAGTGGTTAACGTCACACCAGGTACAGGTAGAAAAGTAGGAAAGTATGACATGCTCAATTTACCTATGTATACAGTTTCTATCTATCTATCTATCTATCTATTTATCTATCTACATACATACATACATACAATCTTAAGACTGAGTGCCCCACACATAGATGCAGTTTCAGTCTCTTGTCCTAATGGCGGCGTTCCAGGCAACCCTGTTAAGGGCTGCTTCACTTGTCAAGTTGTTTGGATTTGAGATCCGCACGTATAATCCCGATCCCAGGTCTTCCTCGGTCCACCACTTGGTGCAGCTCCCTCCACAATCACAGACCTGCATTTTTTCACCCAATTTTGTTCATCCATTCTCTACACATGTCCATACCATCCCATATACTTTGGCAAATACCCAATTATTTGTCCTTTATTATGATTCTGCAATGTTTTATCCGGGGAACTTATATATTTATGAATAACGTTTTTTTTTTTTTGTAATGTTTTCACTTTCGATTTAATTATTGTCAATATTTAGACTTTGTGTGTCATTTATGTTTCTATTTTTTTGGCGAGCTATAGCGACCGTGTATATAAGCGGAATCGGCCTTCAGCCGGGACATTTTCTATCGACAAAATGTACACATTTATCTTGAAAGAGGGTCGTGTGGGGTGTTATTTTAAAAGTTAGATGGAGGTCAAGGGAGGAAACTAAAACAATAATATAAAAATACATAAATGATCAAATAAATACGGCCAGGGAACCTTTACCCCACCAGTGTGAGTTAATAATATTATGCGTCAGGAGCCTTTGACAAACCCGTGTTACTCAGAAATATATTTTTGTTTCAAGCCGGGAAATATTGCAGGGTTTGTAAATGTTGTTGTTTTGGCCTGAGAATAATATATACAATATTGTATTTTCAAGCCTCCCTGAATTTGGCTACACAGGGACATATTTCTTATTATTTGCATTTTGAATACTCTGCTTTTTATTCAATTACATTAAATTCAATTCAATTCAAAAGTGTTATTGGCATAAGCATGTACACGTTTTCAAAATCAATATACATCAATACAAAACTAATATGTATATCCCGATGGGGACTGATACCAAGAGGTATATATATACTGTATGTCCCGAAATATAATACAACAATGCATTTACTGGGGGTGCAACAGTTTCTTTCAAATTAAGAAAAGAAAATACCCAAACCCAAAAAAGATAAACAAAACAAAACATGAATGTTTGCAAATCATCAGTTGTAGTAGATATAAATATATGGTTAATAATTCAAAATATATTTTTAAAGGGGGGTCAAAGGCTTTCTTTTTGTATCTTTCTCTCTGTTTCTTTCTTTCCCTGGCTTGTATCCATTCGGCCCCATTCAGCCAACTGTTTTAAGACGTTTATCCCCATCTAGGTGTCGATTTATTCCTGGCGAGCGATAGTGAACCAGCATTGTTTGGAGAAATCTGGCTTCGCCGGAGACATTTTTCTATCGAAAAATGTACAAATTTAGCTTGCTGTCAAAACAAAAATATATATATCCTGGCTCGCTAACGCTCGCCAGGAAAATATTGACACCTGGATGGGGTAAACGTCTTGAAACAGTAGGCTGAATGGGGTCGAATGGATACAATCCAAAGAGAGAGGGAGAGAAAGATAAAAAAGCGAGGGGGCTCCCTTAACCTTGCGTTTAAAACAAGGCAGTGAGCAATTATGATTTACTTTCAGTGTAGTTTTGTTTCATAAGAGGAACCGGCTTTCGGCTGGGATTTTTGTTTTTATCGAAAATTGTACAAACAAATCTTGAAGAAAGGTCTGGGGGGGGGGGTAAGCTTGATGGAGGTTTAGGGAGAAAACTCTGAAAAGGATAATATATAGATACTTTAATTAACAAATTAATACGCCCATCCCCACTTAACCCCTTCTGTACCGGCGACGTCCTTTTCACTATTTTGTGGCTGCTATTAGACGATTTTAGTCAGCTTAGGAAGGACGTCTACCAAATAAAATGCTACATACTATCTCAATTAGTCCTCTTAGCTACCGTACCATATATCACTCCTTCCTAAGCTACATAACATCGTCTAAATGTAGCTGAAATAGAATACAACAAACGTCACCGGTACATAATGGGTTAAGGTGAATATTAGTTCGATTTGTTTAGTTGCAAGAACATATAATAATCGGAAATGGGAACGGAACACCAAGGTTTACGGGGAAACTCAGACACGTTCGCTGTTTACGACTCAAGTTTGGTGGGCGAGGATGTATCTTATGGTGGTAGCGATGTAGTGGTTAGTTGGGGGCTGTATGGAGGGGGAAGAAGAAGAAATAGAAGAAGAAGAAGACGAAGAATAAGTAGAAGACGATGACGACGACGAAGAAGAAGAATATGAATATGAATATAAGAAGAAACTTGAAGATGACGGATGAAGGCCGGTTCTTCCAAAATTACACCTAAATAGCACGAAATATATTAATATTGACAACAACATGGGGCGGAAGGTCTTAAAATCGACAAACTAATGGGGAAAGCATCTTAAAATCTGAAAACTAATGGGGCTAAACATGAGGGACAAGAGGGACTAGAAAAACCAATCTCCCCTTAAGCCTGTAAGCAGAGACCAGGGTTTTAGTTATTCATGGTATTAAGAAGTTGTATGTCTGTCTGGCTTACTACTGCGGTACTGAACACGTATGTTTCGGTTCTATTACTGCAGAATATATATATATATATATATTGTATACAGAGAGAGAGAGAGAGAGAGAGTGAGAGTGAGTGAGAGTAAGAGACAGAATGAGATATAGACAGAATACAGATGTTATTTATGTCACAACATTCACAGTAAATATAACATATGTGTCTTATCCCGGAACGATATAATGTACATACTCGTAACTGACCACTTGCGAGTTTTAGTCTATAAGGAAGTTGGAGTTGTAGACCTCGATATTTAGCAGAACTATCATCTAAAATACGGTCATAATACATATATAAATCCATAAAACCAAATTGATCATACTTTGTATTCATCAAAAACCCACATTATTGTTGGATTTCTCTTTAATATCGATGTTCACAGGTCCAACTTCCTTATAGCCTGAAACTCGTAGGTGGTCAATTGCCTTGTTTTTCTGTATGTGTGTGTGTGTGTGTGTGTGTGTGTGTGTGTGTGTGTTACATAACATTTTATACAGTAACACTACATATTATGTTACAGTATGACTATTTACCTATAAATATATTTTTATATAACCATCCATGTAACCTGTTCAAGAATTTGAGGTAATATATATATATATATATATATATATATATATATATATATATATATATATATATAAGGATCTCTTTAATCCAGCACATCGTTAAGCCTTTCCAAATGAATGGAACAAATTAATAATGGTTGTAAATTTCCTCCCACTGATTAAATGGGTTGTTGTAATGGAGGCCTTGTATTAGGTAATCCATGGCACTTGTGCACTGAATTTTAATTAACTAAACAATTTATGAGATTATTTTTGCATCTGAAATCAAGATAACAGAGCAAATATTTTGTAAAGGAATTATGGCGACTATTCACCACTACTTCATTAAATTATAACAAAATACTGGGTTCTTAGTCTAATAATTGTTAGTCTATCTATTGCCTGACGCCGTGATCTCCGAAGGGGTGGCCACGAACGAAACGCCCCCATGCATCTCTGTCCCCAGTCAGTCTACGCCCCTCCTCCCAACCAGCACCGCCTTCATCCATATACTTCTTCACTCCATCCTTCCACCTCTCTTTCGGTTTACCTCTCCCTCTCTGTCATTCCACCTCACTCTCGTACACCCTCTTAGTCATTCTCTCGCTTCCCATACGTTCCATATGGCCAAACCATCTCAAGGTGTTCCTTTTCACACTTTCCAGCACATCTACCTCCACACCACACCTCCTTCTTACTTCCTCATTCGTCTGTCTATCCCTCCATGTAACTCCGCACGCACATCTCAAGTAAGTAATTTCCATCCCTCTCACCCTTGGTCTGAGATTCTCCACCAACGTCCATGTTTCGCTTCAGTAAGTCAGTGTCGGAATTACCACACTGTCATGCAAGGACTTCTTCACTTCCATACTGACCACCCTATTTCTTGTTACTGCTTTTAGCATTCCTACAACCCTCTTTCCCTGTTGCATCCTCTCCCGCACTTCTTTATCCATAGTCCCATCTTTACTCAGCACACTGCCCAGATACTTAAATGAGCTGACAGTCTCCATAGCCAGACCGTTCAACTTCACCTCACACTCTGTGACTTCACCCCTTTCGAAGACCACAACCTTTACCTCTTCCCTGCATTTACCTTCAAATTCTGTTTTTCGCACACTTTTCCAAACTCATTTACCAGACCCTGCAACTCCCATTCATTATCGCTCATCAGAACTGTATCACCGGCAAACAGCAGTACAGGTAGCTTCCACTTGTTTCCCTCCCTTATCAGCGATACATCAACATCCACTGCTCTTTCTGGTATTTCTTTCAGGACTTCATCCATATATACAGTTAACAACCACAGGGACATCACACACCCCTGTTTCAACCCAACATTCAGATCAAAGAACTCGCTCTTCTCATTCTCCACACGTACTGCCGCCTTTGAATCCTCATACATGCTCTTCACTGCGTACAACAACTTGCCTTCTACTCCCTATATTCTAACTACTTTCCACATACCTTCTCTATCCACTCTGTCATAGGCCTTCTCCAAGTCCATAAATGCAACATGCATAATTGTTGGTACTGTTGCTTAATTATCATTTTTTGTTTTCGAATTATTGAAGAACAGCAAATTTGCATAATATTACATACATTTTGTTACTAATATAATACATGCTTAGAAAACTCCCGATTGTTAGCAAATAATGTAGTTAGTGAATCAATGTGTTAATATATGTGATAATTATAATGTTCCTTATTTTTAGAACTAATTAACTAACAAATGGTACTAATTATTCATCTGGAGAGTTGAAATAAAGTTCTTGAGTAATTTTCTTTTCACATTTTCTGTCCAATTGTCTAACCTGACTAAAACTGTCTCAAGCCCCGTTTGTCCAGACATTTTAAGAGATTGATATTGAGAAAATATTGTTCAAAGTAAATCTTGCGCGCACACACACACACACACACACATCTATCTATCTATCTATCTATCTATCTATATATATATATATATATATATATATATATTAAATATATATTTATATATACTGTATACACATATATATATATATATATAATGTATATATATTGGAAGAAGGGGTGGTATGGAAACATAGGGTAAGAGCTAGGATTTTATTTTGATAACGTTTGGGTTTCACAGAGCCTTCGTCAGAACTGAAAAATATAAGGGCATTCTGCGGTTATATATACAAGTCAGAGTGGAGAGAAGGGTGCTGAGCTGGTATGGTCATGTTGAACGAATGGGAGATGAAAGGCTTACAAAGAGAATATATGAGTCAGATACAAGGGGAGATAGAAGGACAGGAAGACCCCCATTGAGATGGAGAGACTGTGTAAGACAAGCTTTGGATGATAGAGGAATGACTATAGGTCAGGCAAAGGAAGTGGTAATAACTAGGAATGAATGGAGAATGCTTGTAAATAGTTGAGTGAACACGTGGTCATTTGGGGGAAGGGGTCGGGTACAAGTTGGACTAGATAATAGTCCATCTGGTGCCTGGCCCGGGGAGACGATTAATATGAAGGGTGCGCCTGGAAGTGTGGTGGGCGGGCTTGTGGCTTTGGCTCCGCTACATGTCTGCCTGCCGAGATCGGAGCCTCTTTGGGTGGTCGGGGAGCGCTGGAGCGACCTTGGTGACCCTGGTCTCTGGGTATTCTCCTGGGTGACCTAGATGTGTGTGAATTTTGTGTTTTGTCTGTGTTTGTTCGCTGTTTTGTCTTGTGTTTTCCTGTTCTTGCTCTGTCTTGAGTCGGCCAACCCCAAGAAAAAAAAAAAAAAAAAAAACGAATAAAATAGAGGAAAATATATATATTTTTTTTTTGGAAAAGTGGGGACTGGGCCTGAGCATTTAGATAGATATATAGATATACAAGTGTCGTTCATCCAGCTGGGCGTTGCGACGTTCCAATATTCGCCGTCCGTTTTTTATTTTCCTTTTCGTTCCAGTCTCGTATCGCAATGTTAGCTGCTAGAGTTTACCAATTGATGAACCCTCCTCTGTTGTTGATAGATTCGGTTGTGTCGATATGAGCTGCTTCGAGTGCTTTCCTTAGGCTTTTTGATAATCCCTTGTATATGGTTGTTGCTTCATTCCAATTTGGTAGATGGTTGTGTTCTTCTACATGGACCACGAGTGCATTTGAATGTCTGTGCCGCTTTATGTCATTTTTGTGTTCGGTGACTCTTTTCTTTAATCCTCGTCCTGTCTCGCCAAAGTACGCTTGCTCACAGCTGTTACAAGGGATCCTATATACGACGCTTGATTCGTTGTCTCGTGTTTTTCTTTTGTTTGATAATTTCTCCAATCCTTCGTCCTAATGATGTACCGATATTCACTCCCGTTTTTCGCATGAGCTGATCGATGACTATAGCTTGCTTTGAGTTGGAACAATTATGCATTTGTTGTCGCCTGACGTGTTCGCTTCTATATTTCGCTCCTATCCTTGATCTTTCTTGCTTTGATAGAGAGAGAGAGAGAGAGAGAGAGAGAGAGAGAGAGAGAGAGAGAGAGAGAGAGAGAGAGAGAGAGAGAGAGAGAGAGAGAGAGAGAGAGAGAGAGAGAGAGAGAGAGAGAGAGAGAGAGAGACGCAGACCACACAGACCTTGCGCGCCTATTAGGCAGTTCGGATTATTCCTAACAAAATTTGCTACTAAGTGGAAGGTAAGAATTGCAAAGCAGAAGGCTCTTTCTCACTCACTCACAAACACCCACACACACCCTCCCTCTCTCTCTCTCTCTCACACACACACACTCTCTCTCTCACACACATACACACACCCTCACTCTCTCTCACACACACACACTCTCTCTCTCTCTCACACACAGACATACACCCTCCCTCTCTCTCTCTCACACACACACACAGAGACACCCTCCCTCTCTCTCTCTCACACACACACACACTAGTGGAAGCTAGCCAACGTAACACCGATATTAAAAAAAGGCAGCAAATCCCTACCCAGTAACAATCGTCCAATTAGCTTAACCTCAATTGTATGTAAAATGCTAGAAACGGTCATAAGAGACAGACTCGTAAATCACTTAGAGGCAAATAACTTACTTAAAGATACTCAACACGGCTTTCGTAAAAACCGTTCCTGTTTAACAAACCTCTTAGACTTCTTCAACGATATCCTCAACCTCTACGATGAGAGTAGACCTGTAGATATTATATACCTTGATTTTCAAAAGGCCTTTGACAAAGTTCCCCACAAACGTTTACTGCTAAAACTAAAAGCGCATGGAATACAAGACGGTGTGTTGAAATGGATAGAAAATTGGCTCAGCGACAGAAAGCAAAGAGTAGTCATAAACGGTAAGGCATCTAAATGGACCAATGTAAGTAGCGGGGTACCCCAGGGATTGGTACTAGGACCAATTCTCTTTCTAATTTACATCAACGACATAGATGAGGGTCTCACCTGTACAATCTCAAAATTTGCTGACGATACAAAAATTGCAAATAGCGTACTCTCAAAAGAACAAGTTGACGATATGCAACACAATCTAGATAAATTGTCATGTTATTAAATTGTTACTAAATTGTTACTAAATTGTATAGGTTGGGCCCAAATTTGGCAAATGAGTTTCAATGCGGATAAATGTAAAGTACTACATATCGGATACCTAAATGAGAAAGCAAACTATTCGATGAATGGCACTCAGCTTAAGAATGTAAACAGAGAAACCGATCTGGGAAAAACAATATCGAGTAACCTAAAACCGAGTCAACAATGTTCAGAAGTTGTTAAGAAGGCAAACAAAATAATTGGCTTTATAGGCAGGTCATTTGAGCATAAATCCAAAGAAGTTATCCTAACCCTTTACAATTCCTTAGTCCGCCCTCTTCTGGAATACTACGTTCAATCCTGGTGCCCTTATTACCAAAAAGATATAAACAAGCTAGAACGAGTTCAATGTAGAGTTACCAAAATGATACCTAGCCTGAAGAACAAACCATACGAAGAGCGTCTTAGATAATTAAATCTATTTCCTTTAACCCAGCGCAGATTAAGAGGTGACTTAATTCAAGTGTTCAAAATCATCAAAGGCATCGACAATATGAACTGTAGTAAGTACTTCACTATCGACCAATCTAATTACACACGGGGAAACGGTTGAAAAATTATTGGTAAATCTTTTAACTCACACGAATCTAAGAATTTCTTCTTCAATCGAGTTGTCAACTTGTGGAATGGGCTTCCCCGAGACGTTATAAACTGCAGCACCGTTGATTCATTTAAACTGCGCTTAGACAAATATCTCACATCAAACCCGCGACTGACTGTGTTTGTAAATGAATAACTTTATTTTATCCCCCCCTCAGTTACTAACCCATCCGTCCCCTACTAACTTCCTAATCCTGCCACGGACATTAGTTGCAGGGCAGTAGTTCCCTTTCCAATATTCCCTTACCCACTCTAAACTACTGTTTGGACACTTGATCCTCAGTGTTTTGGAGGACAAGCAGCCTAGAAGGGTCACTAGATCTGTTGTTGCTTGATTTCCTTTGTACTCCTTTGTACTCTCTCTCTCTCTCTCACTCACTCACTCACTCTCATTCTCTCTCTCACTCTCACTTTCTCAATCTGTGAGTGTGATTGTCAAAGGCGTGATACAGATGTCTACAGTCTACTTTTTTATAAGCTGGTGAGAAAAAGTCTTGTTCTCCTCTTAATTACACGGCTAGTACAACGTTTGTATAGCCAAATATGTTGATAATTACGAAAACCTGGCAATTGGAGTGCCACATGTATTCGTTGATTTCATTACTTGAGTTTTGAAGTAAAGTTGGTTGGTGACAAAAATATGAAATAATATGATGCAGAGACATATAGCATGTTCACATTCTCCCATTAGTTATCAAGAATTAAACTGCTAAAGGAGTATGTTTCCGCCAGTTAAAATATAATAAAGTCGAGTATGGTAGAATATGTGAGGGGCAACAGGCCACCAACTCTAAACAAGGTGTTTGATGTCTACTTAAGGGAGCCCACCTTGCTCTTTTTTTCTCTTTCTCTCCCTCTCTCTCTTTGGCTTTTATCCATTCGGCCCCATTCAGCCTACTGTTTTGAGACGTTTACCCCTATCCAGGTGTCAATATTTTCCTGGCGGGCGGTAGCGAGCCACCATATATATATTTTTGTTTTGACAGCAAGCTAAATTTGTATATTTTTCGATAGAAAAATGTCTCCGGCGAAGCCGGATTATTCCATACAATGCTGGCTCGGTATCGCTCGCCAGGAAGAAATCGACACCTGGATGGGGATAAATGTCTTAAAACAGTTGGCTGAATGAGGCCGAATGGATACAAGCCAGGGAAAGAGAGAAAAGGAGAGAAAGATAAAACAAAACTGATGACCCCCCTTAACCCCTTTTGTACCGATGACATCTTTTTATTATATTTTTTGCTATATGTTGAAGATTTTGTGCAGTTTAGGAAGGTTCATAGGTACTGAAAAGGGTTAAGTAAGAGTTCGAAGTTTGTTAATTAATGGAGACCCTTATAAAACTGAATAAAATCGTCTAATAGTAGCCAGAAGAAAGTTAAAAGCACGTTGGAGTTAATGTTTGGCTTTCGTGTCAGTAACGATATATACCATACTGTATTAGGGAGTTAATGTTTGGCTTTCGTGTCAGTAACAATATATACTATACTGTATCAGGGAGTTAATGTTTGGCTTTCGTGTCAGTAACGATATATACTATACTGTATGAGGGCGTTAATGTTTGGCTTTCGTGTCAGTAACGATATATACTATACTGTATTAGGGAGTTAATGTATACTGTATTAGGGAGTTAATGTTTTGCTTTCGTGTCAGTAACGATATATACTATACTGTATTAGGGAGTTAATGTTTGGCTTTCGTGTCAGTAACCATACATACTATACTGTATTAGGGAGTTAATGATTGGCTTTCGTGTCAGTAACCATATATACTATACTGTATTATAATATAGTATATTATACTATACTGTATTAGGGAGGCATGAACGTATTGAAAACAATACTGATACTAAAAACGACACGTAATTCTCAATCTTTCTTCTATTCAACAGCCGAGCTCTGGAACTCTCTCACAGAACCAGTCTTTCCCTCTTCCAATGACATAAATTGCTTCAAACTCCGGGTGTCCAGGAATTTTGGCTCGAACGTCTCTTGATTTCGGCCCTGTCACTCTTTCAACTCTGGAGGAGGCACTTGCTACAGGCAGTTCTGCCTTTTGTCTCCCTCATTCACATAGAACAAAACAAACCTATGAATACACCGAAAGGTTATATGTATTACATGTTGTATGCAGTTAGTTTCCACTAATATACAACAATGTTTTTAAAATATTAATCACATATATATTTTTACTTCGTTTTGTTCTATTGTATTAATTAATGTGATGTATATATATTGTCATTACTTGCTAAACATCAACGTAGTGAAATCAGCCAAAAACAAATATCGCGAGTTTCAAATAGATAAAAGAGTTCCATTCTCGATACAGCTGTCCAAATTCCCCAAAGTTTTATTGGAGGCTGAAAACTTGTATTCGTTCATATGACACAACATTCAGGAAGTTCGCTGTAAATCAACACATCTATCATGTGTGTGTGTGTGTGAGTGTGTGTGTGTGCGTGTGTGTGTGTGAAGGTGTACTATTATAAGCAAGTGTGTATGTTTATATAAACATGCATCTGTGTGTGTCTGACATACGGAGCCCTGTATGTTTATTTTAGAGTTAGAATTAGAGTTGAAGGAGTGCCAAACTACCCAGGCGGCGAAGCAGACCAGCGAGCGAACTAGCGAGTGGGAAACCAGCTTGTCCGCATACCAGCAAACAAGCCTTCACACCTGCGTGCGTCATAGGGGACCCTGCAAACTACTTCGATGACCCGACGCTATGACGTATGATCGACGCCAGGAGACTCCATTGGACCACGCACCTGCTACGCAACTCGAGGAGCTGTGATTGGGGCGCGCACCATCAGCCGCCTCCTGATTCGTTCCTACACCATCATTGTTTAGTATATAAGACCTGAGTAGTGGGCATTCAAATCAGTCTCATTTGGAGTTGGGGAAGGTGAACTTGCAGCTGGAGGAAGAAGGGGTGAAGTATTATAATGGGATTGTGACTGTCAGTCAGATTATATAAGTGTGTGTTAAGTGTGTTCGGTGTAAACACTTACGTAATGTTGGTTAGTGAGATATGTGATTGGGAATTAACGTTGAACGCTACTATTATGTACTTAACTATTTGATTGGGAATTAACGTTAACGCTACTATTTATGTACTTAACTATTTGATTGAGAATTAACGTTAATGTTACATTTATATACTTAACTATTTGATTGGGAATTAACTTTGACGCTACTATTATGTACTTAACTCTTTGATTGGGAATTAACGTTAACGCTACTATTATGTACTTACCTCTTTGATTGGGAATTAACGTTAACGCTACTATTATGTACGTAACTATTTTAGTTGACTAACTTGTGGACTAAAGCAACTGTTCAAGTAATTGGGTTATGATAAAAGTAATACTATTGTTTTATATTAAGACTTACGAGTTCTTTCATTTTCTTTTAATTAAGCTTACATTGCTTAACGGTACTTAGTACGGTGATACTATTGTTTCATATTAGTAATATCGCCTTAGACTAACATGGCTGTTTTAATGTTACTTCTAGTGATTTCTTAAGCTGAAGAAAATTCTTTTAGCTTCAAAATATTATTTTTGCTTTTCATATTATTTGAGTGAGACCTGAATCGAATCTATGAAGCGATCCTGTAACTTAATTTACTCATAATCAAACCTCAATGTTACGTGGTTAAGAAATACATTTATCTAATTATTAAATATATATTTAACTTTTTATGTGACTTTGATGTTAATCCTGATGATAATAATATATAATTCTATTAACGTAAGACAAGAACCAAGAATAATAACTACATTAAATATAAATAAAAGGACATATAAGAAAACTATCTATTCATTTCAAAAAGGGTAAGAGACAGAAATATTCTTACTTCAATATTTATCTTTCAAGACTTTTTATAGAATTAATATTCCTTCTTTAGATATAACCTATTCGGTTCATAACCATAGCCTACTAAGCTTCGGTTAAATAATAATTCTTTATAAATACTACATGACTTTAATTAGTTTCAGTATTTTTCATAATTAAAGAGTATCAGTCAATAAAGGATACCAAGTCCTAAGATCCAAAAAGGAAAGGAAGCAACAACAGGAAATAATGTTATTAGATTTTACTTTTGTTTTGCCTTCAGCTAACTGATACCTTAATATATATCTCTGTGCTATCTAGATCCATCAAGTTAACCACTTGAGGATCAAGATACGTAACAGTATGCATGTGAGTGTGTGTGTGTGTGTGTGTGTGTGTATATATGTATGTGTGTGTGTGTGAAGGTGTACTATTATACGCAAGTGTGTAACTTTATATAAACATGCATCTTCGTCTATGTGTGTGTGGGGGGGGGGGGGGGGAGGTGTATGTATATGTGTGTGTATGTGTGTGAGAGAGATTTTGTGCACTTGGGGATGAAAGGATGGTTGGGTGAATATACAAGGATTAGGGATTCGTTTTGATTATCAAATATGTATCTATTGCCGGACGCCTTACTCCCCGTTATGAGGGTGGCCACACACAAAGCGCCCCCTAGTGAACTTGCCCCCGTGTAAGAAGGACAACCTGTGCCAGTTTATTGAAGGACTTAGATGATGGACCACTCAACTGAAGGGGGGTCACCGGCTTTTTTTTTTATCTTTCTCTCCTGTTTTCTCTTTCCCTGGCTTGTATCCATTCGGCCCCATTCAGCCAACTGTTTTAAGACGATTATCCCCATCCAGGTGTTGATTTCTTCCTGGCGAGCGAGCCAGCATTGTATGGAGAACTACGGCCTCGCCGGAGAAATTTTTCTATCGAAAAATTTACAAATTTAGCTAGTTGTCAAAACAAAAATACATATGTGCTGGCTTGCTACCGCTTGCCAGGAAAATATTGACACCTGGATGGGGGTAAACGTCTTAAAACAGTAGGCTGAATGGGGCCGAATGGATACAAGCCAAAGAGAGACGGAGAGAACGAGAAACAAAGCGAGGTTTGCTCCCTTAAGGTCTGTCCGACTCCGAGTCCTTCTTTGTATTTTGTTCGCACTATTTCTTCAACAGTGGTGCTTGATTAGTCGATCCAACAACCTATTTCACCCTCAGAAGAGCAGTAAGGACTTTTATAAATATTACTCCCATAGACGGGTTGCCGACCAAGGCTGGCAAGTCCCATCCACCAGGTAGTGATAAAGGAACTCTAAAATAATCAGAACATCAGAAAAATACGAAACTGGATCGTTCAGAATTAGCGACATATAAATGAACTATACTAAGGTTAAATAGGTATATGAATTGAACGTTAACCCTTACTGTACCGGTGACGTCTTTGTTATTTGATGTCAGCTACATGTAGACGATTTTATGAATTGAGAAGGATATACAATAGTTAAAAGGATTAAATGAGATAAATTATATCCTTTTAACGGGTAGACGTCCTTCCTAACCTAAATAAAATCGTCTAATAGTTGCCAGAATATAATGAAAAGGACGCGACCGGTACTGCATAGATTAAGGGAGCCCACCTCGCTTTTTTTCTCTTTCTGACACCATCCAGGTGTCAATATTTTCCTGGTGAGCGGTAGAGAGCCAGCATATATATATTTTTGTTTTGTCAGCAAGCTAATTTGTACATTTTTCGATGGAAAAATGTCTCCGGCGAAGCCGGATTTCTCCATGCAATGCTGGCTCGCTATCGCTCGCCAGGAAGAAATCGACACCTAAATGGGGAAAAACGTCTTAAAACAGTTGGCTGAAAGGGGCGGAATGGATACAAGCCAAGAAAAGAAAGAAAAGGAGAGAAAGATAAAAACAATCAGTGACCCCCCTTAACTAACATCAAATAATATGAATACAGCGACAGACGAGCTACTATATGCTTCAGGTCGCGTCTGCTACATTGCAAAATTAGCATGCGAAAAATCGGAGGGAATGTGGGAGGGAATTCTGAGTAAAATGAATTTCCAGCTCGCCCGTTTTTTCAGGATTCAGTAAATGATGGGTGTGTGTGCTAGCATTTGAGAGACAGAGAGAGAGAGAGAGAGAGAGAGAGAGAGAGAGAGAGAGAGAGAGAGAGAGAGAGAGAGAGAGAGAAAAAAAGAGAGGGGTAGAGGGAGGGAGGGCGAGAGAGAGATATGAATGACAATCAGGGACAGATTGTCTGGAATTCCCTAATTAGCAATATAAGGGGACTTCACTCTAACATCAATTCTGTACATCAATTTCTTCAAGCAGAATCCCCTACTCTCCTTTGTTTGACAGAGACTCAAGTAACATCCACATCTGACACGTCTATATTTAATTTTCCAGGTTATCAACTGCTCCAAAATTTCAGACCTAAAGGAGGTGTATGTTGCTTCGCAAAATCTGAAATTGCCCTGGAGGAGGTTACTAGTTTCAATTGTCCCTATTTTGATTATTCTATATAAAAATTAATTTCTGATGGTAAATTTAAATACATATGTTGCATCTACTGTTCCCCAAATACTCCTCCAGAGCAAAGTCTTTTTGATTCTCTGTCCTCACAACTCAGTGTCCTCAACTTAAATGCTTCTTCTGAAATCACTGTGTTGGGTGATTTTAATGTCCATAATGTTGAATGGCTCACTCATTCAGCCAGGACTGATGATGCTGGTCTTGAATGTGAGCTATTTGCAGACTCATTTAATCTCACTCAACTAGTCAACCAACCCACCCGTGTACCAGATAATCCTAATCATAATTCCCACCTACTGGACTTATTTTTAACAACCAATTCAGAAATTATGATGTTACAGTAAGGTCCCCGCTTGGATCTTCTGATCACTGTCTGATACAGGCCACCTGTCTATCACCTACCACACCTTCCCACTCTGAACCTGTTTTGGAGACTAAATGGCATTACGATAGGGCAGACTGGGAGGGTCTTCAAGGTTTCTTTATTGATATTCCCTGGACCTCTTTCTTTTCTAATGATGCACACACCACCTTGAGCCACATACAAGATTTTGTAAAAATTGGAATGGAAACTTTTATTCCTCATCAAAAGTACAGTAAAAGATCTAATTCACCTAAATGGTTTGACCATAATTGTGCTAGAGTAACTGAACAAAAAGCAATAGCCTACAATGCATACACAAGATCAAAAACACATGAAGCCTTTAATTACTTTAGAAACATCAGAAATCATGCCAAAACTGTATTAAACCTAACTAAATCAAACTTTCTCCACAAGCAGGCAAATAAACTTCTAAATAATCCAAATGATAACAACATATATTGGTCTACTCTTAACTCATTCAAATCCAACTTCACTACTGCTTCATCCATTCCACCATTAAAATCTCCGACTGGCAATCTTGTAAGTGACCCACGAGGTAAAGCTAACCTTCTTGCGGATATTTTCTCCACCAACTCAACCTTAGATGAAATAAATCAATATGTCCCTGCACTTAATTTTAATTCGCCTGAAATTCCCTCACTTAAGATCCACACCAGACATGTCAAAACTATTTTGCAGAATCTCTCAGTAGATAAGGCTCCTGGTCCAGATGAAATTCCTCCAATAGTACTTAAGAATTGCTCCTTGGTGCTCGCTCCTGTATTGGTAAAAAATTTCCGTCTGTGTACTCATACCTCATGTTTCCCAGTACCCTGGAAAGAAGCAAACATCCATCCAGTTCCTAAAAAAGGTGCCTCTTCAGATCCATCAAACTACAGACCAATAGCTATAACTTCCACTCTTGGTAAAGTCTTTGAAATTATATTAAATAATCACATAATTAAGCATCTTGAGAATAATAAATTAATCAGTGATAGGCAATATGGTTTTAGACGATGTCGATCAACTGCAGACATTCTTTGCCTTCTTACGCATCAAATCAACCAAGCTACAGACCAACATGGTGAAACACATACAATAGCACTGGATATATCAAAGGCATTTGATAGAGTCTGGCATCAATCCTTATTGTCGAAGATGTCACACTACGGCCTTGCATCATTAGTTCCACTAATTTCTTCTTATCTTCATAACAGAACAATATGTGTAATGGTAGATGGCCTTTATTCTCAATTTCACTCAATAAATGCTGGTGTTCCCCAGGGATCAGTGTTGGCCCCAACTCTGTTCCTCATTCATATCAATGATCTCATATCTACCACTCATAATCCAATACATTCCTACGCAGATGACTCAACACTCCACAGTTCCTTCCCATTTACCAATTCTTTCACCCAACCCGATCTTATAAATTCAAAAATAAACACTGCAATTTCTCTGAACCAGGACCTTTCTAGAATTAATGAATGGGGACAAAAGAATCTAGATTCCTTTATTGCACAGAAAATCAAGTACATTCAATGTTCTAACCGACAGAATCTCACTGACTCCCATATATTTTTTAATTATGTAAATATTCCCACTTCCCCTAGTATTGACATTCTCGGTGAAACATTAACTACTAACTTGAGCTGGACACATTATGTTAGAAGCATTGCTAAGAATGCCTCTATAATACTGGGACTCCTGTACAGAGTTCGAGAATTCTTCACTGACGAGCAGTTGGCCGTAATATATAAAAGTCTTATCAACATACAATGCCAAAACAAAAAATAAAAGTAAAATATAATAATGTTTCAATACAAGTAAAATATACGTGTTATATTATAATCATCAGGGTTCCCGGACAGACAACTCAACCAGTAGACCATTGCAACCAGTAGATCTCAACCAGTGCCAAATCAACTAGGGACAACCAAATCAGTGTAATGTTAAGGGGGGATGGGCGCATTTATTCATTAATTTAAATATCTTTATTAATGTGTTTAGTTTCCTCCCTAGTCTCCATCAAGCATCAAAGAACACTCCCCCACCAGACCAAGATAAATTTGTAAATTTTTCGATAAAAAATTACACGAAAAGTGCTAATATTGACAAATAAATGGGGCAAAAGATCTTAAAAAGTCGAAATAATGGACCAAACGTCTTAAAACCTGAAAACCAATGGAGCTCAACATGAAAGAAAAGGGGGTCCAGAAAAAGCAACTACCTCCCCCTCAAAGAACTAACCTAACTCTACCTAACCTAACCTAACCTAACAGTACTGGTTGAGTTGGTACTGGTTGAGAGCTGCTGGTTAAAATGGTTTACTGGTTGATATGCTACCCTAACGCTACCTAACCTAACCTAACAGTACTGGTTGAGTTGGTACTGGTTGAGAGCTGCTGGTTAAAATGGTTTACTGGTTGATATGGTACCCTAACGCTACCTAACCTAACCTAACCTAACAGTACTGGTTGAGTTGGTACTGGTTGAGAGCTGCTGGTTAAAATGGTTTACTGGTTGATATGCTACCCTAACGCTACCTAACCTAACCTAACAGTACTGGTTGAGTTGGCACTGGTTGAGAGCTGCTGGTTAAAATGGTTTACTGGTTGATATGTTACCCTAACGCTACCTAACCTAACCTAACCTAACAGTACTGGTTGAGTTGGTACTGGTTGAGAGCTGCTGGTTAAAATGGTTTACTGGTTGATATGCTACCCTAACGCTACCTAACCTAACCTAACCTAACTACTGGTTGAGTTGGCACTGGTTGAGAGCTGCTGGTTAAAATGGTTTACTGGTTGATATGTTACCCTAACGCTACCTAACCTAACCTAACCTAACAGTACTGGTTGAGTTGGTACTGGTTGAGAGCTGCTGGTTAAAATGGTTTACTGGTTGATATGCTACCCTAACGCTACCTAACCTAACCTAACCTAACAGTATTGGTTGAGTTGGCACTGGTTGAGAGCTGCTGGTTAAAATGGTTTACTGGTTGATATGCTACCCTAACGCTACCTAACCTAACCTAACCTAACAGTATTGGTTGAGTTGGCACTGGTTGAGAGCTGCTGGTTAAAATGGTTTACTGGTTGATATGCTACCCTAACGCTACCTAACCTAACAGTACTGGTTGAGTTGGCACTGGTTGAGAGCTGCTGGTTAAAATAGTCTACTGGTTGATATGCTACCCTAACACTACCTAACCTAACCTAACCTAACAGTATTGGTTGAGTTGGCACTGGTTGAGAGCTGCTGGTTAAAATGGTTTACTGGTTGATATGCTACCCTAACGCTACCTAACCTAACCTAACCTAACAGTACTGTTTGAGTTGGTACTGGTTGAGAGCTACTGGTTAAAATGGTTTACTGGTTGATATGCTACCCTAACACTACCTAACCTAACCTAACCTAACAGTACTGGTTGAGTTGGCACTGGTTGAGAGCTACTGGTTAAAATGGTCTACTGGTTGAGTGTGGTCTGGTAACCATTCCTCTGTGCTGAATAATGGGAAAGGTGTGTGTGTTCCAATACGCCTCACATCATTTTATCCCGGAGATATAAATACTACCATATTGCCACCAACATTACAGGAGACCAAAGTGAACCGACACCACATAGAAACACTCACTCACTCACTCACTCTCCCTCTTCCCCCCCCCCCCCCCCCACCCCTCTCACTCACTCTCTCTCTCATTATCCCTTGCATACCTACTCCTTCCTCTAGTGTACCTCAGAGAGAGAGAGAGAGAGAGAGCGAGAGAGAGGAGGAAGATTGATGGTGAGATGGTTCCAGCTTAATATAATCGTCTTGGGTCTGACCATTTCCTACCTACCAAAGTTTGGGTCCTCACTGGCACATACCAACATTTCCAACACGTATTCTCTATCACAATAATATTTTTTTTTTTTTTTTTTTTTTTTTTTAGTTTGTTCCCTAGACCTCTATCAAGCTTCAAATTACACCCCCTTGACCGTCTTCCTTTCAAGATAAATTTGTCCATTTTTCGGTAGAAAAATTTCCCGGCCGACGGCGTATTCCTCTCAAATTACAGGCTCGCTATCGCTCACCAGGACAAAATCAACAGCTATGTGGCACGAAAGGTCTTAAAATTGACAAATATTGGGAGAAAATTCTTGTATGTATGTATACAGTATATACTCTGGCACCTTCCCTAGTTTTCCTATTTTTGTTTTATGGGGGTGGCTGACTCGAGACAGAGCCCGAATAGGGACATCAGAACACATCGGCAAAACAAAACAAAACATTAAATCTCACACATATCTAGGTCGGCCAGGAGAAATACCCAAAGACCTAGGCCCATTTGGGGTCCCCAGCAAAAGATTCCTAGGTCCCAGATCCCCTAAAGAGGTGCCGATTTCCTCAGGCAGACCCGCAGCGAAGCTTCACCACCACAAGCCCACCCACCATGTTTCCAGGCACACCCTTCATTACCACCGGCTCTCCGGGCCAGGCGCCTGATAGACTACTATCTAATCCAACTGGCGCATGACCCTCTCTCCCAAACGACCCCGTTTACATTCATCTATTTACAAGCATTCTCCATTCATTCCTGTTTATTACCACTTCCTTTGCCTGATCTATAGTCATTCCTCTATCATCCAAAGCTTATTTTACACAGTCTCTCCATCTTAATGGGGGTCTTCCTGCCCTTCTATCTCCCCTTGTATCTGACTCACATATTCTCTTTGTAAGCCTTTCATCTTCCATTCGTTCAACAAGACCATGCCAACTCAGCACCCTTCTGTCCACTCTGGCCGATAAATGTTCCTGCTGCCCCACTCTCCTACGTATCTCTTCATTCCTCAATCTGTCTCTATGAGTAACTCCACACATACTCCTCAAGCAGCTCATCTCCATCACATCCAGCTTTCTTCTCTCTTTGTCCTTCAGAGCCCATGTCTCAGCCCCATACATCACTGTTGGCACAACAATTCCTTGATACATTGCACTTTGTACTTTCATTCCAAGATTTCTCGTCTTCCACATACTTCCCATTGCTCCGAAAACCTTCCTTCCTTCACACACTCTCTGTTTTACCTCCATTTCCATACCTCCAATCCTGCTTATCGTTCCTCATAGATATTTAAAACACTGCTTGTTCTAATATTTCCCCAACCAGCCTCCCATCTAGATTCACCTTACGATCACCCCTATTACACACCATTACTTTACTTTGATTGAGATTCACCTTCAGTTTCTTCCTACCACAAACCACACCAAACTCTTTGACTACTCGCTGCAGTTCCTCCTCAGAATCCGCCACCAACGCTGTGTCTTCAGCGAACGAACAGCAACTGATTCAACTCCCAATCTCTACCATTTTTTCCTACTAAACCCAATCCTCTTCCCATAGTTCTCATTTTCACCTCCCTCACCACACCATCCATAAACATATTAAACAGCCATGGTGACATTACACAACCTTGTCGCAAACCTACATTTACCTCAAACCATTCACTCAACTCACCATTTCCTACTCTAACACACGCTTTGCTCCCTTCATAAAAACTCTTAACTGCTTCTAACAAATTTCCTCCAATTTCATAAATCCTTAACACCTTCCACATTGCTTCACGATCCACATGATCATACGCTTTTTTCAAATCCATAAAAGCCCAAAATATCTCCTTATGCTTCTCTACATACTTCTCGCATAACTGTCTTACTGCAAACATCTGATCCACGCACCCTCTTCCCCTCCTAAAACCGCACTGTTCTTCTCCTATTGCAACTTCCGTACACTTTATTATCCTCTCTATCAACACCCTGCCATACAGCTTTCCAACCACTGATAATAAACTAATACCTCTATAACTTGAACTCCTGCCAATCTCCCTTTTCCTCTAATATATAAAATCGCCAAACAAATGAGCGACCATCTTAACATTTCCGACTATAATCCATTCATTATTATATGTAGGCGAGAGATCTTAACTTATATCCTCCATAACTCAGACACTACTAGAGTAATCAAGTTAATAATTCTATCATTTAGGAAAAGTCGGCCAGAAAATAGATGTGGGGATTTACGGCCAATTTGCTGTAGCCCTTTTCGAGTTACAGAGGATAGAGGTCTTGATTTTTTCGCCTACTTACAGCGAATAGACTATAGCTCATTAACCCTTTCAAGATCCAATACCCATTTCTGTTCTGTTTTCTGGCTATTATTAGACGATTTTTTCAGATTAAGAAGGGTGTATGGAAGTTAGAGGATTAATTTAGATAGTCTTTTCCCTTACAATTCCCACAGATCCTTCCTAAGCTGTAAACAATCGTCAAATGATAGCCAAAACATACTGCCAAAATGTGATATAATCTTCAAAGGGTTAAGTGATGGATGGATCAATATCATAAACTAAAAATGGATGTGACTGAGTTCACTAAACATATCGGTCACATGTTGAGTTTGTTATTAGTTACTTTAGCTTCCCCAAGCAATTTTCAAGTTAGTAATTTAATGTTCTTATATTGTGTTACTTATTTTGTTTTATATTTTGTATTCACAGTTAATTAGTTGATTAGCATACGTTTTGTTTTTAGATTTAAAGGGTATACAAGCCCACATTGACCTACTTTGGTCTTCTGAAACGCATTTAGATAAAGAGGTTTGGCAATAGTTCTAGATTAGTTTGTTTGTTATGGTCAAGTGTGCAACCACATTAAGGGACAGTGGTTATATTTGGGTTTATTTATTTTCATATTCTTCAATGTTTTAGTTTCCTCCCTAGAATTACATCAAACTTTAAAAAACATCCATTAGGTCCCCTTTCTAGATAAATTTGTACATACTTTGTTAAAAAAAATCCCATACAGGCTCACTATCGTTCGCCAGGAAATAAAATCGACACCTACATACTGTATAAAAAAAAAAAGAGGCGAAAGGTCTAAAAAACGACAAACTACTGGGGCAACCATCTTAAAATGTGAAAACTAATGGGGCTTATAATGAGGGAGAAGGGGGGGGGGGTCAGAGAACCTGCCCATCCACCCTTAATTAGCAAAACAAAAAAACACACAAAAAAACAAAAACAAAATAATTAATAAATACAAAAATACAAAAATAATTACAAAATGGCTATGATATACCACATGAACAACACAAGCTCGTAAATAGTTAATTTATGGCTGTTATAAAATTTTACTCCGTATTTATAATTACTATGAAATAATCAACTCTGTCCGGACTGCATTAATATTAAGCGAGCCAGCATTGTATGGAGAAATCCGGCTTCGCCAGAGACATTTTTCTATCGAAAAATTTACAAATTTAGCTTGTTGTAAAAACAAATATATGTATGCTGGCGCGCTACCACTCTCCAGGCAAATATTGACACCTGGATGGGGTAAACGTCTTAAAACAGTAGGCTGAATGGGGCCGAATGGATATAAGGCAAAGAGAGAGGGAGAGAAAGAGAAAAGAAGCGAGGTGAGCTCCCTTAATAATAATCATCACTTGCTTGGCTTGAATAACTAATTAACACTAATGGTGCCATGACCTATCATGGCTACAACATATTGAGAGGTCTTCTGTATTTTACATGTATTGTTATGCAAGTTCTTTTAATATACTGTATTCTAGTGATATATATGATTTCTTATCATTGTATTTACTGCACTTCGCTGTATTTGTTGTATGCTAATTGGTTTCTGGTATACCGTTTTACCAAGAATAATGACTTGCGGGTAATCTCTGACCGGATTAACATATATGCATATCCTTCCATCTATAAATCATACACCTGCGGCCAGTACTTCCGGTTCTTAATCCTTTCTGTACCGGTGACGTTTTATATATTTGATTAAAGCTACATTTAGACGATTTTATGATGGTTGGGAAGGATATTTGGCAGCTAAAAGGATTACAGGAGATAGTCTGTAGCCTCGTCATAGGCATACGTTCTTCCTAAGCTGAATAAAATCGTTTAGCTGCTACCAGAATATAATGAACAGGATTTCACCGGTAATGATCGGATTAATTCACCCACCACGCATGTATCAAGTGAGCATGAAAACGATTAATTTCAAACAGGTTCAATTAGTCGCTTGCATTCAAACTCGATTGACCAAAATCATTTATAGTTTTAGTTATATATACCTAACCTAGCCATCATTTACCTCAACGTTCTGAAGATTATGACGCATTTTGACAATTTATTCTGGCTGTCGTCCGACGATTATATGCAGTTTTGGAAGGATCTGTGGAAATTTTACGGGTAAAGACTATCTCAATTAATCCTCTGACCTCCATATACCATTCCTAATCTGAATAAAATGTGTTACGATCCAGGTTCTCAAAGACACAGGGCTCTTCAACATTGAACTAGATAATGGCAAAATGCAACAACGGTAACACTAGATCCAACCCCTGCCTTAAACACTGGAAAACAAAACACCATTACCGCCCTGAGTCGTGCCTGGACCACGAGGTATCCTATGACTCGGTAACTGGTGCACACACACTAGGCTGACGCTCGATGAAACAGCCTATTCTCAAACAGTAAAAGATTACTCGTTTAGGTTACACAAAGAAAAGATAAGTAACGTGATTATTTAACGTTACGGTAGATACTCAAATAACTGGCACTCCTGTATTAAAGAAAGTGCAATGCTAGTCCTGCAACATCAACTGGAAACTTCTGAAATAAGTCTGATGCTGGGAAGATGTTCGTAAAGAATCTTGAACAATTATAATGCAGAATTCGGGTCACAATAAATACTAGGACATATAGTAATAATAGGCAGGCGAATCATAAAGACTGCGCAAAGGTAGTAATGCTCGACAACTAAAGAAATGCTTCGTGACACAACGCAACAGCCTACTAGGGTTGTGCAACTCAACAACAACCTCGGCTCAAAAGTGCAGTGAATAATAATGTGGCATACATATAATAATGGGGCTTATCTCTAACCAGTGTCTGCTCAGTTAATAAAGTCTAGCTGGGGTATCAAGGCAGGGCAACAATGGGCGAGCATGCGGCTCGTAGCCTAACGTTGTCCGAAGGTGGTATAATGAAGATTACGTTATATGACGGGGATGCTCTCTTGATAAATCTAGGTCTCTAGTACCTAGTTCTATCCTGGCGATCCCTCAGAAGTCAACACAAAGAGGCAGCACTATGTTGTGAGGGATAGGCTATGGCCCTCTCACACCACAGTGCTGTGCTCGCAAAGTAAACCCACCCGAAGACAACCTAGGCTCCCACAGTACCTGTCGACGTCGTGCAGGGCCCAGCTAACACTGCACACATCGGAGACAACGACACAGTAACCTTACCCCTAGTCTAGCTTTAAATAACTAAGCAGAATCACTCAACACCCTGCCAGGGAGACATATACCGGTCTACAACCTTCCCGAGAGAAGACACACACGGAAAAGTCCGTCTCTCCAAACCTCATTAAAGCCTAATACATAGAAATATCCGAGAGCTTCGCGTACAATACGACTGGCCGACGGTGAACGTCTTTGGTGAAACCAGAAGGGATGTTGAGTTTAATAAAGATTAGAGAATGAGAAAGGAGAAGTCGAGAGAGAGAAATAGTATGCAAAGTGGCGAGTATGGGGGACAGAATTGCAAAGGATGTAGACGATACGCGTGTCAGGCCAGCTCTGAGCTTGGTAAAAAACCATGAGGCCGCGACGGGAAGGGACTAGTTGACCACCCGGCCGCAAACGCCGTCAGCGCTCAAGCGAGCCGCGTCACAGCCCACCCCCCGCTGCCAGGTGTACTCCCTCACCCGCTCTCGCTCGCCTCCCACACAAGCAACATTTATATTATAGCGAATATAAAATATAAGGCACGGTCACAGACCAAAACAAAGATCACTTCTAGACTGTCTGTGGCAACACGACACTAACGAAATAAAGCAGATCATTCTAGGACAACTGTAGCCCATCCTCCCATCCTGGCGAGCGCTAGCGAGCTGCAATGCCCCACGCAACCATTCTGCTAGCACCGGGAGGCGTCACCCCCCCCCCCAAGATATGGGACACTCAACCATGAGCCCATATCTGAACAGGCAGAATGTCGCTAGAATCTGCCACTCCTAACCACTCTGCCACTCATGGAATGCAAGCTCAGTCTCCTAAAAAAAAAAATACAACAACATTTATATATATAAAACAAAATCTTATCACCCTTCCCAAACATAATACATTAATTCATAACATTGTGCTCCCAGAGCGAGCTTTAAGAAGCACAGCCCACTGAGGGAAAATCATCTGCACTCAGTACTCAGCTACAATATTATCTTAAAATTAATTATCAAAAAGAAAGACTTTTTATTTAATTTTTCATATTTTATTTTAATGTTGTTTTTGGCGGCTACTATAGATGTAGCCTAACTTTCTTCTAATCAAAGCCAACAACTCCTGCCCTGCGACCCTACGCTGATGCTACACACGCGAGCCAACAAGCACCAGCGCAAAAATACACCGCGAGCCAAGACAGGAGGCTATACCAACATACTGTGGTAGCCTACCCCGGATCCTCCACCCGCGACAAACACTGACTGAACAGCGAGGGTTCTCCTGCAAACAAAGCCAAAACATTATCAGTGCCCTTAGCATGCCACACATCCAACTTGTGTTCCGGCAGCACAACAACACCTGGCACTGACAAACTGCCCAGCTCATCGCAAAACTGGCACTTCTCTTCGCTCTTCCCGGCAACGGGGCCTGCCAATAACCCTTCACTAGTTCTACCTTCGTGATGAGCGAGGCAGCCCCGAAGCGGTCTATGGTGTCGTCAACTCTGGGTAATGGATAGGCGTCTGTCAGGGATAATGCTTCCACACTCTCGCAATCAACACACACACGGACTCTGCCACCAAACTCAGGCTGCAAAGCCACTGGCAACGACCACTCACGACATTCCTCATCCCTCAGACCCCCTCTCCACTCGCTGTCCAGCTCCGCCCTCACAACAGGCTGTCGAGCAGGATTCACACGGCAGGGAACCAACTCGAGCCCTGCACCGTCTCCAGCCTCCGTGTCGGATTCTACCCCGCACATCGGGCCTGGAGAAGCAACAAACATGCGGACGGACTGCCACAGCCTAGCAAACAACTCCTCCCGTCGCTCAGGAACAAGAGGGTGCAACCCATCTCGCAGAACAACATGCCCAGTGCCCTCCCACATCTCCTTCACCATGTGGAGAGGACCCTCACCTGATGCCCGAAAACAAGCTCATTCGGACTGAAACCGAGACTCTCTCCAGGTACTTCTCTTGCCGCGAACAAAACATACGGCAGACCAAGGTCCCAATCCTTTCCGTTCTCTGCGCAATAACATCGAAGCATGCTTTTCAGCGTGGCGTGCCACCTCTCCAACACCCCTTGACTCTCCGGGTGATACGCAGAAGAGACGACAGTGCTGATGCCATGCTGAATAATAGTTTGTTTGAACAGATTAGATGTAACACTAGAACCTTGGTCCGATTGCACCTCTTGCGGGTAACCATACCGCGAGCAATACAAGAGCAGGTTCCGGACAACAGTTTTCGCCGTGCCATTTCTCATTGGATATGCATCAGGATAACGAGTGGCCACATCCATGATAGTTACTAGAAATTTATTACCGGCACTAGTAGGGGGTAGGGGTCCGACTACATCAATGATGACCTTACTGAAGGGCGGTCCACTGACAGGAATGTGGTGCGACAGGGCTCTCGGAATTGTTTGGTTAGATTTTCCAACCCTCTGGCACGTATGACACCTTGCTATCCAGGTTACCACCTGCCCCTTCAACCCCGGCCACCAAAACAATTTTTCTAAAGCCGCCACCGTTTTTCTCACCCCTAGATGTCCTGCCAGTGGTATGTCATGCGCCAACCTCAGTAGGCTATCCCTGCACTCCCGTGGCACCACCAACTGGTCCACTACTCCGGACCCCTCTTGCCAACTACGTTTAGGGTCTTGAAAACGCCTATAGAGGATGCCTTCTAAATAAAAAAATCTCCTGGCTGCGCATCACCGTCCTCGTCGAGCTCTACAGCTCCATTAGCACACGTTTGGAGCTCAGGGTCCTCTAGTTGCAACCGACGTATATCTGAGGGTGCCAAGCGATCTAACTGCTCCCGGAGCAATGCATGACCTTCCCCGATACTGGGCTGCTCCCTCTGTCTCTCTCGATGTACATAACGTTGCTGTCGTGGAGACTCATCAAGCCCAGCCTCGTCACTCTCGATGACAGGCCCAGGGGCTACTCCAGAATTAAGTAATGGTGCTAATACTGAATCACCCAGGAGAGCCGCCGAGTCAAAACTCTTAAAACCAACTCCAGCTTTAGCCTCCTCCTGTTGATCGTTCCTCCGCTGGTCTGAAGACGGAGGACTAGGCTATGACACTTTAGCTGCCCGAGCTCGGGTGACAACACACGCCATGGGTTATGTCTGGCACCGCTCGACCCACTCTTGCTCTTCCCTACTCACGTCGGTCGGCCTCTCGGCAATGACTAAGGGTAGAACCTCAGAAGCGGGCATTGCAAAGTCGTTGCCGAGAAGAAGGTCGACGCCCTCCACTGGCAGTTTCTCCACAATCCCGACATCCAATTCACGTGCCACACCATCCACCTCCAACTCCAACCGCACCAGCAGGTATGACCGAGTTGCATTAATACCCTGCACCACCACCACCCGAGCCGCGTTTATAGGGTAGCCAGTCAAGTTTTTCATCAGAGTCTGGGAAGCACCTGTATCACGCAAGACCTCTACTCCATGCTTGCGCCCCGCCCACATCACACAACCCCGCCCTCCATGGTCGCAATAAACATCCTGAGCAGGGTTCGAGCCTCCCAGGTGCTTCTGCATTGTCTGTGCCTCAGCCTCTGACGAACTGCCCCGGGCAAACTCAGATGACTTCGGAGACACACCAATGTTGCAGGCCAAAGACACAGCTGCTGTAGGTGGTTTGCTAGGACAGACTCTTGCAAAGTGCCCCTTTTCATGACAATTATAACACTCCAACTCCCCTTTGGGCTCCCCTTTGGGCTTCCCTTGGTACTGGGAAGGGCCCGGCCCCTTCTTAAACGGGACGGTGCTAGTCTTGTGGTCAGTCTTGGTATCATGGCTCTTGTACTTGTTTGCATAAGGTATATCACTAACTCGGGGGGGTGGGGCGTCACGCCCCTTGTTACCTGCCTCACTACGCTGGGAAAACCCGCACCCACGAATTAGTGATAGCCGGAGGTCAGCCATCTCAGCTGCCTCCTGTAGAGTTTTTGATTGCTTTTCTTTAAGGTTTAACGTCAGGTCGCCGCCCGTGCATTTGAAAAACTGCTCTAAAAGCACCAACTGTTTAATGTCGTCAAACGTAGTAGCTTTCTCCGACCTCAGCCAATTCCCAAAAGCATCGGAGAGCTCCGGGGCATGCTCCAAAAAAGGTGCTCTCCTGACCCTTGGTAACACCCCGGAACTTCAACCTGTACGTCTCTGGATGTAGTTCGTATGCTCTCAGGACAGCCTCCTTGAGTTTCTCATAGATAATACACGACTCTATAGGCAACGCATCGTAGGCTTTAAGACCCTTGCCTATTAATCTAGAGGATACAAGTGCTGCCCATTTACTCTCTGGCCACTGGTGTTCCTGGCACTTCTTCTCAAAGCGTGTGAAAAATTCTGTTACACCACTCTCATCAAACACCGGAACCAGTTTCAATAAGTGCGAGAGAGACTGCTCATGAACACGGTTACCAGCCCCAAGTCGCTGTCCCGTTGTCTCTACTCGCGACTTCTCTACGTCCATGTCGGCACAGTACCTAGTCGACTCTAAATCAGCTTGGATTTTTGCTAGCTCTGTT
Source organism: Paralithodes platypus (assembly GCA_032716605.1). Classification (NCBI taxonomy): domain Eukaryota; kingdom Metazoa; phylum Arthropoda; class Malacostraca; order Decapoda; family Lithodidae; genus Paralithodes; species Paralithodes platypus. Next base: position 17,901,326 of record CM064566.1, read on the forward strand.
TGCTGCTGAAGCTCACATGCCCTTTGTTGCTGTTGAATCTCAGATGCCCTGATAGCCTTTCTCTCTTCGATCTTAGCTGATTCTATTTGCTGCTGATGCTGAAGCTTAGCTAATTCGAGCTTAAACAATAATTCTGGAGATAACCCTGGATGAGGTGAAGGTGCTACAATGTTTGAAATTACCGGTGGTCCCCCCAGGGGCAACCCACCCTGCCAGTCACCACCCAACTGCGGAAGCGTACCCGGGGTCGGCAAACTACTGGGATGGCTGGGAGTCGAGTGTAGGGGAAGCATGGCCGAAGGGCTCTGAGCACTCAACCCATCTCGCTCACCAGTCACCCTGCCCAGTACACACGTTATCAAGTTATCCTTGGTCATGCTGCTAGTAACCGCATGACCGATAGCTGTGGCCAGGCATTGAAGACCGTACCGATCCATACCCTCCAACCGCTCGGCAGTAACAGACCATTGCAAAAATATCCTAGCATCCTCCTCACAGTTCACCCGATTAACCCTTTCATCATGCTGCTGTTCCTCAGTTTCGACATTACGTACTGTGTCTCCATTCTCCTCTGACCCGGTATAAGACATGATGCTCACACAAATTTCTCACCACAATATTCAGAAAAGAAGTACCCCAAACTCTTATGTAGCACTATTCACTTGCCAAAAATGTCTGAAGACTCTCAAGTGCTATACTACTTTGCCAAAAAAAATGAACGTGCCCACTATATTCCTCAATAAAACAAATGACCACAACAATCCTGCAATTATTTCTTAGTTCACAAGATCCTGAGCTAGGTCGCCATTTGTTACGATCCAGGTTCTCAAAGACACAGGGCTCTTCAACATTGGACTAGATAATGGCAAAATGCAACAACGGTAACACTAGATCCAACCCCTGCCTTAAACACTGGAAAACAAAACACCATTACCGCCCTGAGTCATTCCTGGACCACGAGGTATCCTATGACTCGGTAACTGGTGCACACACACTAGGCTGACGCTTGATGAAACAGCCTATTCTCAAACAGTAAAAGATTACTCGTTTAGGTTACACAAAGAAAAGATAAGTAACGTGATTATTTAACGTTACGGTAGATACTCAAATAACTGGCACTCCTGTATTAAAGAAAGTGCAATGCTAGTCCTGCAACATCAACTGGAAACTTCTGAAATAAGTCTGATGCTGGGAAGATGTTCGTAAAGAATCTTGAACAATTATAATGCAGAATACGGGTCACAATAAATACTAGGACATATAGTAATAATAGGCAGGCGAATCATAAAGACTGCGCAAAGGTAGTAATGCTCGACAACTAAAGAAATGCTTCGTGACACAACGCAACAGCCTACTAGGGTTGTGCAACTCAACAACAACCTCGGCTCAAAAGTGCAGTGAATAATAATGTGGCATACATATAATAATGGAGCTTATCTCTAACCAGTGTCTGCTCGGTTAATAAAGTCTAGCTGGGGTATCAAGGCAGGGCAACAATGGGCGAGCATGCGGCTCGTAGCCTAACGTTGTCCGAAGGTGGTATAATGAAGATTACGTTATATGGCGGGGATGCTCTCTTGATAAATCTAGGTCTCTAGTACCTAGTTCTATCCTGGCGATCCCTCAGAAGTCAACACAAAGAGGCAGCACTATGTTGTGAGGGATAGGCTATGGCCCTCTCACACCACAGTGCTGTGCTCGCAAAGTAAACCCACCCGAAGACAACCTAGGCTCCCACAGTACCTGTCGACGTCGTGCAGGGCCCAGCTAACACTGCACACATCGGAGACAACGACACAGTAACCTTACCCCTAGTCTAGCTTTAAATAACTAAGCAGAATCACTCAACACCCTGCCAGGGAGACATATACCGGTCTACAACCTTCCCGAGAGAGGACACACACGGAAAAGTCCGTCTCTCCAAACCTCATTAAAGCCTAATACATAGAAATATCCGAGAGCTTCGCGTACAATACGACTGGCCGACGGTGAACGTCTATGCTGAAACCAGAAGGGATGTTGAGTTTAACCCTTATTTAGCGGCGAGCAACATAAGTCGAGTTAAATAAAGCTGGACTATGTGGCGGCGCTCGACATAACTCGAGTGGCAATTTCAGCACGTAATGTGGCTGAGAGAGAGAGACAAGTGGTGGCAGGAGACTAGCGAGCGTATGACTGCTCCAGACCACCGCGGCGAACCTACTGACACAAATCTCAGCTCCCTCCTCCCTCTCTCACTCGCTACATACTCAATTATGTACCGAAAGTACCGAATTACCTGCTTTTTGCACTCGCGTTGCACGGTTATTGCAAGAAAACTATCCATCATACAAGGATCGTTATGGTGTCATTCGAAAGCTCTGTTTATGCCCTTTCAGGGATAGGTACTTGTTTTACGTTCTGGGTCTTATTTAGGCATGAAAATGATCACGTAAACAGCCCTATTTTGGCTAAAAACACCCCGCTGTGCGGTACACATAAATAAACCGCATAGGCCGCTCGTAAGGTGTTAATAAAGATTAGAGAATGAGAAAGGAGAAGTCGAGAGAGAGAAATAGTATGCAAAGTGGCGAGTATGGGGGACAGAATTGCAAAGGATGTAGACGATATGCGTGTCAGGCCAGCTCTGAGCTTGGTAAAAAACCATGAGGCCGCGACGGGAAGGGACTAGTTGACCACCCGGCCGCCAACGCCGTCAGCGCTCAAGCGAGCCGCGTCACAGCCCACCCCCCGCTGCCAGGTGTACTCCCTCACCCGCTCTCGCTCGCCTCCCACACAAGCAACATTTATATTATAGCGAATATAAAATATAAGGCGCGGTCACAGACCAAAACAAAGATCACTTCTAGACTGTCTGTGGCAACACGACACTAACGAAATAAAACAGATCATTCTAGGACAACTGTAGCCCATCCTCCCATCCTGGCGAGCGCTAGCGAGCTGCAATGCCCCACGCAACCATTCTGCTAGCGCCGGGAGGCGTCACAAATGGGCTAATAATAGCCAGTAAACAGACAATGATTGCATAATTGGACATGGATGCGAAACAATACGCCTCTGTTCACCCCTTTGTCCTATTCTGCTAACTGTCCCAAAACCATCCCTCCTGTCCACCTGACCCCACACCTATCCCCCTGTCCCCATACTTGCCCCCCTGCCCCCACATCTGCCCTACTGTTCTCATGCCTGCCCCTGTCTGGAGACTCCCTGGTGATCATTAACAGTCCAGGTACCCTTGCCCGGAGGTCATTAAGGTGATGGATGAGGGTTTACGGCTTCTCACTCCTCTGTCATTAACCCGTTCAGTACTGGTCACGTCCTTTTCATTGTATTTTGGCAACTATTACATTATTTTATTCATCTTACGAAGGATCTCTAAAAAGACAATCTCATATTTTTCTTTAAGGTACCACAGAGCCTTCCTTTAGAAAATCGTTTAATAGTGTCCAGATCATGATGAAAAGGACGTGACCGGTACTGAACGGGTTAACCAGGCTAGAGAGTGTTGGGAAGCAATGGGGCTCACATATAGTTACTTAGATACACAGACTGCACAGACTTTGTGGTCCCTAGTAGACAATCTGGACTTAATGCTTAAATAGAATTGGCTACAAAGTGGAAGGCAAGGATAGCAAAGCACAAGGCTCTCTCCCCACCCACCGCTCCTTCCGACCATTGGTAGGCATGAAATTTAGTTGGAGAAACAAGTCCCCCAGCAGAATGAGAACAAATTATACTGGAAAATTCATAGTAAAGAACGAAGTTGAGAAATATTATATACTACTGATACTTAACCAATTTTTTTGTTTACCTAAATTATTCCAACCTCCTCAAAAATGGATGTCTACACTCCTTTTAAATGTGTCAATTGTCTTACATTGTACCACTTTTGCTGGCAGTTTGTTTCACTCATTGACCACACTGTAGGTGAAGTGCTTTGCGACATGGAAATTCGCCCTCCTGGTTGTTAATTTCACTCCATTTCCCCGAGTTAATGAACTAATATCGATTTTAGAAAGTGAATCTACATCAATTTTGTCAAAGCCCTTTAATATCTTGAAACACTCTAATAATTGACCTTGCAATCTTTTTTTCTGAAGTGAAAATATTCTGTATTTTAATCTTTCATGATATGATTTATTTCTTAGTGACGATATCAACTTTGTCGCTCTACGTTGCACCGACTCGAGTTTCTCAATGTCCTTATTCAGATAAGGAGACCAATATTGCACGCCATATTCAAGATGGGCCTCACTATTCTTTTAAATAACGGTACTATAATATTTTCATTGTTATAAGTAAAATTTCTTTCAATTTTCAAAATTTCCCAATGCTCGATTAGCCTTGGTCGTAGCTGCTTCACATTAATCTGAAGTCTTTAGGTTTTCAGATATAAGAACCCAGGTCTTTCACTAACGCACTTCTTTTGATTGGCTGGCCTTTCATCTTGTATTCATATTTATTGTTTTATTACCTATTTACAAGACCTGGCATTTGTCAACATTGAATGGAATCTGCCATTTTTCTGACCACTCAACTATTTTATTTAAATCAGATTGCAGTTTATTTCTGCCTTCTTCGGTTAATACCGAATTATCTATCTTTGTGTCATCAGCTAACTTTGAAATATTATTATTTAGTTCTACATCGATGTCATTTATATAGATTAGAAACAAAATTGGGCCAAGGACTGATCCCTAAGGCACTCCACTATAAACTGGCTCCCATTCAGAGAGAGAGAGAGAGAGAGAGAGAGAGAGAGAGAGAGAGTACAAAGGAAAGCAAGCAACAACATATATACTGATCCTTACTAGGCTGTTTGTATCCAAACTACTTAGCCAATTATTTAACCCCTTCTGTACCGGGGATGTCTGTTGTATTATTTCAGCTATATTTAGAAGATTTTGTGCAGCTAAAGAAGGATCTGTGGTAGTAAAAATAGTTAAGTAAGGTAGTTCGAAGCCTGTTAATTGCTGGAGGCCCTTTTAAAAAATAACGAAATGGTCTAAAAGTTATCCTGAATATAGTTAAAATGACGTCGCCGGTACAGAAGGGGTTAAGAGAGAAAAGATGGTTTTGAAAGGACAGGATTAATCTTGTCCATGCAGAATGGATAAACTAACATCGTACTCAACAAGACAATTATAAAAATATAAGTATTGTACTGTCTATTCTACCAAAAGAGGTACTGTGAGAGGATTGTAAATAGTTGTACTAAGATAATGACATTATGGAGACACGCCAAGAAGTACATCAAACAATGGAAGTATGTCAACGAGGGACTGAATTTTTTTTTGAGTGATGAGTAGAGAGCTTATAAAAGAGGGTACACCAATTGATGAATAAATTAACATATCTAGGTGCTGGCGAAACTTTTAGGGAGGAAGCTAAAAATATGATAAAAGTATGAATAAATTAACCAATATATAACCCCTTCAAATATAATAATAAGTACACCTTGCAAATCTAACACTTCGGAAAGGAAACTAATAACGATGAAATTGGTAGTGTGAGGTCTATCAGAGGGCAGGATTTGTGGGACCACCAGTACAAGGGAGGGAATTACCTGGTTAAAGCTGGTACCACACGAGAGCTTTTATAGTCAACATTCGATGATCAACATTTTCTGGCAATATTTCTGAATTATTTAGCACTGATATCGGAAACTAGACTGCTTTAGATGAATTTGGGTAACATGCAAATAGTAAATGTTGACCTCATAGGCTGACAGACCAGTGTTGAGGATACATGTTAAATGAAAAAGTGTCCGTGTGATACCGGCTTTATGGTGAGTAATTAGGGGGGGGGGGGTCACCTGCTTTTGTTTATCTCCTCTTCTCTTTTTCTCTGGCTTGCATCCATTCGGCCCCATTCAGCCTACTGTTTTAAGACGTTCATCCCCATTCAGGTGTTGATTTTTTCTAGGCGAGCGGCAGCGAGCCAGCATTTATATTTATAAATGTTTTTGACAGCAGGCTAAATTTGTACATTTTCCGATAGAAAAATGTCTCCGGAGAAGCCAGATTTCTCCATACAATGCTGGCTCGCTATCGCTCGCCAGGAAGAAATCGACATCTGAATGGGAATAAGCGTCTCAGAACAGTAGGCTGAATGGGGCCGAATGGATACAACCCAGAGAAAGAGAGAAAAGGAGATAAAAAAAAAAACAGGTGACTCCCCTTAACCCCTTCTGTACCGGCGACGTCTTTTTTATGCAATTTAACCTACATTTAGACGATTTTATGAAGCTTAGGAAGGATATATGGTGGCTAAAAGGATGAATTATGATCGTCTGTATATAGCCTTTTAATGAGTAGACGGCCTTTCTAAGCTGTACAAAATCGTCTAATAGTCACCGAAATATAATGAAAAGTACGTCACCGGTACAGAAGGGATTAACCCGCTCTCTACCGGTGACGTTTTGTATATTTGATTTCACTTACATTTAGACAATTTCATGAAGCTTAGGCAGGATAGCCTAAATGTGGTAGCTAAAGGGATGTATTGAGATAGTATTTACGTAGCCTTTTAATGGGTAGACGTCCTTCCAAAGCTGAATAAATCGTCTAATAGTTGCCAGAATATAATGAACTTTCTTCTACTCAACAGCTGAGCTCTGGAACTCTAACCTAGACACAGTCTTTCCCTCTTCCTATGACTTAAATTGCTTCAAACTCCGTGTGTCCAGGCATTTTTGGCTCGAACGTCCCTTGATTTTGGCCCTGTCACTCTTTCAACTATGGGGGAGGCACTCGTTATATGCAGTTCTGCCCTTTGCCTCCCTCAATCACATAGAAAAACAAACAAAAGGACGTTGCTGGTATCAGAAGGGGTTAATCATTGGTTTGTGAACGACTTTTAACCCTTCTGTACCGGCGACGTCTTTTGTATATTATTCTAGCTAGAGTTAGACAAGTTTGTGTTGTTTAAGATGGATCTGTGGTAGTAAGAAGGGTTAAGTGTGCTAGTTCTAAGCCTGTTAATTGCTGGAGGCCCTTTTGTAACTGAATATAATCGTCTAATAGTAACCAGAATAAAGTTAAAAGGACGGCACCGGTACTGAAGAGGTTAACAATATGGTTAATTCCCACGATATGCAGTACTATATCGTAAGGAATGTCACTCTTCATCTAAAATGACCAGTGGTAATGGCCATACAAATAGTATTTGTATTTTATATTAAGGTACATCCCGTTCTTATTATTAATCCTCCATTACAAACCCTAATGTACTTGAATAAATGAATGGGAGCATATGATCCACCCGGGATTCGAACTCGGGACACCACACCTAACATAAGCACCTAACCCAGTACACCACCAACACAGTTATACCATCGAAGTTGCAGCTGAGGAAATGTGGTCATCTATAAGTATCTGTATATATTGTTTGCTAACATTTCATGACGTTCCCACTAGCTCAACAATGGGAGGTTAATAGTTGCTCTCAAGACCCCCTTCAAAATAAATGTGTACATTTGTCGGTAGAAATTGACTGCCGACACAACTAGCTATTGTGTCGTATTCGTTTATTAATTGATTAATATACTGATTGAACAATTGCTACATATTTAATTTTAATTGACACACACACACACACACACACACACACACACTCTCTCTCTCTCCCTTCTATTTGTTTCACCCATTTCATTCTCCCTCGCTCAACTGACTTTCCCCTCTCCCTCGCTCTCTCTCCCTCTCTCTCGAATTAAGTCCTGACCACCTCGTTTGGATCGTAAAGTCTGTGTGGCCAGTGTATCTATGTTAATCTCTCTCTCTCTCCTACCTCCTCTCTCTCTCTCTCTGCCTCCCCTTCCCCCCATCCCTCTTTCTCTCCCCCCTCTCGCTCTCTCTCTCTCTCGCTCTCTCTCTCTCTCCCTCGCTCTCTCTCTCTCTCTCTCTCTCTCTCTCTCTCTCTCTCTCTCTCTCTCTCTCTCTCCTTGTCTTCCACATCTCTGCTATAAAAGTGTTCTTGTGTATGGTAAGCCTTCTCCGCTGTTATATTGTCCAGGCTTGTTCTCACTGTACACAATATGCTCTCCAGTTCTGGCAGTTCCTTTGTTGTCCACTTGAGAGAATTAAGGGGAGGTTTTTGGTGTGTTCCTTACCTTTGGATACCTTTGGATGTGTTCGCCGCTCTTCTAGCGGCACCAAGGAGCGCGACGCCCCTCGTTATGGGTGGTGATTTGGTGCAGTAGACTGTTTGAAGCGACAGCTTGCTCCCTTGCGAGGATGGGCTCGTCTGGCACTTTTTGCAGTTCGACATCTAGGGCTCTCTTGAAGTTGTCTAACGAGATGTCCCTCATGTCTCTTACTCGCCGTGACCTCTACCTCGCCTACCTCTAGACCTCTACCTCTACCTCTACCTCTAGACCTCCATCAAGCTAACAATTACACCCCCTAGACCCCTTTTCAAGATAAATTTCTAAGTTTTTCAGCCGGTTCCTCTCAAATTATAGGCTCGGTATCGCTTGCCATTTAGGTTTCGATTTTTGTTCCTGGCGAACGATAGCGAGCCTGTAATTTAGGGGGAACCAGCCTTTGGTCGAGACATTTTCTACCGAAAAAGGTACCAATTTATATCGAAGAGGGGGCTAAACTAAACTAATAATCTCCCCCTAACATGTTAATGAGTCAGTATGTCTGTGCGTGAGAGAGAACGAAAAGGAGAGAGAATAATGTTTATACATTAAGGGGGAGGCAGTCGCTTTTTTAAGACGTTCAGCCCCTTAGTTTGGCAATTTAAACACATTTCGCTCCATTTTGTTGTCAATTTTAATACCTTCTGTGCAATATAAGTGTCATTTTTTTCTGGTGAGCGATAGCGAACCTGTCAAAATTTTCTTCCGAAAAATGTACAAATTTATCTTGAATAATAACAATAATAGACCAAAACACCAGCCACTAGCCTATTAAACTAACAGGTATCCAAGGAAATATATAGTGTTTGTAGTCATTATTTATCATTAAGGGGGAAGGGTATATTGTTTGGGTTGATTTTTTCATACATATATATTTGTTCTTTAGTTTTCTCCCTTGACCTCCAACAAACTTTAAAAATACATCCCCAAGATCCCCCTTCTAGATATATTAATACATCCCCAAGATCCCCCTTCTAGATATATTAATACATCCCCAAGATCCCCCTTCTAGATATATTAAAACAATCTCCTCATGATCCCCCTTCTAGATATATTAATACATCCCCAAGATCCCCCTTCTAGATATATTAATACATCCCCAAGATCCCCCTTCTAGACATATTAATACATCCCCAAGATCCCCCTTCTAGATATATTAATACATCCCCAAGATCCCCCTTCTAGATATATTAAACAATCTCCTCATGATCCCCCTTCTAGATATATTAAACAATCTCCTCATGATCCCCCTTCTAGATATATTTATACATCCCCAAGATCCCCCTTCTAGATATATTTATACATCCCCAAGATCCCCCTTCTAGATATATTAATACATCCCCAAGATCCCCCTTCTAGACATATTAATACATCCCCAAGATCCCCCTTCCAGATATAAAACATCCCCAAGATCCCCCTTCCAGATATAACATCCCCAAGATCCCCCTTCCAGATATAAAACATCCCCAAGATCCCCCTTCTAGATATATTTATACATCCCCAAGATCCCCCCTCTAGATATATTTATACATTCCCAAGGAACCTCTTCTTGATATATTAATACATCCCCAAGATCCCCCTTCTAGATAAACTACATCCCCAAGATCCCCCTTCTAGATATATTTATACATCCCCAAGATCCCCCTTCTAGATATATTTATACATCCCCAAGATCCCCCTTCTAGATATATTTATACATCCCCAAGATCCCCCTTCTAGATATATTTATACATTTTGTCGGTGGACATATGTCCAGGCCGAACGCCAGTCCCTTCTTAAATACAGGCTCGCTATCGCTCGCCACGAATATTTATCGACACCTATTGTAAATGACACGAACAGTCTTAATATTGACAAATATATAGAGCGAAAGGTCATAAAATCACCAAACTAACGGAGAGAACGCCTTAAAATATGAAAACTAAAATTTAATATGAAAACTACACTCTTCAGAAAAAATAGGAACAGTAGAATGTAGATACGAGGTGCCGTTGTAAAGGTTTATCCCTCAATACCTTCATCTGATCTGATTGGGCTAAACATGAGGGAGAAGGGGGGGCAAAAGAATACACAACCATATATCCCCTTAATGTGTATGTACGTTTAACAAATGGGTACCTCGGGTAATATAATAGAGTTTGTGGCCATTATTTCACATTAACCCCTTCAGCACCGGTGTCGTCCTTTTAACTGTTTTCTGGCCATTATTAGACCATTTTATTCAACTTAAAAGGGGACTCCAGCAATTGACCACTTGCTAATTTTGGTCTATGAGGAAGTTGGAGCTGTGGCCATCAATACATAGCAGAATTATCAACTATAATACGGTCATAATACGTATATAAATACAGTAAACCAAATACGGTCATAATACGTATATAAATACAGTAAACCAAATACGGTCATAATACGTATATAAATACAGTAAACCAAATACGGTCATAATACGTATATAAATACAGTAAACCAAATACGGTCATAATACGTATATAAATACAGTAAACCAAATACGGTCATAATACGTATATAAATACAGTAAACCAAATACGGTCATAATACGTATATAAATACAGTAAACCAAATACGGTCATAATACGTATATAAATACAGTAAACCAAATACGGTCATAATACGTATATAAATACAGTAAACCAAATACGGTCATAATACGTATATAAATACAGTAAACCAAATACGGTCATAATACGTATATAATACAGTAAACCAATACGGTCATAATACGTATATAAATACAGTAAACCAAATACGGTCATAATACGTATATAAATACAGTAAACCAAATACGGTCATAATACGTATATAAATACAGTAAACCAAATACGGTCATAATACGTATATAAATACAGTAAACCAAATACGGTCATAATACGTATATAAATACAGTAAACCAAATACGGTCATAATACGTATATAAATACAGTAAACCAAATACGGTCATAATACGTATATAAATACAGTAAACCAAATACGGTCATAATACGTATATAAATACAGTAAACCAAATACGGTCATAATACGTATATAAATACAGTAAACCAAATACGGTCATAATACGTATATAAATACAGTAAACCAAATACGGTCATAATACGTATATAAATACAGTAAACCAAATACGGTCATAATACGTATATAAATACAGTAAACCAAATACGGTCATAATACGTATATAAATACAGTAAACCAAATACGGTCATAATACGTATATAAATACAGTAAACCAAATACGGTCATAATACGTATATAAATACAGTAAACCAAATACGGTCATAATACGTATATAAATACAGTAAACCAAATACGGTCATAATACGTATATAAATACAGTAAACCAAATACGGTCATAATACGTATATAAATACAGTAAACCAAATACGGTCATAATACGTATATAAATACAGTAAACCAAATACGGTCATAATACGTATATAAATACAGTAAACCAAATACGGTCATAATACGTATATAAATACAGTAAACCAAATTGATCATACTTTGTATACATCAGAAAACCACATTATTATCGCATTTCTCTTTAATATCGATGTTCACGGCTCCAACATTCTTAGGCCTATAGGATGAAACTCGCAAGTGGTTAATTTCTCTTTAATATCGATGTTCACGGCTCCAACATCCTTATAGCCTGAAACTCGCAAATGGTTAATTAACAGGCTTCAAATTATCTCACTTAACTATATTTGCTACCATCGATACGTCTTAAACTGTACAAAATCGTCTAAATTTAGCTAGGATATAATTAATAAGACGTCGCCGGTACAGAAGGGGTTAAGAGGACTAATTAAATACGTGTTGCGTAATGACCTCCAACTTGTCTCTGCATTTGAATGGGGAATTATTTCAGCCCCAGTTCTAGCATAATTTATAACTTTAATTAGATATCTTCCGGGCCGGAAAAATTGTCTACCGAAAAATTGGTGTTCCTCCTTTTGTACAAAAAAAAAAAAAAAAAAAAAAAAAAAAAAAAATGTGCTTCCGTGCCGACACCCTGCCTAGGCAAACTCTTCTCAACTGTACCTCCAGTCCTATTCAGTCATATGCAGACGACTCTACCTTACACTATTCAACTAGTTTTCCAGAACACCCCAGTACGTAGTACCCATCTTGCAACACAATCCCATCTATATTCTGTACAACTCTCCAACTCAAGAGTAAAACGATACTCCCAATCTTTCTTATATACTGTACAACAGCTGAGCTCTGGAACTCTCTCCCTAAATCAAACTTTCATTTATCCTATGACTTTAATTGTTTTAAACTCCGTGTGTCCAGAAATTTTGGCTCGAACGTTCTTTGATGTTGGCCCTGTCACTCTTTCAATGCAGGGGGAGGCACTCGTCGCAGGCAGTTTTGCCTTTTGTCTAACTCATCCAAATAGAAATAAAAAACAAACAAACATTACCTTTAACCCCCCCCCCCCCCTTCCCCCTACCTCATTTTATTTGCTGTATTCAAGTAAATATATTCAAAGTTCACCAATATATATTTATATACAATAACATACACCAACCTATGCCAAAGCCAATCGTCCTAATATAATGTGTGTACAATATGTATGTACAATATGTACAACCAATAATTATTCTATTCTATTCTATATTCTCAGGCCCAATCCCCACTTTTCCTAATTTTTTTCTCTCAATAAAACCATTATCATTACACGGGTCAGCCATGTCTGTACCCTGACCTCCTTCATGGCGTTCTTGAGGAGCAAACTTGTGGATCTGACAAATATGAGAGAAGTTTGAGAGATGGCGGTGGTGGAGAGAGAGAGAGAGAGAGAGAGAGAGAGAGAGAGAGAGAGAGAGAGAGAGAGAGAGAGAGAGAGAGTCATAATTGTGGCGGTGGAGTGATTGAGTAAGTTAAGAACGGCAGGACCCTCGCCAAATACCTAAAGTTCTAAATCTCTCCAGATCAATCTTTACTTAACCTAACCAAACCTACCATATTTAACCTAACTCAACCTAACCTAGAACACTCTGTTTCTGAGCCACACACACACACACACACTCACACACTTCTTCTTTGATGCTCCAAATGTGTCCATATTTGTTGTATTCACTCCCACACAATCCTCTTACTACCGCTCCAGTCTGTCTGTCTGCCACACTTATTATCTAATTGGCTTTAAACGTGATGGTAAACGGAGAGAGAGAGTGTGTGAGAGTGAGTGAGAGAGTGAGAGTGAGAGAGAGAGTGTGAGAGAGAGAGTGTGAGAGCGAGAGAGAGAGCGTGAGATAGAGAGAGAGTGAGTGTGTGACAGCGAGTGAGTGTGTGAGAGTGAGAGAGAGAGAGAGAAATTCTTCTTAAACTGCACAAAATCGTCTAAATATAGGTAGAATAAAACAAATTCGTCGCCTGTACATAAGGGGTTAAATATGTAATCTGCCAAAGACTACCATTATTCAAATAATGAAAAATTACCACAAGATTTTAAATGGTATTCACAATAGGCTACGTCCAAATTAAATGGCTGATTGTAAACAGAAGAAATTACACTCTGAAACCTACAAATATGCCTGAAATACAACAGTTGTGACCTAGAGAATAGTGTCCAATTATATTACAAAAGAAAATTAAACTTACTGTATATTTTGAAACTGATCGGTTTTTCGAGAAAAAAAAAAACTCGTAAGAGTTTCAGCTAAAATTGTTGGCGTAGGAATCAACAAGATTTAAGTGGGTAAATATGCTAAACATGAGGGAGAACGGGGTAAAGAAAAAGCGAGTAGTACCCCCTTAAGCATTCATACTATTGGTGATGATTATTATTTGACGATAGTAGTAATTATTATGTAATGACAATACTGACCCCAATTATGGTGTTAATTATGGCACTTCTAATGGTGTTGGCAATTAGGGTGATGTTGATAATAAGGATGATGACACACTGCATTATAAATCCAATTGTAATGCTCCTATCTCTCTCTCTCTCTCTCTTTCTCTCTCTCTCTGTATGTGTGTGTGTGTGTGTGTGTGTGTGTGTGTGTGTGTGTGTGTGTGTGTGTGTGTGTGTGTGTGTGGAAAATAAACACAAGTTATAGAGTTCACCAACGTCATATAGTTAAGGGGGAATGGTTCACTTTTTGGTCGATTATTTTCATGTATTCAATATTATTCTAGTCTCCTCCCTAGACCTCCATCAAAAAAATATTATTCTAGTCTCCTCCCTAGAATAATATTAAAATAGTATTCTAGTCTCCTCCCTAGACCTCCATCAAAAAAAAAAAAAAAAAAAAAAAAAAAATAGATCCCACTTGTAGATTAAATTGTAAATTTTTCGGTAGAAAAATGTCCCGGCCAAAGGCCGGTTCTTCCAATAGTACAGGCTCACTATCATTCGCTAGGAAAAAAATCGTCACCTAAATAACACGCAGTCTTAATATTGACAAATAAATGGGGTGAAAGGTCTTAAAATTGACAAACTAATGGGGCAAGCATCTTGAAATCTGAAATTTAATGGGGCTAAACATGAGGGAGAAGGGGGGGCCAGAAAAACAACCCAGCTCCCCTTAAGGGAGGATGGACCGGTTTCCTGGACCACTTTCTCCTTCATATTTAGCCCCATTAGTTTTCAGATGTTAAGATGCTTGCCACATTAGTTAGTCGATTATAAGACCTTTTGCCCCATTTATTCGTCAATATTTAGACCTTTCGTGCTATTTAAGTGTCGATTTTTTCCCTGGCGAACGATATTGAGCCTGTAATGTTGGAAGAACCGGCCTTCGGCCGGCTACCGAAAAATATACAAATTAATCTAGAAGGGGAATCTAATGGATGTTTTTTTTTAATTTGCTGGAGGTCTAGGAAGGAAACTAAAAAAGAAAATAGAAATATACATAAATGAGCAAATAAATAATCCCTTTTACTCCAACACCAATATCCATCCATCTCCTATCAGACGAACTCATCCGGATGAATACAAACACCATATGAGGAGGAGCACTTTATTGACAACGTTTCCCATATAACTTCATTAACCTGAAGAAGCTATCTGGGAAACGTTGTCAATAAAGTGCTCCTCCTCAGATGGTGTTTATATTCGTTCTGTCTACTTTTCTTCGTTTATTTTTTATCAAACTCGGCCGTTGGTTAGCCGAGGAATGTTAGTTATGTAAAGGATCAATTTAACCCTATGAAGATTATTATTGACAGATTGTTCTGGCTATCATTAGACGATTGTATACAGTTTAGGAAGGATCTGTGGGAATTTTAAGGTTAACAACTATCACAATTAACCCTCTGACTTCTATATACTCTTCTTAATCTGAATTTTAATCATCTAATAATAGCCAAATAATAGAAAGTAAATGCGTATTAGATCTAGAAAGGGTTAATATAACATCGTCTGCCCGGTCTAATATTATGAGTGGACAGCATGAATATATTTTTAAAATCGTTCTTAAGGGAGCCCACCTCGCTTTTTTTTCTCTTTCTCTCCCTCTCTCTTTGGCTTGTATCCATTCGGCCCCATTCAGCCTACTGTTTTAAGACGTTTACCCCCATCCAGGTGTCAATATTTTCATGGCGAGCGGTAGCGAGCCAGTATATAAATATTTTTGTTTTGACAGCAAGCTAAATTTGTACATTTTTCGATAGAAAAATGTCTCCGGCGAAGCCGGACTTCTCCATACAATGCTGGCTCGCTATCGCTCGCCAGGAATAAATCGACACCTGGATGGGGATAAACGTCTTAAAACAGTTAGCTGAATAGGGCCGAATGGATACAAGCCAGAGAAAGAGAGAACAAAAACACGGTGACCCCCCCCCCCCCCCCTTAACAGCAATAACACCACAAATGAAGTTAGTGAAAGCATGTGATGCTCCCAGTATTCGAACCCAGGATATAACATACCGGTACAGAACTTACACACTCTAACCATTACATCATCAGAGACAGTTGTAATTACAGCACATCACCACGATTAATATCCATTTATCAAATACTGGATATATGTGTAATCATGTGATATACAGCGTTGCCATATATACCAACCATCTAATACTCATTATAGTGACATTATATACTTCAAATAGGCTCTAAAGGTTTTACTTTAGTATTGATATATTTACTTTTGTCTGAGGTGAAGCCATTGACTTCGGGGGTTAATGAGTGATTGGTGCTTCTGAATGCTTGTGTGCATGCTTTGTGTGGGCGAACTGTTATATGTGATCTTCTCCTGTTTTCTTCTTTTCCTTTTTTTTTCCCTTGCGTATCCTCCCTACTCCTTGTGAGAGTAAGGGCTGGCTACTGACTTACCGACTGATTGTTTTCAGGAAATAAATCCTACGAAAAACAAGCTGAAATAACGATCACGAAATCACGAAATTACTATCGCATTATACAATAAAAGTTTTAATAAAGAAACATGCGACATATCCTAAAGTTTCACCCATTTTTTGTATTAGTCTTGCTTGCCTTCCTTTAGAATCTTGAGTTATCCTCTGCAATATATTTCGAAAATGTTTTGTACATATGTCAAAAATGTGTTAACATATTCTTGTTAAATTTAGTGGATATTTTGACTTTTAATTAAATAGATCTTTGGAATTTAAAATCGAAACAGCATAACCTAATAAAAACAAAATAGCCTTCGTGTATGTATGTATGTATATGCTCTGGCACTTACCCCAGTTTTCCTTTTTTTTATGGGGGTGGCTGACTCGAGACAGAGCCCGAATAGGTATATCACAACATATCATCAGAAAACACAAAACAAAACAAAGCATTATCTTCGTTAACCTACTATTATCTATTTAGTATTACAGTATGTTAGGCTATGTAAGGACATACATATATGATGCCTTACTCCCCTTAATGAGGGTGGCCATACACAAAACGCCCCCAAGCGGACCTATCCCCTGTAAGATGGACAACCCACGTCAGTTTACTGAAGGACTCACAGGATTGACCCCTCAATTTAGGGTCCGTACGACCCCGAGGCCCTCTATGTATCTTATTAGAAATATTTGTTTACAGTGGTGTGCGGCTAATCCATCCACTAACCTGCTTCACCCTTAGGTATAAGGTTTACTCCCCTAGACAGGCTGCCGACCAAGGCTGACGAGTCCCGCCCACTCGAATTTGTATAAGGTTTTCTATCCTAGATGTGTTGCCGACCAAGGTTAACGAGTCCGATCCACCCGCCATTAACAAATAAAAATACCAATTTGTGCAAGCTAAATACTATCTAGATTTCCTTGATATGTTTGTAACATGAGTGAAACGCATTATGAAGGAAAACAAAATATTTTTTCCCGTATAAAATATAAAATTATAAAATGGTTTTCTTGTCACAGGGAAAAGTAATTACGTTGAAGGAATTAATCATGCCGATTTAAGGAGACACCGACTGCTTTTTGGCCTATAAATTAATTCATTCATAAATTCTTAGTTTCCTCGCTAGACATCCCTCAAACTTAAAGAAACACCCCCAAGACCCCCCCTCTAAATATATTTGTAAATTTTTCGGTAGAAAAATGTCACGGCCGAAGGCCGATTCCTCTTACAATTACAGGCTCGCTATCGCTCGCCAGGAAAAAATCGACACCTAACTGGAACAATAGGTCTTAAAATGTATAACTAAAGGGGACGAAAGGTCAGCAAATCGCAAACTAATGGGGCAAATGTCTTGTAATCTCAAAAATAATAGGGCTAAACATGAGGGAGGAGGAGGACTCGAAAAAACAACTCTCTCCCCCTTAATTGAAATGTCTTTTAATATATTAGGGCCGCAGTTCTGGGAATGATTTAGGTCGGGAATTTGATATATCCATTTTCTTAAGCCAGTGTCACACGAACCCTTTTTCCGTCAATTTTCCATGAGCAAGTATTTTCTCGTGATATTGTGAGGCTTTTTCACATTGGAATCGGAAACTAGACTGACGGTAGATTATGTTAAGTGGTTGATTTCTGATATAACTTGAATTTTGAAGCTGCCAGACTACAATTGCCCGAACAAATTTACGGAAAATTCGCTCGTGTGACACCGGTTTTACTCGGAATTCCTGGAAATAAATTTCTTTTCATATTATATAAAATATCCTAATAAATACCTAGCCATTATGCTTTGGTAATTATGTCATATAACATAAACCAAACTGACTATTTGTCATAATCATAGGTTACTGTAAGGGGACAGTGGTTAATATTTGGGGTCTACAATATATATATATATATATATATAATATATATATATATATATATATATATATATAAATGCTTTCATTAGTATATTCAAGTGCATTGGGGGTTTGTAGTTGATGAATAATGTTAGGAACGGGGTGTTACTTAATATATATATATTTGTTAGTTTACTCCCTAGACCTCCAACAAACTTAAAAAAACATCCATTAGATCGCCCTTAGAGATTATCTTGTATATTTTTCGGTAGACAAATGTCACGGCAGGAGGCCGGTTCCTCCACAAATACAGGCTCGCTATCGCTTGCCAGGAAAACAATCGACACCTAATGGGCACGAAAGGTCTTAGTGTTGACAAAGAAATGGGGCGAAAGGTCGTAAAATCGACACACTAATGGGGCAAAAGTCTTAAAATCTCAAAACTAATGGGGATAAGCATGAGAAAGAAAGGCGACCAGAAAAATTAAGGGCCCATCTGCCCTTAAACCAAATCATCCTACGGTACAGTTGGCCACATAAGTTCCGCTTCCTCGTCGGGATCTTATGTATGAAAGTCAAATGTGTATGAAGGAATAGCGAGTGTGGTTTCTTTTAAGGGGACATGGGCCAGTTTTCTGGACCACTTTCTCCCTCATGAATAGCCCCATTAGTTTTCGCATGTTAAGATGTTTGCCCCATTAGTTAGTCGATTTTAAGACTTTTCGCCCCATTTCTTCGTCAATATTTAGACCTTTCGTGCTATTTAGGTGTCGATTTTTTCCCTGGCGAACGATAGTGAGCCTGTAATGTTGGAAGAACCGGCCTTCGGCCGTGAGATTTTTCTACCGAAAAATTTACAACTTAATCTAGAAGGGCGATCTAATGGATGTTTTTGTTTAAATTTGATGGACGTCTAGGGAGGAAACTAGAAAAATAATGAATACATGCAAAAATCGCCCAAAAAGTGAACCATCCACCCTTAATTACAATTTGACTAATCAGATGAATTAACCACTGTATACAAAACTACACTCGTAATTGACCACTTGCGAGTATCAGGCTATAAGGAAGTTGGAGCCGTAGAAATCGATATTTAGCAGAATTACCAGCTAAATTTGTGTTGTAGTACATGTATAAACCCATTAAATTAAATAATCATACTTTCTATCCATCAGAAACCTACATCATTCATTCATTTCTGTTTTGCATCGATGTTTACAGCTCCAACTTCCTTATACCCTGAAACTCGCAAGTGGTCAATTAAATCATGTAAATTATGTTTTCCTCTACATCATGGAGTGGAACAGAACATATGTGGGTAACTGTACATGTTGGTAGCGATTGTACAGTGGCGATAATAAGGCATTTGGATCGCTCTGTGCTGTATTAATGTCTGTCAGATGTTGAATAAGGTGGATAAGTGTTGGAACCTGTTTGTATATCTCACTCAAAAAGAAGAAATCATGTGTAAATATTGCTGATACCAATTATTGATCAAAACATAGTTAGTGCCGAGATATCAGTTATTAGGCCGACTGTACTGTACATACAGTAAAACAAATTGTATAGGACTTTTCCACCTCCTTCATCTGTTAATAGACCCCTTCTGCACCGGCGACGGCTGTTTTCATCTGATTTCAGCAACATATAGGCGATTTTATGAAGCTTCGGAAAGACATATTTAACTTAAGGGGTTAGTTGAGATAGTCTACTGCTTTTTAATGTGTATACATCCTTCCTCAGCTGAATACAATCGTCTAATAGTTGCCAGAATATAATGAAAAGGATGCCACCGGTACTGAATGGGTTAATGGTACCATGGAGCTTCCTGCAAAGAAACTGAATGCTGGGACTGGCATTAACTGTGTTGGTGGTGTAATGGTTTAGATGCTTATGTTCTGGGTGTGGTGTCCCGAGTTCGAATCCCGGGACTACCATAATTATTCTTTCATTAGTTTATTCAAGTTCAATGATGTTTTTAATGGATAATTAATGTTAAGAACGGGGTGTTCCTTAATTGGCCTATTTCAATCCCGTTGCAATCTACTGAATTATATTAATTATGAAAGTGAATGTTCAGTATATAATTATCTAAGAGGCATCAATAAAGTTGTATACATGAAGAGAACATGCACAAAGATAGAATACAAAATAAAGGAACACCCCTTCCTTAACATTAATCATCCATTACAAACCCCAATGCACTTGAATAAATGAATGAAAACATATTATCGTCCCGGGATTCGAACTCAGGACACCACACCCAGAACATAAGCATCTAAACCATTACACCACCAACACAGTGATATTGAAAGACAGAGAAGAAAATAGTAGAAATTATATTTTTGTGTGGCGTCGGAAGAAGAATGTTTTGGCTATGTACAAGCAGGGATATGATCATTTAATAATAATAATGATAATAATACAAATAATAATAATAATAATGCAAATAATACTTTTAATAATAATTATAATAATAATAATAATAATAATAATAATAATAATAATAATACCATTAATAATAATAATAATAATAATAATTTTTAACATCGTTCTTAACATCAATAACCCCCAAATGAAATTAATGAAAGCATATGATTCTCTCAGGATTCGAACCTAGGATATTTTTTACAGAACTAATACGCTCTAAGCATTACACCATCAAACACTGGCACTATAAGCAAATGACACTATAGCTCTCTCTCTCTCTCTCTCTCCACCTCCCTCCCTCCCCCCTCTCTCTCGCTCTCGCTCTCTCTCTCTCTCTCTCTCTCTCTCTCTCTCTCTCTCTCCGACAATAATACTTCCCATAACAAGTTTGTTTACCTCAGTAAGTAGCCTTTAAGGGGGGGGGGGGAGGGGGAGCATTTGTTTGCTTATTTATTAATGTGTTTTGTATTTGTATAGTTTCCTCCCCATACCTCCATCAAACACCCCTCAGACTCCCCTTCAAGATAATTATACAGTGTGAGCACATTTGTCGATAACAGAATGCCATGGCTACTCTTAAATTACAGGCTCGCTATCATTCGCCAGGAAATAATCGACACCTAAATTGCATTAAAGGTCTTAATAATGGCAAACATGTGGTGAACAATCTTAAAATCGCCAAAATAATGGGGCAAACGTGTTAAAATATCAGAACTTTGGGGGATAAACATGAGGGAAAAAGGGGTCCAAAAAACATATCTTCCCCCCTTTAGTGCACTGGTTCGGGATCAAAGCCTGGACTCTCAGGCACTGTGTTTGTTGAATCGAAGGCGTAGGACCATTTGTATTGTAAGTTGTCAAATATTAGATGGAGTTTGCAATGTGAATATCAACTATTAATGATGATTTATTAATTTCCACACACACACACACAGAGACAGACCCACACACACATACACAGACATACACATACACACACACTCTCACACACACACACACAGTTACGATTATTAAACTCGTAAGGCAGAATCAAATATATAATTATTATGCTTTTTCCACCAACCAACTTCACATCTAAACTCAATTAATGAAATCAACAAATACATGAGAAACTCCAAGGACTCGAACCTAAGATACTCACATCGAAATTCACCTAGATCTAGACAATTACCACTGCTGGAAACAAAGTAGACCAGTTACTGTCACGATAATGTCCACTGATTAAACAAGTCAAGTAATTATAGAGACTGTGAATATATTGTTAAGGTGACCACCTTGTTCTTTTTCTATATTTCTCTCTCTCTATTTCTGGGTTGTATCCATTAGGCCCCATTCAGCTTACTGTTTTAAGACGTTAACCCCATCTAGGTGTCAATATATTCCTGGCGAGCGGTAGCGAGCCAGCATATATAGATTTTTGTTTTGACAGCAAGATAAATTTGTTAATTTTTCGATAGAAAAATGTCACCGGCGAAGCCGGATTTCTAAATACAATGCTGGCTCGCTATCGCTCGCCAGGAAGAAATCGTCACCTGGATGGGGATAAACGTCGTAAAACAGTTGGCTGAATGGGGCTAAATGGATACAAGCCAGGGAAAGAGAGAAAAGGAGAGACATATAAAACAAGTCGGTGACCCCCCTTAAACAAATAAAGTAATTATAGATACTTTGAATATATTGTTAAGGGGACAACCTTGTTCTATAGATCTCAATTTCTCTCTCTTTCTGGGTTGTATCCATTTGGCCCCATTCAGCCTACTGCTTTAAGACGTTTATGCCCATCCAGGTGTAATTTTTTTTCCTGGCGAGGAATAGCGAGCCAGCATATTTTGGATACAGAATTAGACAGCAGGCTAAATGTGTACATTTTTCGATAGAAAATGTCACCGGCGAAGCCGGATTTCTCCAAACAAAGCTGGCTCGCTATCGCTCGCTAGGAAAAAATCGACACTTGGATGGGGATAAATGTCTTAGAAAAGCATAGAGAGAGAGAAAGAAAGGCAAGGTGGTCCCCTTAAAGTCATACACATGCAATGCGAATAAAAACAATAATACATTAATACATTAATAAAGACAATGTAAATGGACAAAGGTAACGACAAAGGTAACAACAAAGGAAACGACAAAGGTAACAACAAAGGTAACAACAAAGGTAACGACAAAGGTAACGACAAAGGAAACGACAAAGGTAACAACAAAGGTAACAACAAATGTAACGACAAAGGTAACGACAAAGGTAACAACAAAGGTAACGACAAAGGTAACGACAAAGGTAACGACAAAGGTAACAACAAAGGTAACGACAAAGGTAATGACAAAGGTAACGACAAAGGTAACAACAAAGGTAACGACAAAGGTAACGACAAAGGTAACAACAAAGGTAACGACAAAGGTAACGACAAAGGTAACAACAAAGGTAACAACAAAGGTAACGACAAAGGTAACGACAAAGGTAACGACAAAGAACATCAAGGAAGCCGGGGAATAAAACTGGGACATATTTTCAAAGGTGACATGTGGTGTAACAGAAATATATAAATAACACCTACACAGATCATAATTGATAATTAAACACAACTGACTATTACAAATGTATTGATTTAGGCCTATACATTCTTGCACTAATAAATGTGAAGAGTAGAAAACATACTGTACATAAATAATGTCACTTAACATACTGTACATAAATAATGTCACTTAACATACTGTACATAAATAATGTCACTTAACATACTGTACATAAATAATGTCACTTAACATACTGTACATAAATAATGTCACTTAACATACTGTACATAAATAATGTCACTTAACATACTGTACATAAATAATGTCACTTAACATACTGTACATAAATAATGTCACTTAACATACTGTACATAAATAATGTCACTTAACATACTGTACATAAATAATGTCACTTAACATACTGTACATAAATAATGTCACTTAACATACTGTACATAAATAATGTCACTTAACATACTGTACATAAATAATGTCACTTAACATACTGTACATAAATAATGTCACTTAACATACTGTACATAAATAATGTCACTTAACATACTGTACATAAATAATGTCACTTAACATACTGTACATAAATAATGTCACTTAACATACTGTACATAAATAATGTCACTTAACATACTGTACATAAATAATGTCACTTAACATACTGTACATAAATAATGTCACTTAACATACTGTACATAAATAATGTCACTCAACATACTGTACATAAATAATGTCACTTAACATACTGTACATAAATAATGTCACTTAACTAGCCAAATAAATTGGCTGTGCTAATCAGGTAAAATTGATAAACAAAATGTTCCTGTATTGTCAAATATTATTGATTTTTTGTTTAAATGTAGGTATGTATGTATATGTGTATTTATCTATCTATCTATCCATGTCTCTCTCTCTCTCTCTATATATATATATATATATATATATATATATATATATATATATATATATATATATATATATATATAGAGAGCAACGTAATGCTGTGATAATAAATGACACACATTATTATATTACTGTATTATTAATTTAGTAACCACCTATTAAATTACACCAGGATATTTAAAGCTTACCGGAAAATATCGGTTACAAAATTAAGGGAGCCCACCTCGCTTTTTTTCTCTTTCTCTCCCTCTCTCTTTGGCTTGTATCCATTCGGCCCCATTCAGCCTTCTGTTTTAAGACGCTTACCCCCATCCAGGTGTCAATATTTTCCTGGCGAGCGGAAGCGAGCCAGCATATATATATATATTTTTGACAGCAAGTTAAATTTGTAAATTTTTCGATAGAAAAATTTCTCCGGCGAAGCAGGATTTCTCCATACAATGCTGGCTCGCTATCGCTCGCCAGGAAGAAATCGACACCTGGATAGCGATTAACGTCTTAAAACAGTAGGCTGATTGGGGCCGAATGGATACAAGCCAGAGATATAGACAAAAGGAGAACAAAAGCAGGTCACCGCCCTTAAATGCATATTAATTGTTGTACACAGGACCAGTATATGTATTTCATAGACAGTTATTTATTCTATGTCACAAAAGGACAGCTAAATACGGCGATGTGGTTACCGTCCAGGGCAATTATGTCAAAGGGGAGGTAGTCTCTTTTTCTGGACCTCCTTCCCCTTCATGTTCAGCTTATTTGTTTTGAGATTTTAAGACGGTCGTTCCATTAGTTTGTCGATTTTAGGACCTTTCGACCCATTTTTTTTGTCAATACTTAGACTTTTCGTGTCATTTAGGTGTCGATTTTTTCTTTGCGAGCGAAAGCGAGCCCGTAATTGTTAAAGGAACCGGCCTTCGGCCGTTACATTTTTCTACCGAAATTTTATAAATTTATCTTGAGAGGGGGCCTGGAGAGGATTTTAAGTTTGATGGAGGTCTAGCGAAGAAACTAAACAAATATATAATATAATTCAAACATAGACCAAAAAACAAACACTACCCCCCCCCCCCCCCACTTAATGTGTGAGGATGGATATACCAGACAAGGGTGCCAGACTTCTCTTAAGGGGGGATGGGCCGGTTTTCTGGACCACTTTCTCCCTCATGTTTAGCCCCATTAGTTTTCAGATTTTTAGATGTTCACCCCCCTAGTTTGTCGATTTTAAGACCTTTCGCCTCATTTCTTCGTCAATATTTTGACCTCTCGTGCTATTTAGGTGTCGATTTTTTCCCTGGCGAACGAAAGTGAGCCTGTAACGTTGGAAGAACCGGCCATAGGCCGGGACATTTTTCTACCGAAACATATACAAATTAATCTAGATGGGGGATCTAATGGATGTTTTTTTGTTTTTAATTTGATGGAGGTCTAGGGAGGAAACTAAAAAAACAACGAATACATGCAAAAATCGCCCAAAAAGTGAACCATCCCCTCTTAAGGAACATTACACGGTATTGTAGTTGGCTTCTGGCCACCCTTAGACGTTTTCATACAGCCTCACCTGTTATCTGAATTATACTACGTTTCCGGTACTGAATGGCTTAATAACATCTTTATATTGTAAACACGGCCATCACACTCTGACTAACATTTTTAACAACATCTTACTAACATTGCATTTACGTCTTTGCTTCACAACATCGCTTATTATTTTATCTTACTAACATCTTACACATACGCTTACTAATCTATCTTACTAACATCTTACACACATGCTTACTAATCTATCTTACTAACATCGCTTACTAATCTATCTTACTAACATCTTACACATACGCTTACTAATCTATCTTACTAACATCTTACACACATGCTTACTAATCTATCTTACTAACATCTTACACACATCGCTTACTAATCTATCTTACTAACATCTTACACATACGCTTACTAATCTATCTTACTAACATCTTACACACATGCTTACTAATCTATCTTACTAACATCTTACACACACGCTTACTAATCTATCTTACTAACATCTTTGCTATAAACACACTTATCATTCTATCTTACTAACATCTTACACACACGCTTACTAATCTATCTTACTAACATCTTTGCTAAACACACGCTTATCATTCTATCTTACTAACATCTTATTTAAACACACGCTTTCTGATCTAACTTACTAACATCTTTACTACACACACGCTTATCACTAGATGTATATCTTACTATTATGTTTGTTATTTTCCAAACGTTATTACTTTAGTCAGAATACAATAGAAGAAAAAAAAAACATAGAAAACCAATCTAATCTCTCCAGTCCAGCTTGATTATAATGTTCTGCCCATGACTGTGTTAATCTAGAAAATATCATTTGGATTTTATCAGCGCTTTAAGAAATACAGCCAGAGGCTAAAAAATATACCTGTGTGAAATTCATAAATATGCTGACCTATATTTAACTGCATTATTGTAAGATGTGTGTGTGCGCGCGCGCGCGCGCATTAGGCTCCTTAAATTAAATGAGCTGCCGTTGTACCTGCTCAAATTTCGCTTCAACACTTTAAAATAATGAGGCACTGAGAATTAATGCAGTGTAAGAGGCTTTTACATTCTTACCTTCAATTTCACAAAGGAAAATTGAAACTAATATTTGTACACACACACACACACACACACACACACACACACACACACACACACACACACACACATACACACACACACACACACACATACACACACACACACCTGCTAGAAAGACACCTGTCATGTACAGTTACTGACAAATGTTCGTGAGCTGTTGCGATTTTCTTTATACAATATATTATATCCTTCCAACACAACAAGCCACACAACACAAGCCACACAACACAAGCCACACAACACAACACAATGGCCACAGCGCAACAAGTCACACAAAACAAAGTAATAAACACAACACATCAAGCCACACAACACAACGCAATAAACACAACACAACATAACAAGCCACACAAAACAAGGTAATAGACACACCAAGCCACACAACACAACGCAATAAACACAACACAACATAACAAGCCACACAAAACAACGTAATAGACACACCAAGCCACACAACACAACAAGCCACATAAAACAACAAACCACACAACACAACCCACAAAATACAAGCCACACAACACAATATACACAACACAACACAACAAGCCACACAACACAAGCCACACAACACAACACAACACAAGCCATACAGCACAACACAACACAAGCCACACAACACAACAAGCCACATAAAACAACAAACCACACAACACAAGCCACATAATACAAGCCACACAACACAACGCAATATACACAACACAACACAACAAGCCACACAACACAAGCCACACAACACAACACAACACAAGCCATACAGCACAACACAACACAAGCCACACAACAGAACACAAGACACACAACAAGCCACACAACACAACACAAGCCACACAACACAACACAACACAACACAACAAGCCACACAACACAACACAACACAACACAACACAAGCCACACAACACAACACAACACAACACAACACAACACAACAAGCCACACAACACAACACCACACAACACAACAAGCCACACAACACAACACAACACAAACCACACAACACAACACAACACAACACAAGCCACACAACACAACACAAGCCACACAACACAACACAACACAAGCCACACAACACAACACAAGCCACACAACACAACACAAGCCACACAACACATCAAACACACAAGCCACACAACACAACACAACACAACAAAACACAACAAGCCACACAACACAACACCACACAACACAACAAGCCACACAACACAACACAAGACACACAACACAACACAAGCCACACAACACAACACAACACACAAGCCACACAACACAACACAACACAACACAACAAAACACAACAAGCCACACAACACAACACCACACAACACAACAAGCCACACAACACAACACCACACAACACAACAAGCCACACAACACAACACAATACAAGCCACACAACACATCAAACACACAAGCCACACAACACAACACAACACAACACAAGCCACACAACACAACACAACACAAGCCACACAACACAACACAACACAACACAACAATCCACACAACACAACACAACACAAGCCACACAACACAACACAACACAACACAAGCCACACAACACAACACAACACAAGCCACACAACACAACACAAGCCACACATCACAACACAAGCCACACATCACAACACAAGCCACACAACAGAACACAAGCCACACGACACAACACAAGCCACACAACACAAGCCACATAACACAACACAACACAACACAACACAACACAACACCACACCACACCACACACCACAACAAAACACAACACAACACAACACAAACCACACAACACAAACCACACAACACAACACACAACACAACGCAACACAAGCCACACAACACAAACCACACACACAAACCACACAACACAACACAACACAAGCCACACAACACAACACAAACCACACAACACAACACAACACACAACACAACACAACACAAACCACACAACACAACACAACAAGCCACACAACACGACACAAGCCACACAACACAACACACCACACAACTCAACACAAGCCACACGACACAAAGCAAGCCACACAACAAGAGCCACACAACACAAGCTACACAAAACAACCCACAAAACACAACACAAACCACACAACACAACACAAACCACACAACACAACACAAACCACACAACACAAACCACACAACACAACACAACCCAACACAAACCACAAAACACAACACAAACCACACAACACAACACAAGCCACACAACACAACACAACACAACACAAGCCACACAACCCAACCCAACACAACACAACACCACACAACACAACAAGCCACACAACACAACACAACACAAGCCACACAACACAACACAAGCAACACAACACAACACAACACAACACAACACAACACAAGCCACACAACACAACACAACAAGCCACACAACACGACACAAGCCACACAACACAACACACCACACAACTCAACACAAGCCACACGACACAAAGCAAGCCACACAACAAGAGCCACACAACACAAGCTACACAAAACAACCCACAAAACACAACACAAACCACACAACACAACACAACACAACACAACACAACACACAAACCACACAACACAAACCACACAACACAAACCACACAACACAACACAACAAGCCACACAACACGACACAAGCCACACAACACAACACACCACACAACTCAACACAAGCCACACAACACAAAGCAAGCCACAACAACACCACCACACAACACAAAACAACCCACAAAACACAACACAAACCACACAACACAACACAACACAAACCACACAACACAACACAAACCACACAACACAAACCACACAACACAACACAACACAAACCACAAAACACAACACAAACCACACAACACAAACCACAAAACAACACAAACCACACAACACAACACAAGCCACACAACACAACACAACAAGCCACACAACACAACACAAGCCACACAACACAACCCAACACATCACAACAAGCCACACAACACAACACAACAAGCCACACAACACAACACAACACAAGCCACACAACACACACACAAAACCACACACACAACCACACAACATAACACACAACACAAGCCACACGACACAACACAAGCCACACAACACAACACAAGCCACACGACACAACACAAGCCACACAACACAACACAACACAACACAATCAACACAACACAACACAAGCCACACAGCACAACACAAGCCACACAACACAAGCCACACGACACAACACAAGCCACACAACACAACACAAGCCACACGACACAACACAAGCCACACAAGAGCCATACAAGACAACACAAGCCACACAACACAACAAAACACAACACAACACAACACAACACAAGCCACACAACACAACACAACACAACACAACACAACACAAGCCACACAACACAAGCCACACAACACAAGCCACACAACACAAGCCACACAACACAAACCACACAACACAACACAACACACAACGCAACACAAGCCACACAACACAAACCACACACACAAACCACACAACACAACACAACACAAACCACACAACACAACACAACACAACACAAGCCACACACACAACACAAACCAAAACAACACAACACAACACACAACACAACAGTTACCTGAAGAAGATATTTGCGAAACATTATCAATAAAGTGCTCCTCCTCATATGGCGCTTATATTCATTATGTCAACTTCTCTAAGTTATTTTGAGAGGGGTCACTGGCTTTTTTTTATCTGTCTTTCCTTTTCTCTCTTTCCCTGGCTTGTATCCATTCGGCCACATTAATCCAACTAATTTAAGACGTTTATCCCCATCCAGGTGTCGATTTCTTCCTGGCGAGCGATAGCGAGCCAGCATTGTATGGAGAAATCCGGCTTCGCCGGAAACATTTTTCTATCGAAAAATGTACAAATTTAACTTACTGTCAAAGCAAAAAAAAAAAAAAAAAAAAAAATATATATATATATATATATATATATACACTCGCCAAGAAAACATTGACACCCGGATGGGGGTAAACGTCTTAAAACAGTAGGCTGAATGGGGCCGAATGGATACACGCCAAAGAGAGAGGGAGAGAAAGAGAAAACAAAGCGAGGTGGGCTCCCTTAACAGAAAGAGAGAGAGAGAGAGAGAGAGAGAGAGAGAGAGAGAGAGAGAGAGAGAGAGGGGGGGAGGGGAGGGGGAAGTGGGGTTAAAGCATACCCCTGGCTGAAATGTGTCTTGGTTTCTGTACACGTTTCAGTTTAATGCCTCCTAAGAGCCTATTTCCCAAATTGCTCTCGCTTTCTGAGTTAGGTGGTAATGTGCCTCCCCCATACTCACTCTCACTCTCTCTCTCTCTCTTTTATTTTATTATGTTTAGATTTGTACTCTTTTTGTTGTTGTTTTTTTCACTCCCTTCTACTTTTTTTCCGCCATCTTTCTCATGTGTCTATTTTCCCCCATCTTTCTTCCCCTACTCCCTTCCATTCTTCGTCTATCTCCATCCTACAATTATACTCTGTCTCTTTTCAACTGACGGTAAATTGAATCCCTTAGCAGCTAATTTATCGATACTTAAGGGGACAGATTTGTAACGATTATATCCCTGCATCATATCAAGACCAAGTTTATATAATTAGCACCATATTCAAAATATGCTATAGGGGGGACAATGCCTAGCGATTTAATTGCTCAATAGATGGCATTCCGAGGGTGAGGATCCGAGTCTTGGGGGTGAGACAGTGAAGCACGAAGGCGAAGCAGCTCTAGAGATGGGGTTGCTTTTAACCGTGAGTGGGCAACCAAGCTCTATTAAGTGCTTCACATGACTCACTCACGAGACTGAAACAAGATCACGGGCTTCACCGTGTTGAACGGTTGAACGTACAGGCTCTCAGCCTATGCCCGAGAGTGAGTAAGTTGGAATTTACAAAAAAATAAACAAAAATACTTCACTACAACATCTTCCAAATTACTGTGAAATCTTGATGGGAACTTTGCAATTTACCGTCAGTTGAAAATAAACCGAGTATACCGTGATCATCCCTATGTTGGTTTGACCTTATCTTCCAGTGATCTTACCATCCTGTCTCAGTGACCTCAGAATAGTAAGGAAATGAGAAATATGAGAGCAACCTCCGCCCTCCGTATTTCCCTGGCTCACTTTTATCCCATACAGGCTTCCTCTTTCGCAGGATCCTTATGTATTTTGTCTTAGTATCTAT
>CM064566.1:17938329-18000555 GCA_032716605.1 Paralithodes platypus
CTTCATAATATCGTCTAAATATAGCTAGGATAGAATATACCACACGTCGCTGGTACTCCATGGGTTAAGGGGAGGCTGATGGACTGTTGAGGTTAAGGGGACATGTGTCGTTTTTCTGGTCCCCTTTCTCCCTCGTGTTAAGCCCCATTTGTTTTGAGATTATAAGACGTTCGGCCCATTAGTTTGGCGATTTTAACACCTTTTGCCCCATTTCGTTGTCAATTTTAAGACCCATCGTGCCATTTAGGTGTCGATTATTTCCTGGCAAGCGATAGCGAGCCTGCAATGTTAAGAGGAACCGACCTTCGGCCGAAACATTTTTCTACCGAAAAATTTACAATTTTGTCTTGCAGGGGGGTCTAGGGGGTATTTTTCTAAGCTTGATGGAGGTCTAGCGAGAAAACTAAGAAATAAAGGAAGGCAAGCCATGAATTAATATATAAAATAGTACGTCTCCCCTTAAGAGTATTTTGATGTGTGTACCGCTTATAACATTCATAGCAACAAAATATTTTCAATATGCACGTTCACACAGAGGTTTGTAAGAGTGTTAGTGAACACAAATATGCAAAGGTATGCAAAAGCTCACAAGGCACAAACCTATACAACATGCATATGCAACAGGAAATATATATGGATATGAGACCTAGTTTGAAAACAGAGCCTTATGCATTTTACTTTGCAAAGCAATACAAGTATTTGTGTTTGTATTTCAATATTTCCTTTTCTGTATAACCCCTTATGTAATGGCGACGTCCTTTTAACGTTATTCTGGATAGTATTAGACTATTCTATTCAGCTTCAAAAGGGCCTCAATCAATTAACAGGCTTCGAACTATCTCACAACCCTTTTACTACCTCAGATCTTTCTTAAACTGTACAAAATCGTCTAAATATAGATAGCATATAATCTAAAAGACGTCGCCGGTACAGAAGGGGTTAATGGAACATGAACATATAAAGGCAAGCTAGAGAGAAACACTTGTATTTTCATGCGAGTATTATTCTTCTCTACACTTGATATTGAATTAAGGGAGCCCACCTCGCTTTGTTTCTCTTTCTCTCCTTCTCTCTTTGGCTTGTATCCATTCGGCCCCATTCAGCCTACTGTTTTAAGAAGTTTACCCCCATCCAGGTGTCAATAGTTTCCTGGCGAGCGGTAGCAAGCCAGCATATATATATTTTTGGTTTTGACAGCAAGTTAAATTTGTACGTTTTTCGATAGTAAAATGTCTCCGGCGAAGCCGGATTTCTCCATACAATGCTGGCTCGCTATCGCTCGCCAGGAAGATATCGGAACCTGGATGGGGATAAATGTCTTAAACCAGTTGGCTGAATGGGGCCGAATGGATACAAGCCAGGGAAAGAGAGAAAAGGAGAGAAAGATACAAAAAAGCCTGTGACCCCCCTTAAGGGGAGATCTCCACTTGACGGATTTTTGTCTTAACGCCTTTCTCCCTCATGTTTAGCCCCATTGCTTTTGATATTCTAAAACGTTTGCCGCATTAGTTTAGCGATTTTAGGAAATTTCACCCCATATTAACCCGCTGAGTGCCAGTGACGTATATATACGTCCTCGCCGAAAACAAATCGTAGCAGCGAAACGACTGTACCTATGGCTTTCATATTTTTACCACATGTACCTTACCCTTTTGGCTACCCACAAACAAAATCCCAAATTCCTCCTCCCACCCACTCGCTGACTGTCGGTCCCGTCAGAAGGAAAAACAAGGAAAATCTGTGGCGGCGAAACGACTGCACCAATCGGTTCCATATTTGTGTGACAAGTCCCTTACCCTTCTGCCTTCTCCCCACCACACCCCCAACCGCCTCCCACCACCCACTTCCAGCGTATCCATACGAAGATAAGGAAAAAAAAGATAATCCGTGGTGGCGAAACTACCTTACCAATCGGCTTCATATTAAACATGAGTCAATTACGCTTCTACCTTCCCCACACCATCCCCCAAACCACCCTCCCACCACCCTCCTATCCATACATTCCGATACCATAAAAGTCTCTGTAGTCTATAGTGTCTTTTCAGCTACTTTCGGGACCATCGGGGACCTGATTTCTGTCGAAAATGGACAAGGGGAGCGGTTTGTTTACCATTATCCTTCCTTTCTCTCCCAACTTGATAGATTTAGCCAAAAAAAAAAAAAAAAAAAAAAAAAAAAAAAAAAAAAAAAAAAAATGGCACTGGCAGAAGCACACCGTCAAAATTAGCTGGCACTCAGCGGGTTAAGACCTTTCGTGCAATTCAGCTGTCGATTTTATCCTGGCGAGCGATAGCGAGCCTGTAATTTAAGAGGATCCGGCCTTCGGCCGGGACATTTTTCTACCGAAAAATTTACAAATTTATCTTGAAAGAGACTCAAGGGGGTGTAATTATAAGCTTGATGGAGGTCTAGTAAACAAACTAAATACATCCCCTTAATAATACTGGACTGTACTTGTTACAGAGAGTAGCTACATATTTTGTTTTCCATTTCTAAAAGTAACATAATTTCTTCTTGTTTTTGGTCAATTAACACGAAAGGTGGAATAAGGGTAAATGAGGAAACAAAGAAGAATAACAGAGAGAGAGAGAGAGAGAGAGAGAGAGAGAGAGAGAGAGAGAGAGAGAGAGAGAGAGAAAGAGATAACACAAACACACACCCACTCACACACATAGGTGAGCCAGAAAATTCAAAATAAGAGAGAGAGAGAGAGAGAGAGAGTGTGTGTGTATTAACGAGACGTTGGTTAGTAATCAACAGTTTGATTTACCTTTAAGGGGAGATGTGTCGTTTTTCTAGATCCACTTTTCCCTCATGTTTAGCCCCATTAGTTTTCAGATTTTAATATGTTTGCCTAGTAGTTTGTCGAATTTAAGACATTTCGCCTCATTTTGTTTTCAATATTTAGACCTTTCGTGCAATTTAGGTGTCGATATTTGTCCTGGCGAACGTTAGTGAGCATGTCATTTTGGAAGGACCGGCCTTTGGCCAGGACATTTTTCTATCGAAAAATGTACTAATTAATCTATAAGGAGGATGTAATGGACGTTTTTTTAAGTTTGATGGAGGTCTAGGGAGGAAACTAGAAAAATTATTAATTAATGACAAAAATCGACCAAAACCCTAACCATCCTCCCTTAAAAGAACTGTCCTTATGCAGAAAATTAAGAGAAGTACTGATATGATAACTAATTCTGTAACCCCGAATATTTCTCTCGTTTTCTAACTACCGCAAAATGATAGGATTCCTTTCCATTTTGTCCAAAGTTCTGGCAGACGATACCATTGATCTTAGATCTTAGTAATTATCCTTCCGAAATACAAAGAATAAGGGACCCCACCTCGCTTGTTTCTCTTTCTCTCCCTCTCTCTTTGGCTTTTATCCATTTGGCCCCATTCAGCCTACTGTATTAAGATGTTTACCCCATCCAGGTGTCAATATTTTCCTGGCAAGCGGAAGCGAGCCAGCATATTCTGACATACGGAGCCCTGTATGTTAATTTAAGAGTTAGAATTAGAGTTCAAGGAGCCAAACTACCCAAGTGGTGAAGCAGACTAGCGAACGAGCGAGTGGGCAAACCATCTCGCCCCATACCAGCTCGCCCCATACCTCGATGACCGATGCTATGACGTATGATCGACGCCAGGAGCTGTGAGTGGACGACACACCTGTTATGTGATTCGAGGAGCTATGATTGGAGCGCGCACCACCCGCCGCCTCCTGATTCGTTCCTACACCATCATTGTTTGGTATATAAGACCCGAGTTGTGGGCATGCAAATCAGTCTCATTTGGAGTTGGGGAAGGTGAACTTGCAGCTGGAGGAAGACGGGGTGAAGTATTATAATGGGATTGTGACTGTCAGTCAGATTATATAAATGTGTGTTAAGTGTGTTCGGTGTAAACACTTCTGTTATGTTGGTTAGTGAGATATGTGATTGGGAATTAACGTGATGTGTTTAATGTGTGTAATGTGTTTAACGATTTAATTGGGAATTAACGTGAACACTACTATTATGTGTTTAACTATTTAATTGGGAATTAACGTTAACGCTATTATTATGTACTCAACTATTTTAGTTGACTAACTTGTGGACTAAAGCAACTCTTTAAGTAATTGGGTTATGATGAAAGTAATACTATTGTTTTATATTAATACTTACGAGTTCTTTCATCTTCTTTGAATTAAGCTTACATTGCTTAATGGTGCTTAGTACGGTGATGCTATTGTCTCGTATTAGTAATATCGCCTTAGACTAACATGGCTGTGTTAATATTACTTCTAGTGATTTCCTAAGCTGAAGAAAATTCTTTTGCTTCAAAATATTATATTTTGCTTTTCATATTATTTGAGTGAGACCTGAATCGAATCTATGAAACGATCCTGTAACTTTATTTACTCATAATCAAACCTCAATGTTACGTGGTTAAGAAATAAATTTAACTAATTATTAAATATATATCTAACTTTTTATGTGACTTTGATATTACTCCTGATGATAATAATAATATAATACTATTAACGTAAGACAAGAACCAAGAATAATTACATTAAATATAAATAAAAGGACATAGAAGAAAACTATCTATTCATTTCAAAAAGGGTAAGAGACCGAAATATTCTTACTTTAATATTTATCTTTCAAGACTTTTTATAAATTTAATAGTCCTTCTTTAGCTATAACTTATTCGGTTCATAACCATAGCCTACTAAGCTTCGGTTAAATAATAATTCTTTATAAATACTACATGACTTTAATTAGTTTCAGTATTTTTCATAATTAAAGAGTATCCGTCAATAAAGGATACCAAGTCCTAAGATCCAAAAGGAAAGGAAGCAACAACAGGAATTTGTTATTAGATTTTACTTTTGTTTTGCCTTCAGCTGACTGATACCTTAATATATATCTCTGTGCTATCTAGATTCATCAAGTTAACCACTTGAGGATCAAGATACGTAACAGAAGAGTGGCGACCTTGCCAGGATTCGTTTCATACAGTTTCACTCGGTTTCATTAACGTTTCACTACTTAAAAATCAAATATTAATCATGCCTCAACTAATTAATGAAGAAGATGCTCGAGTTTTCATAGAATCAGAACCCACATCCCCTGATATTGACTGTCTGTCAAAATCCGAACTGAAAGTGCTTGCCTCACATCTCCAATTATCTGTCTCAAACATGTCTAAAGTAGAGGTGGCTCAGACCATAAAAACCCACCTGTTCCCTGTAGAAGGCGGGGAGGGTGACGGAGCAGTTGGTGGGATCCCGAGTAAACCTAGCCAACTTGATGTACAATTGCCACATGGTTTGACCGGTGATCAAATATTCGAACTAGAACAAGCCAAACAAAAAATAGAACTAGCCAGAATAAAAGCAAATACCGAACAAGCAAACGCAAGTATAGAACTAGCCAGAATAAAGACCGAACATTATCAATATCAATATCAAACGGCTCAACTAAATGTCAATACAAATGCTCCTGTAATTGCTCCCCCTCTGGGATTGACTATGACTAGTGTCATTCCACCTTTCACTGAGGATAATGTGCAGGATTTCTTTGTTTTGTTTGAGGAAGTTGCTGGAGGTATGAAGTGGACAAGAGATCAATGGCCTTTTATGTTACAAACTGTTTTGACAGGGCAGGCTCGAGCCACGTATTTGTCAGAAGTAGCCGAAGTTAGGCAGGAGTTGGTCCTGTTAGAAAATTTCCTATGGAAAATTGATTCTTCTGTATCCTATCATTTAAAGGGGAAAAAGGTAGATTGTCTTGCCGACGCCGCTGACATGGCTGACACATACGTGCTCAACAACAAATTTCGTGGAAAGAAGCCCTACGATAATTCTAGCTCTAATTTTAAGTATCCCAATCACAAATCTGACCGACCCAGTCACAAGCCTATAACGTCTTCCCCAGCTAGCCAAAATAGAATTGTTCCCCCAACTAAAAATGTGACTCAGGGCAATGGTAACAGAGGTGGGCCCCAAACTAATAGTAATGCTCAAAGAGGGAACTTTCCCGTATCCCCTAAAGTATGTACTTTTTGTGGCATGAGAGGCCACCTAGCTTATCAGTGCTGGGCCAAGGAAAAAACTGAAGAGATCGGGGCAGACCGTTGCCGCCGTATCTCAAATTCCATGTGTGCCTTTAATGCAGGGCTCCCGACAGAAGGAGTACCTAGCACCAAATGTTCCTTTAATGCAGGACTCCCGACAGAAGGAGTACCTAGCACCAAAAGTTCCTTTAATGCAAGACTCGACAGAAGGAGTACCTAGCAGCTAACGTAAATCATCTAGACAGGGGTGTAGTAGCATGTGTGGTGCAACCCACAAGGGTTAAACCAATAATAATTTCACCATCAGTGCAGGACCGTTACCGTCCCTTTATTTCATCTGGCAACGTGAGATTAAATGGTTGCATGCATGAGGTAAAAATTCTGAGAGACACAGGTTCTACTAGCACCCTCATGGTGAATCCTTACACTGAGTGCCCACCTGGCGAACCAGTTGTAATGAGAGGTGCTGGAGGCCAGTTTTATGCATACTTGGTAAAAGGCGAAATTGAATGCGAGTTACTACAGGGTGAGGCCACCATAGCTTTGTGTAGGTCCCAAGATATCCCTGTGCCTGGGGTAACTCTCCTTTTGGGGAATGATGTAGCAGGTGAGAAGGTCCGACCAGACCCCATTTTGTCACTTTCCCCTGTTAACGAGCCACTAACCGGTGAGCTCGAAAAGGAGATGCCAACTGTTTTCCCTGTGTGTGCTGTCACACGTTCAATGTCTCAAGTAGCAGTTCCCTCAGACCGAAATGTACCGAATGTAAGAGTTGATGAAAGGGATGATGAGAGTGTGGATGATGCTCCAACTGTGCCTGATGATGTGACTGAGGTGGATTTATCTGACACCTTTATGGCTCATCTTGACCCTAACGATGACCATGAAACCCTTCCAAATTGTCCTAGCGGCCTGGTAGAGCTACAGAGAGATGATAGTGAATGCAAGGAGTTAGCTGCCAGGTCCGTGAGTGAAGAGGAATGTGAGAAGGAGGGTGGTGAATGTTTCTACCTCAAAGGAGGAGTATTGTGGCGAAGATGGAGACCGCCACACAGACCAATCGATGACGGGGCTTGGGACGTCCATCAAGTAGTAGTCCCCAAACCTTGTCGTAAAGATATAATGGAAATGGCACATTGTATACCATTGGCAGGACACCTAGGTGTGAGAAAAACTCTAGACAGAATCAGAGCCCACTTTTACTGGCCAGGAATGCGTGCAGATGTAGTGGAGTGTTGTAGAGTGTGTCACACTTGCCAGATGACAGGAAAACCCAATCAGAAGGTGCCTGTACATCCTCTGGTGCCCTTGCCCGTTTTCGAGAATCCTTTTACTCGGGTGGTAGTGGACATTGTAGGCCCATTGCCTAAGACTTCCCAAGGTAACATTTATTTATTAACTATCATGGACATGGCAACTCGCTACCCAGAGGCTATACCCTTAAGGACTACCTCTGCTCCAACTGTAATCAAGGAACTGCTCAAATTTTTCACCAGAATGGGTTTCCCCCATGAGGTGCAAAGTGATCAAGGAACTAATTTTACCTCTAACATTTTCCAGCAGTCCCTGAAGGAGTTGGGTATCGAGCATGTAAAGTCTAGCACCTACCACCCAGAGAGTCAAGGGGTTCTCGAACGATATCATCAGACATTAAAGGGAATGTTACGTAAGTATTGTACAGAGACCGGAGTTGAGTGGGATAAGGGGGTACCTTTTCTTTTATTTGCTACTCGTGAGGTTCCAACTGAATCCCTGGGTTTTTCCCCTAATGAGCTAGTTTTTGGCCAACCTTTATCGGCCAAGTTCAGGGGCCCATATAAGATAATTCGGAGGGTGAGCATTACCGATTATCTAGTAACTACCCCAGACAGGAGAAAGCCCACGCAAGTATTCCATATAAATATGTTGAAGCCCTACCATAGGTCCCCTGATTCCTCTCCTCCAGATTCTCCCACTGTGGCAGTGAATGTCAGGACCTGTGAGCAGCCTGGTGCGGACAAAGTCTTCAGTTCTCTTACTGATCCGCAACAGACTGTGCCAGAGCCTGAAGGTATCCATGCAGACTTTGACTTGTCATGTAGCCAATCCAACTTTCAGTATAATTCAGTGGCTTTGAGGGAATTACCATCTAAACTATGTCATCTTCCCTCTGATCAAGCGAACCAACTAATCTCTGTTTTATCTCAGTCTCCCAATGTGTTCCGTGATACTCCAGGGCTCACTTCTTTGGCCGTGCACGACATCGACGTAGGGGATGCAACTCCCATTAAACTATCCCCCTACCGTGTCTCGCCACAACGCAGGAGTATACTGCAGGTCGAGCTTGACTTAATTTTTTCAAACCAGCTGATCACAAGGGCTTTAAGCCAGTGGAGTAGTCCGGTCATACTTGTGCCAAAGCCAGACGGGAGCCATGGGTTTTGTAGGGACTATAGGCAAGTCAATGCTGTCACAAAGAACGATACCTACCCACTGCCACGGATCAAAGATTGCATTTACCAGTTTGGCCTCATGCAGCAGTAAGTATAATTTAATGAGAGGATTTTGGCAATTAGCTCTCCCTTGTAGCGAGGTAAATATCATGCTTTTGTAGTGCGTTTTTAAGCCTTCAGCTGTGAGATGCCTTGCAGTTCGAATAACGCTCCAGCTACGTTCCGGCTATGTTCTGATGTGGTACCTGGAGACGTTGCCTACTTTGGGTGATATCCTTATTATATCCTCATTATAATCTTGCTGTTGCCAATCTGGTGGTGAATCTATTTATGTATTATGTTTAATATTATGTACTATACTCCTTAAACTCTTTTCTAGGGGGGAGGTCTGACATACGGAGCCCTGTATGTTAATTTAAGAGTTAGAATTAGAGTTCAAGGAGCCAAACTACCCAAGTGGTGAAGCAGACTAGCGAACGAGCGAGTGGGCAAACCATCTCGCCCCATACCAGCTCGCCCCATACCTCGATGACCGATGCTATGACGTATGATCGACGCCAGGAGCTGTGAGTGGACGACACACCTGTTATGTGATTCGAGGAGCTATGATTGGAGCGCGCACCACCCGCCGCCTCCTGATTCGTTCCTACACCATCATTGTTTGGTATATAAGACCCGAGTTGTGGGCATTCAAATCAGTCTCATTTGGAGTTGGGGAAGGTGAACTTGCAGCTGGAGGAAGACGGGGTGAAGTATTATAATGGGATTGTGACTGTCAGTCAGATTATATAAATGTGTGTTAAGTGTGTTCGGTGTAAACACTTCTGTTATGTTGGTTAGTGAGATATGTGATTGGGAATTAACGTGATGTGTTTAATGTGTGTAATGTGTTTAACGATTTAATTGGGAATTAACGTGAACACTACTATTATGTGTTTAACTATTTAATTGGGAATTAACGTTAACGCTATTATTATGTACTCAACTATTTTAGTTGACTAACTTGTGGACTAAAGCAACTCTTTAAGTAATTGGGTTATGATGAAAGTAATACTATTGTTTTATATTAATACTTACGAGTTCTTTCATCTTCTTTGAATTAAGCTTACATTGCTTAATGGTGCTTAGTACGGTGATGCTATTGTCTCGTATTAGTAATATCGCCTTAGACTAACATGGCTGTGTTAATATTACTTCTAGTGATTTCCTAAGCTGAAGAAAATTCTTTTGCTTCAAAATATTATATTTTGCTTTTCATATTATTTGAGTGAGACCTGAATCGAATCTATGAAACGATCCTGTAACTTTATTTACTCATAATCAAACCTCAATGTTACGTGGTTAAGAAATAAATTTAACTAATTATTAAATATATATCTATCTTATCATGTGACTTTGATATTACTCCTGATGATAATAATAATATAATACTATTAACGTAAGACAAGAACCAAGAATAATTACATTAAATATAAATAAAAGGACATAGAAGAAAACTATCTATTCATTTCAAAAAGGGTAAGAGACAGAAATATTCTTACTTTAATATTTATCT
This sequence comes from Paralithodes platypus, assembly GCA_032716605.1. Lineage (NCBI taxonomy): Eukaryota > Metazoa > Arthropoda > Malacostraca > Decapoda > Lithodidae > Paralithodes > Paralithodes platypus. The sequence continues at coordinate 17,948,374 of CM064566.1, forward strand.
TTCAAGACTTTTTATAAATTTAATAGTCCTTCTTTAGCTATAACTTATTCGGTTCATAACCATAGCCTACTAAGCTTCGGTTAAATAATAATTCTTTATAAATACTAAATGACTTTAATTAGTTTCAGTATTTTTCATAATTAAAGAGTATCAGTCAATAAAGGATACCAAGTCCTAAGATCCAAAAGGAAAGGAAGCAACAACAGGAATTTATGTTATTAGATTTTACTTTTGTTTTGCCTTCAGCTGACTGATACCTTAATATATATCTCTGTGCTATCTAGATTCATCAAGTTAACCACTTGAGGATCAAGATACGTAACAATATATATAGATTTTGTTTTGACAGCTAGCTAAAGTTGAACATTTTTCGATAGAAACATTTCTCCGGCGAAGCCGGATTTCTCCATACAACGCTGGCTCGCTATCTTTCGTTAGGAAAAAATCTACACCTGGATGGGGATAAACGTCTTAAAACAGTTGGCTGAATGGGGCCGAATGGATACAAGCCAAGGAAAGAGAGAAAAGGAGAGAAAGAAAAAAAAAACGGTGACCCACCTTAAATAAGGCATATAATACCATCAAACAACATTTGGCAACAACAGATCCTTTCTTAAACTGAATAGCATAATCTGCATAAATATTAAAATAAATACACGAATTGTCATCTTCGTAAATTAACCCATTCAGTACCGGAACCACCCTTTTCATTATATTCTGGCAACAATTAAGCGATAATATTCAGCTTAGGAAGGACGTCAACCCAGAACGAGGGGCGGCGCACTCCTCGGTGCCGCTAAAAGTGTGGCGAACTCATCACAAGTAACACAAGTAAGTAATAAAAGTCTATAGACTATCTCAACTACTCCTCTTAGCTACCATATATCCTCTGTAAGTAATAAAAGTCTACAGGCTATCTAAACTACTCCTCTTAGCTACCATATATCCTCTGTAAGTAATAAAAGTCTACAGACTATCTCAACTACTCCTCTTAGCTACCATATATCCTCTAAGTAATAAAAGTCTACAGACTATCTCAACTACTCCTCTTAGCTACCATATATCCTCTGTAAGTAATAAAAGTCTACAGACTATCTCAACTACTCCTCTTAGCTACCATATATCCTCTGTAAGTAATAAGTCTACAGACTATCTCAACTACTCCTCTTAGCTACCATATATCCTCTGTAAGTAATAAAAGTCTACAGACTATCTCAACTACTCCTCTTAGCTACCATATATCCTCTGTAAGTAATACAAGTCTACAGACTATCTCAACTACTCCTCTTAGCTACCATATATCCTCTGTAAGTAATAAAAGTCTACAGACTATCTCAACTACTCCTCTTAGCTACCATATATCCTCTGTAAGTAATAAAAGTCTACAGACTATCTCAACTACTCCTCTTAGCTACCATATATCCTCTAAGTAATACAAGTCTACAGACTATCTCAACTACTCCTCTTAGCTACCATATATCCTCTGTAAGTAATAAAAGTCTACAGACTATCTCAACTACTCCTTAGCTACCATATATCCTCTGTAAGTAATAAAAGTCTACAGACTATCTCAACTACTCCTCTTAGCTACCATATATCCTCTGTAAGTAATAAAAGTCTACAGACTATCTCAACTACTCCTCTTAGCTACCATATATCCTTTGTAAGCTTCATAAAATCGTCTGAAGGTAGCCGAAATCAAATGTAAAAGACGTTGCTGGTACAGAAGGGGTTAATGGGCCTATGGGGGAGGAAGGAGGACTTGGACGGGTTAAGGGACCCCACCTCTATTGTTTTCTCTTTCTCTCCCTCGCTCTTTGGCTTGTATCCATTCGGCCCCATTCAGCCTACTGTTTTAAGACGTTTACCCCCATCCAGGTGTCAATATTTTTTCTGGCGAGCGGAAGCGAGCCAGCATATATATATTTGTTTTGACAGCAAGCTAAATTTGTAAATTTTTCAATAGAAAAATGAATCCGGCGAAACTGGATTTCTCCATACAATGCTGGCTCGCTCTTGCTCGCCATGAAGAAATCGACACCTGGATGGGGATTAACGTCTTAAAACAGTTGGCTGAATGGGCCCGAATGGATACAAGCCAGAGAAAGAGAGAAAAGGAGAGAAAAAAAAAAGCAGGTGACCCTCCTTAAAGGTGAAGGTTGAAACAACTGTGATAGGTTTGTGGGTTGTCTAGGTTATAGCTTGTTCACCTGTTGTCCAATATCCTAGAAGACGTGTTCATCAGGTTTTACAAAGTGTGAGGTATTTGTTCATGGGATATGTCCAGCTCTTCTGAACCTGGACCAATCATCAGCAAACACTAGCTGGTCAGTTAAAAAAAAAAAAAAAAAACACACACACACACACACACACACACACCCCTAGTCAGTTTTACATTGAACAAGTGTTGCATTGTTGTCAGTATGTTTAGGGGACATGGGCCACTTTTCTGGTCCCCTTTCTCCCTCGTGTTTAGCCCCATCAGCTTTGAGACTTTAAGACGATCGGCCCATTAGTTTGGCGATTTTAACACCTTTTGCCCCATTTCGTTGTCAATTTTTAGACTTTCGTGCTATTTAGGTGCGAGTCTGTAATTTTATGAGGAACCGGCCTTCGGCCGAGAAATTTGTCTACCGAAAAATGTACAAATTTATATTGAAGGGAGGTCTAGGGGCTGATTGTCTAAGCTGGATGAAGGTCTAGCGAGGAAACTAAAAAATATTCACATAAATTAATAGACCAAAAAACAGCTACTAGCCCTTTAACCAGGTGATGCTTGTAAACAATTGTGTCTCAGGTGGCAAACAATCCTGCCTTGTTTTGTTTGGCCTTGTTTGTTGGTCGAAAATACCATGTGTCAGTTTGCCTTTGGGGTTTAATTTACTCGCTTGACTTTTACAAATGGTATTTTAATGAAAATTGAAAAACTTTGTTGTATACAAACAGCACCGCCTTGATGTGTTTCATATATGATTACGAGCTATGTGTGCATGACACCGGAATATAAACAGTACAAAATTCTCATATATATATATATATATATATATATATATATATATATATATATATAGTATATATAATTCTTAAAAAATAAAGGATCACCAATTGACGTACATTGTTAACAAATATATGTATTGAGCTAAAACGCAATATATTGATTCTATAATCAAGGATATAAAGGCTTTATATTAAAAATTAACCGATGGCTAAACCACGTGCAAGTTTTAATGTGATTAATTATATAATGCGGAGAACGCAAATATTAAGATTACATAAATTATATTATATTGTATCCAAAGTGATTAACTGCTAAAATGACCCAAATATTTAAACTCTGTTACTTCATAATTATGACAATGTTATTTATATTATATATACAGTATATATATATATATATATATATATATATATATATATGTATATTATTTTCTATGTGCATGAAGGAGATAAAGTGCAAAGCTGCCTGCAACAAGTGTCGCCCCTCAAATTGAAAGAGTGACAGAGCAAAAATGAGTATATTTGTTACGTATTGAGAAGCAGTGTGGTGTGTTTTTTAGTGTAGTGAAATAGGAGTGAATAGGAGGAGGTGTTTGTGAGAGGTAGCTGGATTACTGTCTATGTAGGTGAGACACAAATAGAAACAGTGAGTGAGGCCAGGCAAATGAAACAGTAGTTCCAGCAACTCCTTATCACATGCCTATGAGGCTCCCCTGGGTATTTCCCTGCGTGATTGGTGTCAATTGTGTGCAGTGTAAGAAGGATCTGTGGTAGTAAAATGGGTTAAGTGAGATAGTTCAAAGCCTGTTAATTGCCAGAGGCCGTTTTGAAACTATAGAACATCGTATAATAGTAGCCAGAATGAAGTTAAAAGGACGACACCGGTACTGAAGGGGTTAAGGGGAGTTCTCCACTCGAGGGATTTGTTTCTTGACCCCTTTCACCCTCATGTTTAGCCCCATTGCTTTTGATATTATAAAACGTTCGCCCCATTAGTTTAGCGATTTTAAGAACTTTCACCCCACTTTAAGACCTTTCGTGCCATTCAGGTGTCGATTTTATCCTGGCGAGCGATAGCGAGCCTGTAATTTAAGAGGAACCGGCCTTCGGCCGGGACATTTTTCTACCGAAAATGTAAAAATTTATCTTGAAAGGGACTCAAGGGGGTGTAATTTCAAGCTTGATGGAAGGTTAGGAAACACACTAAAAACCTCCCCTTAAGGGGAGACTGGCCGTTTGTTTGGTCTATTAATTCATTTATTCATATATCATTTTTAGTTTCCTCCCTAGACCTCCATCAAGCTTAGAAAAACACCCCCTAGACCCCCCTTCAAGATAAATTTGTAAATTTTTCGGTAGAAAAATCTCCCGGCCGAAGGCCGGTTCCTCTAAAAATTGCATGCTTGCTATCACTCGCCAGGAAATAATCGACACCTAAATGGCACGAAAGGTCTTAAAATTGACAACGAAATGGGGCGAAAGGTGTTAAAATCACCAAACTAATGGGCCGAACGTCTTATAATCTCAAAACTAGTTGGGCTAAACATTAGGGAGAAGGGGGTCCAGAAAAACGGCCTGCCTCCCCTTAAAAGAACGACACCGGTACTGAATGGGTTAATGCGTTCTGTTCTTATGGTTCATTTTTCGTATTCTTTCGTCCTTCCATTTCCTGGTTTGATTCGTCTTTCTCCCTTCTTCCTCCATTCTTGGCTTCCTCTCACGTCTTTAGCGGGTTAAGGGGGGTGACCGGCTTTCTTTTTATTTTTCTCTATTTTTCTCTCTTTCCCTGGCTTGTATCAATTCGGCCCCATTCAGCCAACTGTTTTAAGATGTTTATCCTCATCCAGGTGTCGATTTCTTTCTGGCGAGCGATAGCGTGCCAGCATTGTATGGAGAAATCCGGCTTTGCCGGAGACATTTTTCTTTCGAGAAATGTTAAAATTTAGCTTGCTGTCAAAACAAAAATATATATATTCTGGCTCGCAACTGCTCGCCAGGAAAATAGTGACACCTGGATGGGGGGTGTCTATATGGGGCCGAATGGATACAAGCCAAAGAGAGATGGAAAGAAAGAGAAAAAAGCGAGGTGGGCTCCCTTAATGCGTTCCTAATAGTGCAGGAAATTGGACTCCATTATCCCCTTGGCCGTGCTCATTTTCCAATACCAATATATGTTTATCTTCTTCTTTTTCTTCTTCTTAGTCTTCTCTCTCTCTTTTTTTTTCTCTCTCTCTCTCTCTCTCTCTCTCTCTCTCTCTCTTTCATACTTTTATATGACGCTTTACAATGATAACAACAACAAAAATGCATTATTACAGGCTATAGGAATTAGTGTTAACAAATTGCGTTTTTAATGCCTAACCATTTTCTGTTTAAATTTAGATATAATCGGGAACCTTGTCCCCTCATTCTCCCCCTCCCTTCCTCTCGTCCCCTCGTCTCCTCACCTCATTCTTACCCTCCTCTCTTCACTCTTCCCCATCCTCCCCCTCCCTTCCCCCTCCCCCCCACTTTCCCCTTTATAACCACTTACTCTATCTCGGCCGGACAAGATATTCGTCCTAGGTTTCGTGCAGGAATTTCATCAAGTACGCGCATACTTTTTGCTTCCGGACAGAATTTGTTTTATGCCGGGCAGCAACACAAGAGAGGAGATTTATCCACCCCAATGAACCTGAGAGAGAGAGAGAGAGAGAGAGAGAGAGAGAGAGAGAGAGAGAGAGAGAGAGAGAGAGAGAGAGAGAGAGAGAGAGAGAGAGAGAGAGAGAGAGAGAGAGAGAGAGAGAGAGAGAGAGAGAGAGAGAGAGAGAGAGAGAAAGATAATAATTTACCGTTGAATCTCACCTGTCAGTAACACACCCTTATATTAACCACAAGGACTCAGACCTACAGTACAGTATAGTATTTTCCATCAATATTTCAGTATTTCTTCGAACACCTTCATCTTGGTATTGCAAAGTTCCGCTTGACGTTGGCATGATTATGGTTGTTCGCAGAGTAAAAGTTAGTTGGGGATAAACTTTAGCTAAATTCACGAGTTTGACATTTCAGGACAAAACAGAAAATAAAGTTTGCTTTATATTATGTTTAAATGTGAAAGAAGCAGAATAATGAACATATAGAATATTGTATTTGACGTGTACATATCTATCTAATTATCAATCTATATTTTATATATATATATATATATATGTCAATGGGAAGATATTATTGGGATTGAATTTGTGCTGTACCTAGTATCAGTGCATTACCACAAAGCCCACCGAAATGCCAAAAAAATACCCTCATTGTTCCCTGATTAAATAACACTGTATGAATATTCCCATATTCAAAATATGTTACAGGGGGACAATGCCTAGTGAGTTTACTGCTCAATAGGTGGCGTTGTGAGAGTGAGGGTCTGAGTCTGGAGGGTGAGACGGTGAAGCACTTGAGCGAAGCAACCAGCCGCTTCAGAGATGGAGCTGCTTCGAGCCATGATGGATGCTTCACATGTCTCACTCCCCAGACTGGAACAAGACCTCACGGGCTTCACCATGTTGAGCGGTGGAATGTACAGGCTCTCAGCCTATGCCCGAGAGGGAGTAGTTGGAATATAGAAAAAAAAAAAAAAAAAAAAAAAAAATATATATATATATATAATAAGGTTAGAGCGAGTTCATTGAGAGTCCCGACACCCCTTTGATTCCTACAAATCCTTCCTAAGAAAAATAAAGTCTCCTAAAGATAAACAAATATTTAGTTAAAACGCGTCATAATCCTCAAGGGGTTAACACATTTGAATTCACCATTTCCAAAACAGAAATAATATGTTAATATTCCAGAATATAATATATACTAGCAGGGGGACCCGGCGTTGCCCGGGTTTAAATTCTACTACCATAATCACCATCATCAATCACTACTACCACAAACATCACACTACTACTACTACTATATATGTGGGGAGATTGTAGGCACCAATCGATCAGGGCTAGACCCAGGTGAGGTTATAGGCATGTGATAAAGAGTCGCTGGAACTCCTGTTTCATTTGCTTGGCCTTTCTTACTGATTTTCTTTGTGCCTCATTTACACTGAGAGCAATCCAGCTAGCTCTCACAAACCCATCCTCCTCCTATCCACTTCACTAAACTAAACATGCACACAACACTTCATTCCTCCACACCAAAATTTTAAAAAATTATGAATTTCAGCCTAGCCTCGGAGTCCCTAGGGGGGGTGGGGACCATAAATGCCCCCACACCCGACCGACCATCCCCTGACGACCCCACAACATTACCTGGACCTCGGCCTGTTTCTCTTTCTATTGATTTCTGCAACATTCGCGGACTTTCCTCTAACTTTCACTCTGTTGAACACCATCTCTCCTCCTACAAACCTGATCTTCTCTTCGTCACCGAAACTCAGGTGTCTGTAGCAACATCCAGCAACCCCTTTTCTGTATCCTCCTACTTTCTCTATCCTAGTTTCAAAGCCAAAGGCGGATGTTGTGCATATGTGCACAACAAACTCACTTGCTCTCTGTTCCCAATTTCGACTCCTCTGAATTCTCTACTTTATGGCTCAAACTTTCCTGTCATTCTCTTACTAAATATTTCTGTGCTGTCTATCTTTCCCCTAACTCTACCAAGTTTTCCAAATTCTTTGACTATCTAAACTCTACAGTGGAACACATTCTATCCATTTCTCCTTTCTCAGAAATCTCCATCTTAGGAGATTTCAACGTTCACTACCGCCAATGGCGCTCCTCTCACACTACTGATCCACCTGGTGAACAAGCCTACGTCTTTTCTATCATAAATGACCTAGAGCAGTTAGTTCAGCATCCCACCCGTATCCCGGATCGCATCGGAGATCGGTCCAACATTCTTGACTTGTTTCTAACTTCTAACCCTTCTTCTTATACTGTCAATCTTTTCTCTCCTTTGGGCTCCTCCGACCATAAACTTATCTCTGTCAACTGCCCTATCTCTCCAGTACGGCCACCCGATCCTCCTAGCCGGCGGCGCTTGTGGCACTTTGGCGCTGCCGACTGGGAGGCTCTCCGGCAGTACTTCTTTGATTTCCCATGGAATGATTTCTGCTTCCGTGGCCGGGGACCCTCCGAGAGTGCTGAACGCATTACCGAGGTAATCCTATCGGGCATGGAAGCATTCATTCCATTCTCTTTCTCTCAGACTAATGCCAAAAAATCTTGGTTTACTCACGCCTGTTCTACTGCTGTCCGCAATAAGGAGGAAGCATTCAAACTGTACCGATGCCTTAAAACTCAAGACTCTCATTCTTCCTATGTTTCTGCCCGGAATCAAGCCAAATCTGTTCTTCGACTTGCCAAACACTCTTTCATCAATAATAAATGCACTGAACTATCCAACTCTAGCTCTTCCCAAGCTTTCTGGCATCTAGCCAAAAACCTCTCCAACAATTTCTCTTCCTCGTCTTTCCCTCCCCTTTCCCATTCTGATGGCACAACCATCACTTCCTCCTCTGACAAAGCTAAACTCTTCGCTCAAACTTTTGCTAGAAACTCCACCTTGGATGATTCCGGTGCTATTCCTCCCTCTCCACCCTCCTCTCTCTTACTTATGCCTAATATCCTTATATCTTCTAAAGATGTACTTTCTACCCTCTCTGGGCTTAATACTAATAAGGCGTACGGTCCGGACGGTGTTCCTCCTTTTGTTCTCAAAAACTGTGCTTCTGTGCTGACTCCCTGCCTAGGCAAACTCTTTCGACTCTGTCTAACCTCTAACGTCTTCCCTTCATGCTGAAAGTTTGCTCACATTCAACCTGTCCCAAAGAAGGGTAACCTTCTGTTTCATTTGCTTGGCCTCTCTTACTGATTTTCTTTGTGCCTCATTTACACTGAGAGCAATCCAGCTAGCTCTCACAAACACCTCCTCCTCCTATCCACTTCACTACACTAAACATGCACACCACACTTCATTCCTCCACACCAAAATTAAAAAAACACAAAATGATGAATTTTAGCCCAGCCTCGGAGTCCCAAGGAGGGGGGACCATAAATGCCCCCTCACCCGACCGACCATCCCCTGACGACCCCACACAATTACCTGGACCTCGGCCTGTTACTCTTTCTATTAATTTCTGCAACATTCGCGGACTTTCCTCTAACTTTCACTCTGTTGAGCACCATCTCTCCTCCTACAAACCTGATCTTCTCTTCCTCACCGAAACCCAGGTGTCTGTAGCAACATCCAGCAACCCCTTTTCTGTATCCTCCTACTTTCTCTATCCTAGTTTCAAAGCCAAAGGCGGATGTTGTGCATATGTGCACAACAAACTCACTTGCTCTCGTGTTCCCGATTTCGACTCCTCTGAATTCTCAACTTTATGGCTCAAACTTTCCTGTCATTCTCTTACTAAATATTTCTGTGCTGTCTATCTTTCCCCTAACTTAACCAACTTTCCTAAATTCTTTGACTATCTAAACTCTACAGTGGAACACATTCTATCCATTTCTCCTTTCTCAGAAATCTCCATCTTAGGAGATTTCAACGTTCACCACCGCCAATGGCTCTCCTCTCACACTACTGATCCACCTGGTGAACAAGCCTACGTCTTTTCTATCCTAAATGACCTAGAGCAGTTAGTTCAGCAACCCACCCGTATCCCGGATCGCATCGGAGATCGGCCCAACATTCTTGACCTGTTTCTAACTTCTAACACTTCTTCTTATACTGTCGATCTTTTCTCTCCTTTGGGCTCCTCCGACCATAAACTTATCTCTGTCACCTGTCCTATCTCTCCAGTACAGCCACCCGATCCTCCTAGCCGGCGGCACTTGTGGCACTTTGGCGCTGCCGACTGGGAGGCTCTTCGGCAGTACTTCTTTGATTTCCCATGGAATGATTTCTGCTTCCATGGCCAAGGACCCTCGGAGAGTGCTGAACGCATTACCGAGGTAATCCTATCGGGCATGGAAGCATACATTCCATTCTCTTTCTCTCAGACTAATGCTAAAAAATCTTGGTTTACTCACGCCTGTTCTACTGCTGTCCGCAATAAGGAGGAAGCATTCAAACGGTACCGATGCCTTAAAACTCAAGACTCTCATTCTTCATATGTTTCTGCCCGGAATCAAGCCAAATCTGTTCTTCGACTTGCCAAACACTCTTTCATCAATAATAAATGCACTGATCTATCCAACTCTAGCTCTTCCCAAGCTTTCTGGCATCTAGCCAAAAACCTCTCCAACAATTTCTCTTCCTCGTCTTTCCCTCCCCTTTCCCACTCTGATGGCACAACCTTCACTTCTTCCTCTGACAAAGCTAAACTCTTCGCTCAAACTTTTGCTAGAAACTCCACCTTGGATGATTCCGGTGCTATTCCTCCCTCTCCGCCCTCCTCTCTCTTACTTATGCCTAATATCCTAATCTCTTCTAAAGATGTACTTTCTACCCTCTCTGGGCTTAACACTAATAAGGCGTACGGTCCGGACGGTGTTCCTCCTGTTGTTCTCAAAAACTGTGCTTCCGTGCTGACTCCCTGCCTAGGCAAACTCTTTCGTCTCTGTCTATCCTCTAACGTCTTCCCTTCATGCTGGAAGTTTGCTCACATTCAACCTGTCCCAAAGAAGGGTGACCGCTCTCAACCCTCCAACTATCGTCCAATTTCTCTTATCTCTTGTCTTTCTAAAGTTTTTGAAACTATTCTTGCTTCCAAATTTCTTAAGCATTTCTCTTCTCATAATCTGCTCTCAGATCGCCAGTATGGCTTCCTTAAGGGTCGCTCTACTGGTGATCTTCTTTCATATCTTACTAACTCTTGGTCATCCTCCTTTCAGGACTTCGGTGAGACTTTTTCTATTGCACTAGACATATCGAAAGCCTTCGATAGAGTCTGGCATAAATATTTAATTTCTAAACTACCCTCCTTCGGTTTCTATCCCTCCATCTGTGCCTTTGTCTCTAATTTCCTTTCCGGCCGTTCCATAGCTGCGGTTGTGGACGGCCATTGTTCACTTCCTCACCCTATAAACTCCGGTGCTCCTCAGGGCTCTGTCCTATCTCCTATTCTCTTTCTAATTTTTATAAATGATCTCCTTAACTGTACCTTAATTCCCATCCATTCATACGCAGACGACTCAACCTTACACTACTCCATTAGTTTTTCAGAACGCCCCAGCCAGCAATCCCTCAACGCAAACGTAATGAAGCCATAGAACTCTTAAATTCTGATCTAAATACTATTTCCAATTGGGGCAGAGAAAACCTTGTTAACTTTAATGCTTCCAAAACCCAATTTCTCCATCAATCTACCCTTCAGGATCTCCCAGCGGACTATCCCTTATTCTTCAACAATACAAAAATCAACCCTTCATCTTCTCTCAATATACTTGGTGTCTCTTTTTTCTTCTACTCTCATTTGGAAGGACCATATTACCAGTCTTGCTAAGGCAGCCTGCCAGAAGCTGGGTGTGCTCAACCGCCTTAGGGGGTTCTTTTCCCCTGCACAGCTTCTTGCTCTGTACAGGGGCATAGTGCGCCCTTGTATTGAGTATTGTTCACATGTGTGGGGAGGTTCCTCTCACACCGCTCTCCTAGACAAAGTTGAAAGGAAGGCCTTTCGTATCATTAACTCCCGTTCACTCACCAACTCTCTGCAATCTCTCTCTCTCCGCCGCAATGTTGCATCTCTCTCGCTATTCTATCGCTACTATAATAATCAGTGTTCCTCAGAGCTATCCCAGTGCATACCACCTCCTTTACGTAGGGCACGTGGTACCCGTCTTGCAACTCAATCCCACCCCTACTCTGTGCAACTCTCCAACCCAAGAGTGAAACGTTACTCTCAAACTTTCTTCTACTCAACATCTGAGCTCTGGAACTCTCTCCCAGAATCAGTCTTTCCCTCTTCCTATGACTTAAATTGCTTCAAACTCCGTGTGTCCAGGCATTTTGGCTCGAACGTCCCTTGATTTTGGCCCTGTCACTCTTTCAACTATGGGGGAGGCACTCGCTATAGGCAGTTCTGCCTTTTGCCTCCCTCAATCACATAGAAAAAAAAAATTAAATACAAAACAAAAAATCACCAGCCTCGACCTCCCTGTGCCTCATTAAACGGCGACCTCGATTTCGGCCGCTAAATGACCTCCTATTTTGGATCTGACCTCATCCATACCCCCATTTTCGGGGGCTGCGAACAACTTTTGTTCTATACACCTTATCGATCGGAGGCCTCCTTTTGCCCCAAAAGGCAATTATTATTATTTATTTTTTCAATTTCGGCCTCGAAACGACCTCCGATCGTGGCCTCGCCCCCTCTATGACCTGACCCAGGTCAATTGACACCCACATGCAAAGTTTCAGCTCCCCAGGTCCAAAACTGCGGCCGCCTAATAAGAACACACAGACAAACAGACACACAAACTGATTTAATAATATAGATTTTGGTCTATTACCAGGAACCTGGCATAATGTAATTGGGTATGAGTACATGATTAGATAGATATCCAAAATTCGAAAATGGATATTAATCGTGATCTTGTACTCAACCTTTAACTGTGTTGGTGGTGTAATGGTTTATATGCTTATGTTCTGGGTGTGGCGTCCCGAGTTCGATTCCTGGGAGGACTATATGCCTTCATTAGCGTATTCAAGTGCATTGGGGTTTGTAATTGATGATTAATGTTAAGAATATAATGGTGTGTATAGTGAATATTATTTATACTTTGCCCATAACTCCAGACACAACACCTGTTGGTGTGGGCTTGTTTTATTTAGGTATCAAGTTGTGTTTCCTCCAGTTCTTCATTTTTAGCCACAACATAAAACTTTCACATTTATTATTATTATTATTATTTTTTTCAACCATTTATCTCGCTTTCGCGCGCGCGCTCTCTCTCTATCTCTCTCTCTCTCTCTCTCTCTCGTCTGGTGTCGGTCGGTCAGTTCGTTACTCCGTCCAGGTGTGTGTGAGAGATATATATATATATATATATATATAGATTAATAGATAGATAGATAGATAGAGAAATAGATAGAGAGAGAGAGATAGAGAGAGTTTACATGCTATATATAACCACCCACTATGAGATATCTATATATATATATATATATATATATATATAGATAGAGAGAGAGTTTACATACTATAATTATATAACCACCCACTATAACCTTCTATAATTATATAACCACCCACTATAACCTTCTATAATTATATAACCACCCACTATAACCTTCTAATGATATAACCACCCACTATAACCTTCTATAATTATATAACCACCCACTATAACCTTCTATAATTATATAACCACCCACTATAACCTTCTATAATTATATAACCACCCACTATAACCTTCTATAATTATAACCACCCACTATAACCTTCTATAATTATATAACCACCCACTATAACCTTCTATATTTATATAACCACCCACTATAACCTTCTATAATTATATAACCACCTACCATAACCTTCTATAATTATATAACCACCCACTATAACCTTCTATAATTATATAACCACCCACTATAACCTTCTATAATTATATAACCACCCACTATAACCTTCTATTATAACCACCCACTATAACCTTCTATAATAACCACCCACTATAACCTTCTATAATTATAACCACCCACTATAACCTTCTATAATTATATAACCACCCACTATAACCTTCTATAATTATATAACCACCCACTATAACCTTCTATAATTATATAACCACCTACTTTCACCTTCTATAATTATATAACCACCCACTATAACCTTCTATAATTATATAACCACCCACTATAACCTTCTATAATTATATAACCACCTACTATAACCTTCTATATATAACCACCCACTATAACTTCTATAATTATATAACCACCCACTATAACCTTCTATAATTATATAACCACCCACTATAACCTTCTATAATTATATAACCACCCACTATAACCTTCTATAATTATATAACCACCCACTATAACCTTCTATAATTATAACCACCCACTATAACCTTCTATTATATAACCACCCACTATAACCTTCTATAATTATATAACCACCCACTATAACCTTCTATAATTATATAACCACCCACTATAACCTTCTATAATTATATAACCACCTACTATAACCTTCTATAATTATATAACCACCCCCTACAACCTTCTATAATTATATAACCACCCACTATAACCTTCTATAATTATATAACCACCCACTATAACCTTCTATAATTATATAACCACCCACTATAACCTTCTATAATTATATAACCACCCACTATAACCTTCAATAATTATATAACCACCCACTATAACCTTCTATAATTATATAACCACCCACTATAACCTTCTATAATTATATAACCACCCACTATAACCTTCTATAATTATATAACCACCCACTATAACCTTCTATAATTATATAACCACCCACTATAACCTTCTATAATTATATAACCACCCACTATAACCTTCTATAATTATATAACCACCCACTATAACCTTCTATAATTATATAACCACCCACTATAACCTTCTATAATTATATAACCACCCACTATAACCTTCTATAATTATATAACCACCCACTATAACCTTCTATAATTATATAACCACCCACTATAACCTTCTATAATTATATAACCACCTACTATAACCTTCTATAATTATATAACCACCCCCTACAACCTTCTATAATTATATAACCACCCACTATAACCTTCTATAATTATATAACCACCCACTATAACCTTCTATAATTATATAACCACCCACTATAACCTTCTATAATTATATAACCACCTACTATAACCTTCTATAATTATATAACCACCCACTATAACCTTCTATAATTATATAACCACCTACTATAACCTTCTATAATTATATAACCACCCACTATAACCTTCTATAATTATATAACCACCCACTATAACCTTCTATAATTACACAGCCCTAGTGTTACCCCAGTGAATTATGGCTGACAACTAAAACACCCCCAGGCTCATTTGCTCCATCATGTTTACCATTTGTTTTGAGGTTTTAAGACATTCGTTCCGTTAGTTTAGCGCTTTTGAGACCTTTCGCCTTATTTTGTTGTCAATATTAAGACTTGTCATGCCATTTAGTTGTCGATTTTTCCTGGTGAGCGAAAGCGAGCCTCTAATTTTAGAAGGAATCGGCTTTCGGCCGGGACATTTTTCTACCAAAAAATGTACAAATTTATATTGACAGGGGGTCTAGGGGGTGCTTTTCTAAGCTTGATGGAGGTCAAGCGAGGAAACAAAAAAAATAAATAAAGACCAAGAACCAAGCAAAACCCCCTTAAGGGAAGATTGGCCATATATTTATTTGCTTATTGTTTTATCTTTTTATTATTTTTAAGTTTCTTCCCTAGACCTCCAGCAAACTGTAAACATTCAAGATAAATTTGTACATTATTTGGTAGAAAAATATCCCGGCCGAAGGCCAGTTACTCTTCAAATGACAGGTTCGCTATCGCTCGCCAGGAAAAAATTGACACCTAAATGGCACGACAGGTCTTAATATTGACAATGAAATGGGACGTAAAGTCTTTATATCGCCAAGCTATTTTTGTTTATGTGAGTGAGGGAGGCAAAAGGCAGAAATGCCTGTAGCGAGTGCCTCCCCCATAGTTAAAAGAGTGACAGGGCCAAAATCAAGGGACGTTCGAGCCAAAATGCCTGGACACACGGAGTTTGAAGCAATTTAATTCATAGGAAGAGGGAAAGATAGATTCTGGAAGAGAGTTCCAGAGCTCAGCTGTTGAATAGAAGAAAGTCTGAGAGAAACGTTTCACTCTTGGGTTAGAGAGTTGCACAGAGTAGAGGTGGGATTGTGTTGCAAGACGGGTACCACGTTCCCTACGGAAAGGAGGTGGTATACACTGGGAGAGCTCTGAGGAACACTGATTATTATAGTAGCGATGGAATAGCGAGAGAGATGCAACATTGCGGAGGAGAGATATTGCAGAGATTTGGTGAGTGGATGGGAGTTAATGATACGAAAGACCATCCTTTCTACTTTGTCTAGGAGTGCGGTGTGAGAGGATCCTCGCCACACATGTGAACAATACTCAATACAAGGACTCACATGCCACTGTACAGAGCAAGAAGCTGTACAGGGGTAAAGAACCCTTATGGCGGTCGAGCACGCCCAGCTTCTGGGAGGCTGCCTTAGCGAGACTGGTAATATGGTCCTTCCAAGTGAGAGCAGAAGAAAAAGAAACACCAAGAATATTGAGAGAAGATGAAGGATTGATTTTTGTATTGTTGAAGAATAAGGGATAGTCCGCTAGGAGTTCCGGACGGGTATATAGATGGAGATATTGGGTTTTGGAAGCATTAAAGGCAACAAGGTTTTCTCTGCCCCAACTGGAAATAGTAGTTAGATCAGAAGATAAGTGTTCTATTGCTTCATTACGTTCTCTTTGAGGGATTGCTGGCTGGGGCGTTCTGGAAAACTAGTTGAGTACCCGTAGTGTAAGGTAGAGTCGTCTGCCTATGAATGGATGGGACTTGAGGTACAATTGAGAAGATCATTTATGAAAATTAGAAAGAGAATAGGAGATACGACAGAGCCCTGAGGAACACCGGAGTTGATAGGATGAGGAAGTGAGCGATGGGCCGAACGTCTTAAAATCTAAAAACTAATAGGGCTAAACATGAGCGAGAAGGTGGCCACCCATAAACCGGCCCATCCCCCTTAAATAATTGAATATATGTAATTGGTGTGTAATATTTGTAATGCTTGTAACATCCTGTATTATCTGGGAATATTATGAGGTCTTCTAACTCTTACAGTACCGGCGACGTCATTTTTTTATTTCAATTTAATTTACACGATATTATAAAGATCAGGAGAGATATCGAGGGGTGACAACCAGAAGTGGTTATGTCCACAAATGCAGTTTGTAGATAATAACACTTAAAGATTTAAAATCTTCATGATATATCGAAAATGTATTCAATATTTGACATTTTTGCTGGAAATGTTCATGATATAAATGTCTATGAAACTGGAGACTAAACCAATTCCTAAACTGAAACAGTTGAACAAAAATGGCTAAATTGGACATAACCAATTCTGGTTGTCACACCTCGATATATGATTGCTAAAAGGGTTAATTGAGAAAGTCTGTCACCTTTTAATGGGTAGACGTCCTTCCTAACAAGAATACAATCGTTTAATAGTTGCTGGAATACTGTATAATAAAAAGGATGTCACCGGTAATGAATGGACTACTAGATGGTTGTCAACAGTCAAGTATGTGTGTGGAATGCAACTATACCATACGTTTACTAATAATACACGGTGTATTTAAAATTGTAGCCAGAAGATGAAAATATACACGCGAAAATTATGATTATGGTAAATTGCATTTGTTTACAATGATCTGAGCTTAACTCATACGAAACTACAGTATACTGCTACATGCACAATATATATATGTATATATATATATATATATATATATATACATATATAAATATATATTTATATATATATATATATATATATATATATATATATACATATATATATATATATATATATATATATATACAGTATATATATATATATATATATATATATATATATATATATATATATTATAGAGATATACATATATATCGCTAGACGCCTTACTCCCCTAAATGAGGGTGGCCATACACAGAATGCCCCCAAGCGGACCTATTCCTTGTAAGAGGGACAACCCGAGCCAGTTTACTGGAGGACTTACAGGATTGACCACTCAATTTAGGTTCTGTCCAACTCCGAGGCTCTCTGTGTATCTTGTTAGCACTATTTTTCTACAGCGGTGTTCGGCTAGTCCATCCACTAATCTGCTTCACCCTTAGGTAAGCAGTACTGATTTATATCAGGTTTACTCCCCTAGATAGGTGCCGACCAAGGCTGATGAGTCCCATCCACCCGGATTTGTATAAGGTTTTTTCCCCTAGATGGGTTGCCGACCAAGGCTAACGAGTCCTATCCGCCCATTAATTATTAAATATATATATATATATATATATATATATATATATATATATATATATATATATATATATATATATATATATATATATATATATATATATATATATATATATATATATACTATATATATATATATATATATATATATATATATATATATATATATATATATATATATAGATATATATTATAGGTTTGATTCCCGGAGGTAAGTAGAGAATCATTGACGATATTGCCTATTAGTATAATAGTCTCCATTCAACATCCCGCGTCAGCATTTTGAATCTACCGCCCGGAAGTATCATGGAGTACTCATCATAAGTGCACGCTTAATTCCCTTATAGGGATCGTCATTATGATTGGGTACCCTATAGAAAAACTCTGTAAAAAATAAAAAAGAAAAAGTGACTTAATATTTGTTATCATATGACTTTCCATATGTGGATTTCTTGCGTTTTGCTTCCCTGACTCCAGGCCCCCTAGCGGCCATCTTCGTCCTTCACTGATATACCAAGATACAACTCTAGAAATCAACAAATGGGAAGTGGGATGGATGGGAGGGTCATTTTATCGTCAATGATTACGGGGCCCTACTAAATATTAGGTTTTCTCTACTTCCCTCCGGGAATCAAACCTATAATTTAATAGTGGCCCATCCATCATTGACGATATTGCCTGAATACCAAGTCTGGAGGGGGACATTCGTGAAAATATCCTAATCTCAGGGGACAAAATAATCCGTATACATTTTTAAAAGTTTTATTGTATGCAAACAATATATACAAAATATAAAAGATTGTATGCAGTGTGTGACATCAAGAAAGTCTGCTTACTCACGACCAGATCTTTTCCTTAAGATCTATGCATGATACTTTTGGGGACACGCATGTGTTCCCATAAATAGAACTATAACTGTAGAATTTAGTTCTAACCTTAACAATATTTGCACTGTATAATATATGTTTGTACATTCTGATAATACTACATAGTTGCAACTATGCTAGATGTCTTCTTAAAATTAACATAAAATAAAATTTGTTGAACTGTACAACCAGTTCGATCACAGCTCGTGATTTATCACAGTTCTCTGGCGGACAGGGACTTAGTGAGGTATGGGCTATTCCGCACCCCCCCCGCCCCCCCCTTTCTCTTTAAACAAATATTACACAATAGAACATAACCTACTGGACCCTTTGTCGTAAAGCTACACAGGTACGCTTTGGTTTATCGAGAGCGACCGATAGGTAACGTGTTACGAAAGTAGGATTGGACGCCCATAATTGAGTATTAGCAATGTCTTCTATCGAAAAGTTTTGTAAGAAACGAAGAGAGACTGCCCATTTCCTGATATCGTGTGCCCTGCCCACCACGCCGGGGTTACTTTCTTTAATGACGTCTACTAACAGAGAAGCTAACTTTCTTCTTGTAACACGATTAACTGCCTGGTTCACCCTTAGAGCACCTGATTGGTGAGGAGGTGCAGCCCATAAACTTAGTTAAGGCCTGCACTGGGCATACAATATGATGAGAGTGTCCACGTTTCAATGCCGGGACAGAAAATTCAGAAAACAATGATCAGAATGCTAATTTTTTGCTATGAATGTGGGAGACGTTGTGATTCGCACATGATCGTGCAGTCTCCCAAACCTAAGGCAATTAGTTTCGTTGCTCATCGCCGCCAGCTCAGACACCTTATTCCCCGTGGCGAGAGCCATCAGGAAAACAGCCTTCTTTAAGAGTGAATCAAAATCCGGTGATTTAATGTATTTACGTGATTGAAGCAATGATAAGGCTTTGTCTAGTGACCAGGTGGGCATGAGCTGACACGGTGGTGGGCGCAGCTTGAAACACGCCCTCATAAACCCTTTCTCCTCTGCCTGCGGTATGGAAAGACCATTGAGATCAAAGAAGGGAATTCTGATGGCAGACAAGTGATTTTTTAATGTGACTACTGAAAAACGTTTTTGCTCAAATAGATAATCTAGGTATTTGAAAATCAAGGCTCCCGAGGCATCCGTTTGCCCTGACTCTACAATCCAGGTTGTAAATGTTTTCCAATGTGATTGATATTGTCTCCTGGTAGACATGGTATATTGGTTCATAAGTTTATTTGTGACACTTTCCCCAAATTGAGCTAACCATTTTGCGTTGTAAATGTCCAGAAGGCAAAACTGAGCGAGGTCCAAAGGTTGCCAATTGTCTCTAAGTGGAATGCGGAGACCGAGAGCGTCACCGGGGTCCTGCACCATTCTTGCAACTGATGGTACCACGCCTGAGCCGGCCATAACGGCGCTATCATCGAGACTAAGCCCCAGTAACCTTTTAGTTTGTGAATCACCCGGCACATTAGCACAGAATCTGGTGGAGGAAAAAGATAAATTGAAGTCCACTTGTTCCAGTCCTCCAATAATGCATCTGGTCCCCCCCCCCCCGCCCCCGGGGGTCACCCCCTGGCGAGTTAGGAAGAGAGGGAGTCTGTGATTCTCCTTGGATGCGAACAGATCCACTTGTGGACGGTAAGGCCTCACAATCATTCTGTCGAAGACGGTGTGTTTGATAGCCCATTCTACTAAGGTGCTCCGCCTCCAGGATAGAGCGTCTGCCCAGACGTACGACACGCCGGGAAGATATGCTGCATGTAGGTGAATGCCCCACGATTCGGCCAGGGCAAAGATCTGTTCTGACACTTTTAGCAACTCTCGGGACCTCACCGAGCCTTGTTTCTGAATACAATGGACTGCAGTTAGGTTGTCCATACGAAACGCTACTGATTTCCCTTGCTGTGATCTTGGAGAAAAAAAGAGAGGAACTAAAAGCTCTTGCTTGTTGATGTGAAAATGATTGTCTTGGGTCCAAGTGCCCTGCCCTTGATGGCCTAGATTTGACTGATACCCCCTACCTAGTGCTCCGGAAGCGTCTGTGTCTATCCATACCGTAGGTGGGGGAGAAACCCATGTTGTCATAGAGTATAGTATCTCGGGCTTGGCCCAGACCGATAGTAAGCTGTGGATTAATGGAGGAATTGGCTATAATTTCTTCTCCGGCGAGAGAGGAAAAACTTTGTTGCCCTCCAACATTAATCTCTTCACTTTCAACCGGCCCAACTTCACAGTTAATTGGATCCGGTTGAGAGAGCCGATCAGAGACTCCCACGTTTTCCTGGTTGTATTCAGACTGTGGAGAAAACGAAACAGTTTCCTGCGAAATCTGGCCCGATTGTCCACACTCTGAGTAAGAGTTAGATTGGTGGTGTCCCAGACCAGCCCTATCCACTGAATATTCCGTGTGGGAACAAGGAGAGACTTCGCCAAGTTCACCTTGAACCCTAGGTTTTGCACATAATTTAATACTTTGCATGAATATGACAAAACTCCTCTGACTCTGCCACCACTAGCCAGTCGTCTAGATACCAAAACACCTTTATGCCCTGGATCAACAAAGGCAAAAGGGCTTGCCGGACTAATTTTGTGAACATTCTCGGTGCCAGGTTCAACCCAAAAGGCATTTTTGGAAAGACATAAGTCTCTTGCCTGATCCTCAGAGCGAGGAATTTCTGGAACCTTTTGTTTATAGGGAAATGCCAATAGGCGTCTTTGAGATCTATTGAGCACATACAGCCTTGTGGCAGAAGAGTGAGCCTGATATGATTGACTGTAAGCATCCTGAAGGGTGAATTCTTGATAAACGTGTTCAGATGCGAGAGATCCAATACTGGTCGCATTTGCACACTGTCCCTTTTTGGCACTAAGAAAAGTCTGGAGGTGAATACTGGGCAAGTTGGTTTTACTGGTACAATGACTCCCTTCGAGATCATTTCTTGGACCATGGCCTCCACCTCCATTACACATTGTTGCATTCCAGCGCCTGACGCAGTCGAGGTCGCCGGATCCACCGCCAGGTGATCCCTTTGCTCACTACTTTCCGGGCCCAAGTTTTCTTGGGCCAGGCCGAGCGGAATAACTGGAACGACCCAGTTTGCAAACTGGGCCTGTTCGGAGAAGCAACTCTCGAATCCGGCACACCTAAGCACGGCACTGGGAGACTGAGAGTTTGGGTGGCTAGTTTTTTGGAGGGGGAGGTGGGTTGGTATCAGATGGCTGACTAGTTTTGGCTGACGTCTGCCCCTGATTTGGCTTCTGGTGTGGCTTACCTCTATACCCTGAATATTTACCTTGTTTGGGCTTGGGCTGAGTACTTCCCTGCTGAGGAGGAGTTCTGGGATCTCGAGAGGATTGTTTAGCATGCAGTTGGTTAGGTTTACCTCCGCTCTTTGGCTTATGAAAAGGCTTCTAAAGACTACGCTCCACGTTTCTGAGTTAAGAAGGGAGGCAGTGAGTACCGGCGAAAGAGTTACCCGGCGCCCAATGTCATCCGGTAACTTTTTTACTAGATGCACTCTTAGATCCTGGCGGGCTCGAAACGCTTCCATGATCGCTATTCTGATGTCTCCTAAGGTTTGAATAGAGTTTTGCAATAAAATTCTACGTGACAATTCAGTGGCCTTCCTAACATGTGGGTCAGCAAAGGCCGAGATAGTTTTGTTAAGACAGACAGCAACCTGGCAGCTGACTAAATACTGAGAGATCATCCGGTAGGCTTTGTTTCGTAATTTAAAACCCCTTTCCAAGTGAGCTGCCGGAGGAGTGCGAAAGGGTTCATCTAGAGTGTGGAGGGCTATTTTGGGTGCCGCTAAAAAGGCAAACAAATCCGGCGACACCCCGTCAGCCATCTTTACAGGTAACGAGAAATAATTACGAGTTTCCTGTGGAACCTGATGAGAGGACTTAGACGTAATGGTTGATGCAAATACCTGAGCCTCTAACTCCCAATCTACCCAGGGACCCACCCCTATCCGCCCCATTTGCAGGACTGGCGTATGCGACTGATCCAGTACCGGAATTGTATCCAGTTCCGGCGTGAGAACATTCAAAGACTTGACATCATTAACGCCATCGGCTTCAGACCAGTCCGCAAAGAGTCGTGCAGATGAGGCGGCAGGAACTGCCGGGGCAGCTGTATGAACAAAGAAATCCGGATTAAAAGAACTAGGTATAGCTTTGATTTATACATCCAGTAATCTCCCCACTTCGTCCTTAGCCCTGAACTTTCTGTTTTTGTTCATCTCAATTTTCCACTCACTAGGGACCGGAAGGTCTCCCGAAATGGTGGGTTGTGCTAAATGTGGGTTTAGTGGCGTTGCCGGAACCCATGAACAGTCAGGGCCTTTCCTCTCAGGAGCCTTATCTAAGGGAGGAGGAGTGATATCCGAGATTACACTAACATTAGTGGTAGTAAGTGTGGCTGGCACTGTGGTGCCGGAAGCAGCGGTTACTGACGGAGACAAGGACATAGGAGGCACAGAGGCTTGGGGGGTAAGAAAACCCGAAGGTTGTAGAGGTCTTATCGTGGAGTGACTCGTGGAAACTACAGGTAGACTGGCAGGGGGGTCAGAGGAGGTAGGGAGATTATACTGTTGCATTACTTTATGTAAAATATCACTTATTTCATCTGAGGTAACACACTTACTGTGGGATCCCTTAGAAGATGGAGAGCTAGCTTCAGACTCCTCACCTGTTAGACCCGGTGGAGCAGAGGATAAAGGCACTGCCTCCGGCTCCCCCCTTAACTCAACCTCCTCAGAAATATCCTGTTGTGCCTCCCGCGCCTGATCTGCCGGTGGCCACATCAAATCAGGGACAGACGAAGATAACATTTCAATATTACTCTCAATCAATAGTTCCTGACTTACTCTAACCCTGTCATGAGACGGCTCCGATTGATGCCAGCACCCCTGCGCCACGGGTGGCACTGAGTCTTGGATTATTTAAGAGCTATCAAAAATTTGTGAACCTGAAGGTAAACCCTTATAGTGCTCGGCCAGGACTCGTCTAGGTCCGGCTGAGAGGCTAGTACGTGGCACATAATTCAACTTAGGAATAGCAAAGGTGAAATCAGGCGGTACACTCAAAGATTGTTCACGACCCGGTTGGGACTCCATGTCTTCTGTCCCCACTTCCGAGCCGCCGGCTTCTGCGTCGGGCGCGTTGGAGATGGGCGAAGAGGGAGGTGGCTGTGGGAGCTCTTTCCGGCTACCACTACGTGACTGAGAGTCCTCCTTCCGGCGCTTGTGAGACCGGGAAGACTCAGCCGAAGAGTGTCGGGACTGTCTTCGGGGAGACCTCGACCTCGACCTCAACTTACGTTTTGGAGAGGGTGAACGTCTCCTCTTTGGGTGGTCGGGGGGGCAACCTCGGTAATTTCACTGTCAGTGCCACTGCTGCTACTCACTACCTCTTTGGAAAGGTTTTTAGATTTCATTTTAGGCCTAACAGATTTATGGGAGGCTGATTTGACCAGAGGTGACTTTATTATTAATTGTTCCCAGAGGGCCTCTTCATCACAGTGAAGAGCCTTATGGGCTGTGTCTTTGGCATAAGTGTTAAAAATTGCCTTTATTTCTTGCAAAGCTGCCAAGCACGACAAGTTTTTCTTGGTGAACAAAGCCGTTTTCAAGTCGGCACAGACGGAACAACGCTTTGACACCCACAAGCCTCTAGAGCGGTCTAAATACTTAAAACATTTTAAACAGAGTTTATGAGCGAATATAGGTAACAGCGAACAGTTAGGAGTAGCGAATAACTCAAACCGAGGCATGATGGATAAAGGGGACCCCGCCCCGCCGGAATCAGCAGCCACCACCCGCCGGTCCTGTAGTCACTAAGGTGCCGGGAATTATGGAAATATAAATTTTCCAGGAATCAATGCTCATAAGGATAACCTGCGAGGTGTTAATATATCCTACCTTGAGTCCTCCGGAAAATTAGCTATAGTCACAACTACTCTAACCTTCCGCTGGACTCGCCGTGAAAAAACCTGGGGGCTTTTCCGTCTAAGCTGATTGGAACTGCTTACCTATGACAAGTGTCACAGGCCCTATTTGACCGTTAGTGTATGACTATCCGCCGCATGATGTATCTTAACACTTGCACACTTGACTGGGGCGCCGCAGGGTGAGGAAGTCTTTACCGCGTGACAATTGTGGTCAGGGCGAGTTAACTCGGCGGGCCGAGTTCTGAGCTCCCGTAGGAATCCGCATTTCCGCCGGAAGGATTGTGGTTCAGCTTACCACGCCGGGACATTTGGTTGTTCCCTACCCGTTTTGAAGACGGGTAACCAGGGCCCTGCTGCACGGGGCCGCCGGAGACAAACAACCAAAATTTCAGAGAGGGGAGGCAAAGCACAGCTCCTCTCACCAAAACCCACACACAAATACAGGGACGTCTCCCAACCCCCAAATAACATGCAAAGCACACATGTAAAAACACCAGGGTCACGTATAGGCTTAAACATAAACAGAGAATTCAGAATCGTAAATTACCTGCAGCCTACACTGGAGACCCCTAACCAGGCTGGCCACGTGGCTCGACGAGACATCACAGGTAGACGACGCTCCGAAGACCCTTCAACCGCAACCAGATGAGGGAGGACCACGACAGGGTCCCGCAAGCAAATACGGACTCTAGAAGGTGTAGCACCACGTGCAGTCACCCTTAGACTAGAGCATCTGCTAAAAAACACAATAAATATATGCAACTGCCTCTTAGTGACGGCCTGAAGCATAATCTTGTAGAGTGATAGCCTCCTAGCTATGATATCAAAAGCTAAAGGCGCAAACACAACATAATAACACACGTGGCGCGAAGATCCTGGGATACGTAGGCGCCTGTTACAATAGTACCCTAATTTACACACTTCCTGCGGACATACCAATGGGGCAGCCGTTGCTAGCTAATCCAAACCTGTTCACTACAACGCAGGTGTATACAAATGATCAAGGACTCACTAGAAGCGCTGGAAACGTCGAATGAAGCGGGAGCGACGGCGGCACCCCACTGGCTTGTATGGCCGCGGAAGTAGGAAGGACGAAGATGGCCGCTAGGGGGCCTGGAGTCGGGGAAGCAAAACGCAAGAAATCCACATATGGAAAGTCATATGATAACAAATATTAAGTTATTTTTGTTTTTTTATTTTTTACAAAGTTTTTTCTGTAGGGTACCCAATCATAATGACGATCCCATAAGGGAATTAAGCGTGCACTTATGATGAGTACTCCGTGATACTTCCGCGCGGTAGATTCAAAATGCTGACGCGGGAGGTTGAATGGAGACTATTATACTAATAGGCAATATCGTCAATGATAGAGGGGCTATTATTAAATATATATATATATATATATATATATATATATATATATATATATATATATATACAGTATATACTGTATATGTATATATATATATATAAATACATAATACATTTGAATAACAGGTAAAAGCATAACAAACTACTGTACTGATAACTATTTTTAAGGGGGGGTCACCGGCTTTGTTTTAGCTTTCTCTCCTTTCCTCTCTTTCCCTGGCTTGTATCCATTCGGCCCCAACCAGCCAACTATTTTAAAATGTTTATCCCCATCCAGGTGTCAATTTCTTCCTGGCAAGTGATAGCGAGCCAATATTGTATGGAGAAATCCGACTTCGCCGGAGAAATGTTTCTATCGAAAAATGTACAAATTAATTTGCTGTCAAAAAATATATATATATATGCTGGCTCGCTACCGCTCGCCAGGAAAATATTGACACCGGGATGGGGGTATACGTCTTAAAACAGTAGGCTGAATGGGGCCGAAGAGAGAGGGAGAGAAACAGAAAAAAAAGCGAGGTGGGCTCCCTTAAAACAAGTTCCTGAACAATAAAATCATAGAAGGCTCGCACATCTAAAACATTTGCCTGTCATAGTTTTATACATACAGTTTCAACTTTTTGCAGTAATATTCGGGCATTAAGTAAGACCTCCACTTACCTCGTTCAGTGTTTTGGTGCTATCAAACCTGCAGTGATCATAAAGTTAATATAAACGAGCTTGATCCTGGTGCTAGTGTGGTGTTGGTGTGTGGTGTTGGTTGTGTTGGTGTGTGGTGTTGGTTGTGTTGGTGTGTGGTGTTGGTGTGTGGTGTTGGTTGTGTTGGTGTGTGGTGTTGGTGTGTGGTGTTGGTGTTAGTGTGTGGTGTTGGTTGTGTTGGTGTGTGGTGTTGGTTGTGTTGGTGTGTGGTGTTGGTTGTGTTGGTGTGTGGTGTTGGTTGTGTTGGTGTGTGGTGTTGGTGTGTGGTATTGGTTGTGTTGGTGTGAGGTGTTGGTGTGTGGTGTTGGTGTGTGGTGTTGGTGTGTGGTGTTGGTGTTGGTGTGTGGTTGTGTTGGTGTGTGGTGTTGGTGTTGATGTGTGGTGTTGGTGTTGTTATGTGTGGTGTTGGTGTTGATGTGTGTTGTTATGGTGGTGGTGTGGTTGGTGTGTAGTGTTGGTGCGTGTGGTGGTGTTGGTGTGTGGTGGTGGTGTTGGGGGTGGTGGTGGTGGTGTTGGTGTGTGGTGTTGGTGTGTGGTGTTGGTGTGTGGTGTTGGTATGTGTGGTGGTGTTGGTGTGGTTGGTGTGTAGTGTTGGTGTGTGTGGTGGTGGTGGTGTTGGGGGTGGTGGTGGTGTTGGTGTGTGGTGGTGGTGGTGTTGGTGTGTGGTGGTGCTGTTGTTGTTGTTGTTCCCCAAGCTGCCTGGCCGAACAGCCCCAAGGCCCCAAGCAAGGCCAAGGCCATAACCGAGCGCCCCAACAGAACCCTCCCTGCCGACCACAATAAAGCCTGGGTGACCGAAGCCACTCCATGGCGGGGAGCTGAGGAGGGTGCGGAAATGCCCGTGAAACCAAAACCCCACCCAAGACCCTGTGCCCCTCAGCAATTATGAGCAAGTTGAGGGGCAAAGGAAAAATGTGACGCATTGGCTTCCAATCTTGGTAGATTGGGAGGTCAATCCACGCAAGAGACGCCGTCACTTGAGATCTAGAAAATATATAAGTAAAAGGAACAGTCAGAGTAAACTATGGGTATGGCAGAGATCACTCAGTTCTCACTCTGATAGACCAGCCCATCACCAATGTGTGGTGGTGTTGGTGTGGTTGGTGTGTAGTGTTGGTGTGTGTGTGTGGTTGTGGTGTTGGAGGTGGTAGTGGTGTTGGTGTGTGGTGGTGGTGGTGTTGGTGTGGTTGGTGTGTAGTGTTGGTGTGTGTGGTGGTGTTGGTGTGTGGTGGTGGTGTTGGGGGTGGTAGTGGTGTTGGTGTGTGGTGGTGGTGGTGTTGGTGTGTGGTGGTGGTGTTGGGGGTGGTGGTGGTGTTGGTGTGTGGTGGTGGTGGTGTTGGTGTGCTGAATACTTTTTCCAATGACTAAACTGTGAAAATGAAATATATAAAACAAAAAACAATCCTCTTAACCCGTTCAGTACCGGTGACATCATGTTCGTTATGTTCTGGCAAATACTAGACGATTTTTGTCATTATTCATCTTAGTAAGGACGTCTACCCATGAAAAGGTAACAGACTGTATCGATTAATCATATTAGCTGCCATATATACTTCCTAAGCTTCACAAAGTCATCTTAATGCAGCTGAAATCAAATAGAAAATACGTCACCGGTACAGAAAAGGGTGTTAATTTGTTGTTGGTCGCAGCTCTCTAAGATCCAATCAAACTCACACCGAAGGCCCACTAAAGCCGGTATCACACGAACATTTATTCCCTCAACATTTTTCCTCAACACTGGTCTGGCAGCTTATGAGGTCAACATTTAAAATATTTCGGTCATCTAAATTAATCTATCATCAGTCAAGTTTCCGATACCAGTATAAAATATTCCAGAAATGTTGCCAGAAATTTTTTGATAATCGAATGCTGACTATAAAAGCTCTCGTGTGATATCGGCTTAAAGTTTATCAAGCACCAACACCTCTCCACAACCAACTTCAAACATCCAGGAAACACGACAAACTTGAGGTGAAGTAATAGAGAATTGGAGGTGGAATATGGTGGAGAAATTGGAAGAAATAGAAGTTGGGCATAGAGAGTGGATTGAGTGAGTTGGTTGTTTGGAGGGATAGCATGGTTGATAGAAGACAAAACAAGAGGATTTTAATTTATCGTATGGTCAACTACTGTAGAATATTGGAACTGATAATGTTAGTGATTGTGGGTATGTGACTTATCCACGTTAAGTTCATGTGTGATTTGATGTTTTCTATAGTTTCCATGTATGTGTGTGTGTTACTCAGTTACTCAGTTACTTGTTCGTCAAGGGGAATCCACGCAATGCGAGCTAAGCTCATTATTATCGCGCCTCCTTAACTGGGAATGTATTGCGTGAAATGCATGTTAATTGTTTTATGTACTGTTGGAATGGCTGTGGATGTGTGTGTAGTCTGTATTTTAGCCAATTGGCGACATCGGAAACGAAGGCTTAGGGTGGATCTGTATGGTACCATTCTCACTATAGACGATACCGTCTCGCCCGAAGGCTTAGGTAGCCATCAGCTTAGGTGAACCATATGATACCCATCTCGCCTTGTACCATTTTTGCCAACCCCAGATGGGACGTCACAACGTCGTCCACTTATTCCAGGTACCTATTTACAGCTAGGTGAACTGAGGCTAACACATGAAAGGAGACAAGCCCAATTTGTCTCCGCCCGGCCGGGGATTGAACCCCCGACCCCTCGTGTGTGAGACGAGAGCTCTACCTACTAGGCTACGGGCTGTGTGTGTGTGTGTGTGTGTTTTGTGTGTGTGTGTGTGTATGTGTGTGTGTGTGTATATGTGTGTATATGTGTGTGTGTGTGTGTTGATTAGTAACTTTCGAGAATATCAGAGAGAACTGACTACTGTTATACTTGTGAACGTCTGAGAGAGAGAGAGAGAGGAGAGAGAGAGAGATTTACATAGATGTACATAAATACACTGACAACACACACCTTATGACCCCAGCGAGGTGGTCAGGACTTACTTCTAGTAGAGATAGCTAACCCGAGAGTAAGGGAGAGTGGAAGGAAAGGATAGCCAAGAAGAAGGAGAGAGAGAGAGAGAGAGAGAGAGAGAGAGAGAGAGAGAGAGAGAGAGAGAGAGAGAGACAACATATCCAATTACCCGCAGCATTCCTGATTCAATGCTCTATCAATTATACGTCTCCCATTTTTAGTTCGGGAATAACACACAATGCTCACGGGTATAGAATTGAACGTGAAAGACCTAGTTTTCTGTCTGTCTGTCTGTCTGTCTGTCTTTTTTCAGTCTTTCTTTCTTTCTTTCTTTCTGTCTGTCTGTCTGTCTGTCTCTTTCTTTCTATATTTATGTCTGTCTGTATGTCTGTCTGTCTGTCTTTCCATATTTATGTTTTTTTTCTGTCTGTATGTCTGTCTATCTATTTGTCTGTCTTTCTGTATTTATTTATTTCTGTCTGTCTGCCCGTATAATTTTCTTTATTTTCCTTCATAATCATTGCGTAACTCATAGAAAGTAAATTTAATTTTAATTTTTTACCAATAACTTACCATTATTCATTTGAGTCCTGAATTGTAAAGAACTATTTTATAAACAAAAAAAAATACCCTTTCATTATAACAAATCTAAGGAATCCTTTCACGCACGTGTGGGTGCAAGGGGTTGCCGATTAGCAATCACAAATAGAGTTCTCTCAATCTTATAATTACCTCTCCAAAATTTGTTTCTGCCCACAGCTCACTCAAAGACAACTGCAGAGGTTGAAGTAACTAAACTAAAGGTTTCTAAACACCCCTGATGGTCACGAAGGCTTTAAAGTATCCCAAAATATCTCAAATCGCGTCCTGCGCGTGAAAGGGTGAATTATATTAGAAACGTATCTCTCTCTATATATTCAATTGATGTGTTATGTTTCATGCAGCAATTTAATCAACTTAAGGGGAGATGGGCCGTTTTTTTGGCCCCCTTTCTTCCTCATGCTTATCCCCATCAGTTTTGAGACTTTTAGACTTTTGCCCCATTAGTTTGTCGGTTTTAAGACCTTTCGCAGATTTCTTTGTAAATGTTAAGACCTTCCGTGCCCTTTAGGTGTCGATTTTTTCTTGGCGAGCGATAGCGAGCCAGTAATTGTGCAAAGGGGTACAAAGGAGTACAAGGAAATCAAGCAACAACAGATCCAGCGACTCCTCAAGGCTGATTGCCATCCAAAACACTGATGGTCAAGTGTCCAAACAGTAGTTTAGCGTGGGTAAGGGAAAAATGGAAAAGGAAGACTGCCCTGGGACAAATGTCCTTGGCAAGGAGGAACCGGCCTTCGGCCGTGATATTTTCTACCGACAAATGTATAAATTAATCTCGAAGGGGGATTCAATGGATGTTTTTATAAGTTTGATGGAGGTCTAGCGAGGAAGCTAAAATATGAATTAATATATAAATAAATAGTCCCAATAAATACCCACTGTCCCTTTAATATCAGCAATACAATGTTCTATTCTTCTGTCCCCCAAAAGTCAGTATAGTTAGTATTACTGTATATGAATCCACTTCTGTATCGGCGACGTCTTTTTTGTATTTTATTCTAGCTATATTTAGACGTTTTGTGCAGTTTAAAAAGGATCTGTGGTAGTCAAAGGGTTAAGTGAGATAGTTCGAAGCCTGTTAGTTGCTGGAGGCCTTTTTTAACTGAATAAAATGTTCTAATAGTAGCCAGTATTAAGTTAAAATTACGTCAGCGGTAATGAATGGGTTATAACCCCTTCACCACCTTTATGTAGTTTTTTTATTATTCTGGTTACTAATAGATTATTTTCTTCAGCTGATGAAATACCTCTAAGACTTAGATTGGTAAATACGATCCCAGTAAACCCTCTTCATAACATAGGTCCTTCTTAAACTGCTTAGAATCATCTAATTCTAGCCAGAATCAAAGGCAAAAAGGCGTCATGGTCTCTCTCTCTCTCTCTCTCTCTCTCTCTCTCTCTCTCTCTCTCTCTCTCTCTCTCTCTCTCTCTCGTGTTAATAAGGTCGTTTACAACTTATGGACAATTTGTTGTAATATTCATGTTCCGGCAATTTGGCTAAAGTGTCTGGTTACAGTACTATATATTTGGGTAAAGTGTCTGGTTATAGTACTATATATTTGGTTAAAGTGTCTGGTTATAGTACTATATATTTGGTTAAAGTGTCTGGTTATAGTACTATATATTTGGTTAAAGTGTCTGGTTATAGTACTATATTTGGTAAAAGGGTCTGGTTAAAGTACAAAATATTTGGTTAAAGTGTCTGGTTATAGTACTATATATTTGGATAAAGTGTCTGGTTATAGTACTATATATTTGGTTAAAGTGTCTGGTTATAGTACTATATATTTGGTTAAAGTGTCTGGTTATAGTACTATATATTTGGCTAAAGTGTCTGGTTATAGTACTATATATTTGGCTAAAGTGTCTGGTTATAGTACTATATATTTGGCTAAAGTGTCTGGTTATAGTACTATATATTTGGCTAAAGTGTCTGGTTATAGTACTATATATTTGGCTAAAGTGTCTGGTTATAGTACTATATATTTGGCTAAAGTGTCTGGTTATAGTACTATATATTGGCTAAAGTGTCTGGTTATAGTACTATATATTTGGCTAAAGTGTCTGGTTATAGTACTATATATTTGGCTAAAGTGTCTGGTTATAGTACTATATATTTGGCTAAAGTGTCTGGTTATAGTACTATATATTTGGCTAAAGTGTCTGGTTATAGTACTATATATTTGGCTAAAGTGTCTGGTTATAGTACTATATATTTGGCTAAAGTGTCTGGTTATAGTACTATATATTGGCTAAAGTGTCTGGTTATAGTACTATATATTTGGCTAAAGTGTCTGGTTATAGTCCTATATATTTGGCTAAAGTGTCTGGTTATAGTACTATATATTTGGCTAAAAGTGTCTGGTTATAGGTACTATATATTTGGCTAAAGTGTCTGGTTATAGTACTATATATTTGGCTAAAGTGTCTGGTTATAGTACTATATATGTTTGGCTAAAGTGTCTGGTTATAGTGATTTGGCTAAAGTGTCTGGTTATAGTACTATATATTTGGCTAAAGTGTCTGGTTATAGTACTATATATTTGGCTAAAGTGTCTGGTTATAGTACTATATATTTGGCTAAAGTGTCTGGTTATAGTACTATATATTTGGCTAAAGTGTCTGGTTATAGTCCTATATATTTGGCTAAAGTGTCTGGTTATAGTACTATATAT
The DNA here is from genome assembly GCA_032716605.1 of Paralithodes platypus. Classification (NCBI taxonomy): domain Eukaryota; kingdom Metazoa; phylum Arthropoda; class Malacostraca; order Decapoda; family Lithodidae; genus Paralithodes; species Paralithodes platypus. The sequence goes on from CM064566.1 coordinate 17,981,495, forward strand.
TTGGCTAAAGTGTCTAGGTATAGTACTATATATTTGGCTAAAGTGTCTGGTTATAGTACTATATATTTGGCTAAAGTGTCTGGTTATAGTACTATATATTTGGCTAAAGTGTCTGGTTATAGTACTATATATTTGGCTAAAGTGTCTGGTTATAGTACTATATATTTGGCTAAAGTGTCTGGTTATAGTACTATATATTTGGCTAAAGTGTCTGGTTATAGTACTATATATTTGGCTAAAGTGTCTGGTTATAGTACTATATATTTGGCTAAAGTGTCTGGTTATAGTACTATATATTTGGCTAAAGTGTCTGGTTATAGTCCTATATATTGGGCTAAAGTGTCTGGTTATAGTACTATATATTTGGCTAAAGTGTCTGGTTATAGTACTATATATTTGGCTAAAGTGTCTGGTTATAGTCCTATATATTTGGCTAAAGTGTCTGGTTATAGTACTATATTTGGCTAAAGTGTCTGGTTATAGTACTATATATTTGGCTAAAGTGTCTGGTTATAGTACTATATTTGGCTAAAGTGTCTGGTTATAGTACTATATATTTGGCTAAAGTGTCTGGTTATAGTCCTATATTTGGCTAAAGTGTCTGGTTTATAGTACTATATATTTGGCTAAAGTGTCTGGTTATAGTACTATATATTTGGCTAAAGTGTCTGGTTATAGTACTATATATTTGGCTAAAGTGTCTGGTTATAGTACTATATATTTGGATAAAGTGTCTGGTTATAGTACTATATATTTGGCTAAAGTGTCTGGTTATAGTACTATATATTTGGCTAAAGTGTCTGGTTATAGTACTATATATTTGGCTAAAGTGTCTGGTTATAGTACTATATATTTGGATAAAGTGTCTGGTTATAGTACTATATATTTGGCTAAAGTGTCTGGTTATAGTACTATATATTTGGCTAAAGTGTCTGGTTATAGTACTATATATTTGGATAAAGTGTCTGGTTATAGTACTATATATTTGGATAAAGTGTCTGGTTATAGTACTATATATTTGGATAAGTGTCTGGTTATAGTACTATATATTTGGATAAAGTGTCTGGTTATAGTACTATATATTTGGATAAAGTGTCTGGTTATAGTACTATATATTTGGATAAAGTGTCTGGTTATAGTACTATATATTTGGCTAAAGTGTCTGGTTATAGTCCTATATATTTGGCTAAAGTGTCTGGTTATAGTACTATATATTTGGATAAAGTGTCTGGTTATAGTACTATATATTTGGCTAAAGTGTCTGGTTATAGTACTATATTTGGCTAAAGTGTCTGGTTATAGTACTATATATTTGGCTAAAGTGTCTGGTTATAGTACTATATATTTGGCTAAAGTGTCTGGTTATAGTACTATATATTGGCTAAAGTGTCTGGTTATAGTACTATATATTTGGATAAAGTGTCTGGTTATAGTACTATATATTTGGATAAAGTGTCTGGTTATAGTACTATATATTTGGCTAAAGTGTCTGGTTATAGTACTATATATTTGGCTAAAGTGTCTGGTTATAGTACTATATATTTGGATAAAGTGTCTGGTTATAGTACTATATATTTGGATAAAGTGTCTGGTTATAGTACTATATATTTGGCTAAAGTGTCTGGTTATAGTACTATATATTTGGATAAAGTGTCTGGTTATAGTACTATATATTTGGATAAAGTGTCTGGTTATAGTACTATATATTGGCTAAAGTGTCTGGTTATACTATATATTTGGATAAAGTGTCTGGTTATAGTACTATATATTTGGATAAAGTGTCTGGTTATAGTACTATATATTTGGATAAAGTGTCTGGTTATAGTACTATTTATTTGGTTAAAGTGTCTGGTTATAGTCCTATATATTTGGATAAAGTGTCTGGTTATAGTACTATATATTTGGATAAAGTGTCTGGTTATAGTACTATATATTTGGCTAAAGTGTCTGGTTATAGTACTATATATTTGGCTAAAGTGTCTGGTTATAGTACTATATATTTGGATAAAGTGTCTGGTTATAGTACTATATATTTGGATAAAGTGTCTGGTTATAGTACTATATATTTGGCTAAAGTGTCTGGTTATAGTACTATATATTTGGCTAAAGTGTCTGGTTATAGTACTATATATTTGGATAAAGTGTCTGGTTATAGTACTATATTTGGATAAAGTGTCTGGTTATAGTACTATAATTGGATAAAGTGTCTGGTTATAGTACTATATATTTGGATAAAGTGTCTGGTTATAGTACTATATATTTGGATAAAGTGTCTGGTTATAGTACTATATATTTGGCTAAAGTGTCTGGTTATAGTACTATATATTTGGCTAAAGTGTCTGGTTTATAGTACTATATATTTGGATAAAGTGTCTGGTTATAGTACTATATATTTGGCTAAAGTGTCTGGTTATAGTACTATATATTTGGCTAAAGTGTCTGGTTATAGTACTATATATTTGGCTAAAGTGTCTGGTTATAGTACTATATATTTGGCTAAAAGTGTCTGGTTATAGTACTATATATTTGGATAAAGTGTCTGGTTATAGTACTATATTTTGGCTAAAGTGTCTGGTTATAGTACTATATATTTGGCTAAAGTGTCTGGTTATAGTACTATATATTTGGATAAAGTGTCTGGTTATAGTACTATATATTTGGCTAAAGTGTCTGGTTATAGTACTATATATTTGGCTAAAGTGTCTGGTTATAGTACTATATATTTTGGCTAAAGTGTCTGTTATAGTATTATTCTGGCTAAAGTGTCTGGTTATAGTACTATATATTTGGCTAAAGTGTCTGGTTATAGTACTATATATTTGGCTAAAGTGTCTGGTTATAGTACTATATATTTGGCTAAAGTGTCTGGTTATAGTACTATATATTTGGCTAAAGTGTCTGGTTATAGTACTATATATTTGGCTAAAGTGTCTGGTTATAGTACTATATATTTGGCTAAAGTGTCTGGTTATAGTACTATATATTTGGCTAAAGTGTCTGGTTATAGTACTATATATTTGGCTAAAGTGTCTGGTTATAGTACTATTATATTTGGCTAAGTGTCTGGTTATAGTACTATATACTTGGCTAAAGTGTCTGGTTATAGTACTATATATTTGGATAAAGTGTCTGGTTATAGTCCTATATATTTGGCTAAAGTGTCTGGTTATAGTACTATATATTTGGCTAAAGTGTCTGGTTATAGTACTATATATTTGGATAAAGTGTCTGGTTATAGTCCTATATATTTGGCTAAAGTGTCTGGTTATAGTACTATATATTTGGCTAAAGTGTCTGGTTATAGTCCTATATATTTGGCTAAAGTGTCTGGTTATAGTACTATATATTTGGCTAAAGTGTCTGGTTATAGTACTATATATTGGCTAAGTGTCTGGTTAGTACTATATATTTGGCTAAAGTGTCTGGTTATAGTACTATATATTTGGATAAAGTGTCTGGTTTATAGTACTATATTTGGCTAAAGTGTCTGGTTATAGTACTATATATTTGGCTAAAGTGTCTGGTTATAGTACTATATATTTGGATAAAGTGTCTGGTTATAGTACTATATATTTGGATAAAGTGTCTGGTTATAGTACTATATATTTGGCTAAAGTGTCTGGTTATAGTACTATATATTTGGCTAAAGTGTCTGGTTATAGTACTATATATTTGGATAAAGTGTCTGGTTATAGTACTATATATTTGGATAAAGTGTCTGGTTATAGTACTATATATTTGGATAAAGTGTCTGGTTATAGTACTATATATTTGGATAAAGTGTCTGGTTAGTACTATATATTTGGATAAAGTGTCTGGTTATAGTACTATATATTTGGATAAAGTGTCTGGTTATAGTACTATATATTTGGATAAAGTGTCTGGTTATAGTACTATATATTTGGATAAAGTATCTGGTTATAGTACTATATATTTGGATAAAGTGTCTGGTTATAGTACTATATATTTGGCTAAAGTGTCTGGTTATAGTCCTATATATTTGGCTAAAGTGTCTGGTTATAGTACTATATATTTGGCTAAAGTGTCTGGTTATAGTACTATATATTTGGCTAAAGTGTCTGGTTATAGTACTATATATTTGGCTAAAGTGTCTGGTTATAGTACTATATATTTGGATAAAGTGTCTGGTTATAGTACTATATATTTGGCTAAAGTGTCTGGTTATAGTACTATATATTTGGCTAAAGTGTCTGGTTATAGTACTATATATTTGGATAAAGTGTCTGGTTATAGTACTATATATTTGGATAAAGTGTCTGGTTATAGTACTTATATTTGGCTAAAGTGTCTGGTTATAGTACTATATATTTGGCTAAAGTGTCTGGTTATAGTACTATATATTTGGATAAAGTGTCTGGTTATAGTACTATATATTTGGATAAAGTGTCTGGTTATAGTACTATATATTTGGATAAAGTGTCTGGTTATAGTACTATATATTTGGATAAAGTGTCTGGTTATAGTACTATATATTTGGCTAAAGTGTCTGGTTATAGTACTATAAATTTGGCTAAAGTGTCTGGTTATAGTACTATATATTTGGATAAAGTGTCTGGTTATAGTACTATATATTTGGATAAAGTGTCTGGTTATAGTAACTATATATTTGGATAAAGTGTCTGGTTATAGTACTATATATTTGGATAAAGTGTCTGGTTATAGTACTATATATTTGGATAAAGTGTCTGGTTATAGTACTATATATTTGGATAAAGTGTCTGGTTATAGTACTATATATTTGGCTAAAGTGTCTGGTTATAGTACTATATATTTGGCTAAAGTGTCTGGTTATAGTACTATATATTTGGATAAAGTGTCTGGTTATACTCCTATATTTATGGATAAAGTGTCTGGTTATAGTACTATATATTTGGATAAAGTGTCTGGTTATAGTCCTATATATTTGGATAAAGTGTCTGGTTATAGTACTATATATTTGGATAAAGTGTCTGGTTATAGTACTATATATTTGGATAAAGTGTCTGGTTATAGTACTATATATTTGGATAAAGTGTCTGGTTATAGTACTATATATTTGGATAAAGTGTCTGGTTATAGTACTATATATTTGGCTAAAGTGTCTGGTTATAGTACTATATATTTGGCTAAAGTGTCTGGTTATAGTACTATATATTTGGCTAAAGTGTCTGGTTATAGTACTATATATTTGGATAAAGTGTCTGGTTATAGTACTATATATTGGATAAAGTGTCTGGTTATAGTACTATATATTTGGATAAAGTGTCTGGTTATAGTACTATATATTTGGATAAAGTGTCTGGTTATAGTACTATATATTTGGATAAGTGTCTGGTTATAGTACTATATATTTGGCTAAAGTGTCTGGTTATAGTACTATATATTTGGATAAAGTGTCTGGTTATAGTACTATATATTTGGCTAAAGTGTCTGGTTATAGTACTATAATTTGGCTAAAGTGTCTGGTTATAGTACTATATATTTGGCTAAAGTGTCTGGTTATAGTACTATATATTTGGATAAAGTGTCTGGTTATAGTACTATATATTTGGATAAAGTGTCTGGTTATAGTACTATATATTTGGATAAAGTGTCTGGTTATAGTACTATATATTTGGATAAAGTGTCTGGTTATAGTACTATATATTTGGCTAAAGTGTCTGGTTATAGTACTATATATTTGGCTAAAGTGTCTGGTTATAGTACTATATATTTGGATAAAGTGTCTGGTTATAGTACTATATATTTGGATAAAGTGTCTGGTTATAGTACTATATATTTGGCTAAAGTGTCTGGTTATAGTCCTATATTCATTCAATGAGAAATATTTATGCAAATTGAGTGTAATCATACATACCTGAATTAGCTAAACAAAAATCACTGAGTATATTACGTCAGCGTCATAAATATCATACGTTCATACTAATTTATTTATCAATTATTTACTTAATTATTGCAAAGAAGAGGTTGCTACTTAATCTCACACACACACACACACACACACACACACACACACACACACACACACACACACACACACACACACACACACACACACACGTCCAAGATACGTAGACTATCCCTCACATTAATATCTCCTCCTTCTGCGGCACTTAGTCATTTAGAGAGATACCAAGGCGGGGTTACTTTAGTGTGACCGAAATTAATGGGGCTCTGATATATTATGGTATATATAATATATCTGGGAATACAGCGGGATGTACGGTAGCGCAAATAAGTCATGGCTCAGCTGTCACTACGTTTGGCTCGCTCTGTGCTGTATTAATGTCTGTCAGATGTTGAATAGGGTGAGTAAGTGTAGGAACATGTATGTATATTTCACTCGAAATTAATAAATAAAGTTTAGGATATTACTGATACCAATTATTAATCAAAATATACTTGGTGCCGAGACATCACTTATTTGGCCGACTGTATTGCATGGTATTTGTTCGTGTGTGTGTGTATGTATGTGTGTATGTGTGTGTGTGTATGTATGTGTGTGTGTGTATGTATGTGTGTGTGTGTGTTTGTATGTGTGTGTGTGTGTGTGTATGTGTGTGTATATGTGTGTGTGTGTGTGTGTGTGTGTTTGTATGTGTGTGTGAATGTGTGTGTGTATGTGTGTGTGTGTGTGTGTGTGTGTGTGTGTGTGTGTTTGGAATTGTGTGAGTGTGTTATAACGCATTGCCTTAATATTGTTTTCAGTATTACTTACCTCAAATACCACATAGTAAATTTCACTCAGGAAAAAAAACGTGTTTTGTGGCGAACCTGATAAAAAAGAGCCGCCCCGAATACTCCTATTGTTTTTCCACCAGCTGGGGATATTTCTACATTGAGGGGAGAATCTGTGTATTTTTATTTTTGTAACCCCTGATGTTATTTAAATGTTATTCTAGTTCGATTTAGACGATTTTATGCAACTTAAGAAGGATTTGTGGTAGTGAAAAGGGTTAAGTGAGATAGTTCGAAGCCTGTTAATTACTGGAAGCACTTTTAAAACTGAGTAAAATCGTCTAATAGAAGCCAAAATAAACTTAAAAGGATGGTACCGGTACTGAACGGGTTAAGGGGGGTCACCGGCTTTTTTTTCGTGCAATTTAATAACCAAATATAATGTAATGAAAGCTAAGGGGCAGATCAAAAACACTTTCACCAATAGTTCATTATATATCATTAAGGGGGGTCATCCTGGCGAGCGATATTGTATGGAGAAATCCGGCTTTGCCGGAGAAATTTTTCTATCGAAAATTTTACAAATTTAGCTTGCTCAAAACAAAAATATATATATGCTGGCTCGCTACCACTCGCCAGGAAAATATTGACACCTGTATGGGGGTAAATGTCTTAAAACAGTAGGCTGAATGGGGCCGAATGGATACAAACCAAAGAGAGAGGGAGAGGAAGAGAAAAAAGCGAGGTGGGCTCCCTTAATAATTATATATCCGCGCTTTGAATATTAGCGAGCCGTAGTTTGTGCATATAGTTCGTGTCAATATTGTATATATTGTTGTGCGGTAATTGAAAAGGGGTTTATCAAATATGGTTTATCGGGATGTTATAATTGGTGACTGGTGACGAGATATATATATATATATATATACTGTATATATATATATATATATATATATATATATATATATATATATATATATATATATAGATAGATAGATAGAGAGGAATACAATAACGAGACTCCAATTAAACAGCAACATATTTATGCAAACATTTCGGCATTCACATTATGCCATCTTCAGTAAAATCTAAAAAATGAGTGACAATCTCTTAGAATATATAATATATAAATCAAAATTAATTAAAATAGGGAGTACAAATACAAATATTAGCTTAAACATTAAAGACTAACCATATAAAGAGTTAAAAGGAATTCAGGGGAACAACAAATAATACGAAATCGTAAACCCAAACAAACACAAAAGAAAACAAAATATTGACTGAACAGTTAGAATATATTTAGAGGGACAGCAAATTGGTTATTATTTAAAATGGGAGTTTCTTTCATTATATGGAGCGACTCAAGTATACGAATATGATGATTTGAACCAGTGTCTATCACTTTGAAATCTTGAACATTTACACTAGTTTTACAAACAATGGAATGATCTCTTACAGCTGAGTGAGGAGGAGTGTTCAGTGGAAGGCCTGTCCTGTACGAATGACCCCTATGCTCGTCAACCCTTGCTTTGAAAGCTCTTATTGTGCTTCCAAAATACCTATAGGTAGCGCCAGCGAACTTGACAATAATCTGGGCCCCTTATCTTCGTATAACTCGAAGTTAATGAAAGCAATCGGGTTGACGTTGTTATCATTTGGGAAGAGTCCACCAGGAAATAGGTGTGGATATTTACAGCCAGTTTGCTCTAGGCCCTTTTGAGTTACAGAGTAGTCAGTTATCAAGATTATTGTCAAGTTCGTTGGCGCTACCTATAGCTTGGCAACCAGGGCACGTGTAACAATATACGATCGACGAGCGCAAGGAATTCATCAGTTTGTCCTTAAACTGAGAACAATATTTAATTTTGAAGCTGTTCAAATGTATAAATTTAAAGTTTACTTGAGGGAAATACTTTACTAATTTTGTTTTCAGAGAAGTTTCTATCTTATCTGATATTTTACAAAGATAGGGCAACTTATGATAAATTTCCGCCTGACTTACTGTTGGAACACGTAGTTTGGGCTGATAGTTTTTATTTAGAAAGCCTTGCACAATATTATCGACAATTGCATAACTAAATCCATTAGCTGAAAGAGCCTTCATACTCATCATACAAACGGTTTCACCAGGAAATTTCGTTCTTAAGCATAGAGGCCATTCGTACAGGACAGGCCTTCCACTGAACACTCCTCCTCACTCAGCTGTAAGAGATCATTCCTATGTTTGTAAAACAGTTAGTGTAAATGTTCAAGATTTCAAAGTGATAGACACTGGACCAAATCATCATATTCGTATACTTGAGTCGCTCCATATAATGAAAGAAAACCCCATTTTGAATAATAATCAATCTGCTGTCCCTCTAAATATATTCTAACTGTTCAGTCACTATTTTGTTTTTCTGTTGTGTTTGTTTGGGTTTATGATTTCGTATTATTTTTTGTTCCCCTGAATTCCTTTTAACTCTTTTATATGTTTAGTCTTTAATGTTTATGCTAATATTTGTATTTGTACTCTCTATTTTAATTAATTTTGATTTACCGGTATATATTATAATATTATATTCTAAGAGATTGTCTCTCATTTTTTAGATTCCACTGAAGATGGCATAATGTGAATGCCAAAACATTTGAATAAATATGTTGCTGTTTACTTTGAGTCTCGTTATTCTATTCCTCTGCAAACTTCGGTTCCTTACGAGCCAGCCCTTATCTCATATATATATATATATATATACCGGTATATATATACTGGTATATATACAGTATATATCTATATATCTATATATCTATTTATATATATAAATATATAAATAAATATATATATATATATATATATATATATATATATATATATATATAAAGTTCATTTTGCATTTGCGATATTATTGCTATTTTTGTTTCTGCATATTTCCCCATTGATCGCCCAATATGTTTCATTAACTTGGACTTCGGTTCCATACTTTTTTCTGATCTGTGTTTGTATGTGTATGTATGAGTCGTCTATGAGTGAGTGTGTGCATATGTGTGTTGCTGTTGCTGATGCAATGTGTGTGTTTGTGTGTTTGTGTGTGTATGGTGTTTTTTTTTGGTAGATGAAGGTATAGTTGGAGAGATTGACATTTATCTTACGTTGGTAATCTGGATTGCAGATAGTGGATATATATATATATATATATATATATATATATATATATATATATATAATTATATATTATAAACTGTATTGCATGTTATAGAAGAAAGCAAGGAGCGAATTTTCTCTCCACGGCTCCTGTGTTCTAGCAAACTATTTTCGCCCGCCACGAAATGTAAAACTGAACTGTCATGTAGCATATTCAAGTTTGTTCTGAAGCTTGACGGGGAAGGTTGTTTGGGTAATACTTATATGTTCAAAATAGCACAAACTAAATTCTTATACCCACCACCTTATACCCTCACCAGCATCATATCTGGTGGACATTTTTAGACGATGGATCATATATATTATTGTTCATACAGGGTTGTAGTGAGGAGAGGGGAGAGGGAGCTCATTGGTGTCTATTAACATTGTAAAAACAATAATATATTCTAGAGTACTTCCATATTTTGCAACATTGGTTTGCAATACAGTGTTTTATAAACACTGTCAGTCGATGCCCCTCCTCACAACCAGCACCGCCTTCATTCATATACTTCCTCACTCCATCCTTCCACCTCTCCCTCGGTGCACCTCTCCCTCTCTGTCCTTCCACCTCGCTCTCGTACACCCTCTTAGTCAATCTCTCGCTTTCCATACGTTCCATATGGCCAAACCATCTCAAGTTGCTCCTTTTCACACTTTCCAGCACATCTACCTCCACACCACACCTCCTTCTTACTTCCTCATTCGTCTGTCTATCCCTCCATGTAACTCATTTCCACCGCTCTCACTCTTGGTCCGAGTCTCTTCCCGAACGTCCATGCTTCGCTTCCGTAAGTTAGTGTCGGGATTATCACACTGTCATGCAAGGATTTCTTCACTTCCATACTGACCACTCTATTTCTTGTTACTGCTTTCAACGTTCCTACAACCCTCTGCCCCTGTTGCACCCTCTCCCGCACTTCTTCATCCATAGTCCCATCTTTACTCAACACACTGCCCAGATACTTAAAAGAGCTGACAATTGTTTTATTAAAAATTAGTGTTCAGATCGTTCCGGATCATTTACATGCTACTTCCTTATAAATTCCTTCCTTTTCCAACAGGTCACCATTGTCCCAGTTCTTTGACTATAGTATATGACAAATTGCGCAAATATGTGGAAATTAGTGTTCATGTTTAATTGCTCACTTCCCCCCTCCCCCCTCCCCTCCTACCTTTTCTTCTCTATTTAGATTACGCGCTAGTTCTTTGTTCAACCCGTCCCCCTCTTTCCCCCTCTCGCCCCTCCCCTTCTCCCTTCACCCTTCATTCCCTCGTTTATTGAACATGTGAGTGGATCGAATTTATATAGTTAGTCAGTATGGAGTGATATCAGCTGGTGGTAGGTTACCCGCCTTATTCGGGTTTATACATGGACACACAATAGAGTGAGTATGGTAGTTGATATTTAATATTGGACTCTTTCAATCGGACTCAGTCCACTCGTTGGCTCTTCTACATACAATAGTAGTATAGTAATTTATAATAAAGAATCGTAGTTTTAATTGTTTACTGTTGGTGTTTCCCTATAATTATGGGAGGTTATTCATGTGTCTGTTGGGCTGGATTAGCGGGAAATATGTAGGACATGTCTGATTGTGAGAGTCAAATTATGTGTGATGTGTAGCAACATGTGATATTCTTACTTTTTGTTAACTGAAATAATTTAGTTGCCTCGTTCGTTAATGTATTGGATGAGAAATATATGAAGTTAATTGAAAGGTTCCATTAGTGGCAAGGTGCAAACTAATTTTAATTACTTACTAGAAGTCACTTACATTATTTAATTATATCTAACGAGTTTTACTTATAAGTTAATAAAGTTTTATTTCTATCAACTTATTTGACATTAAGAATTAGCCATATATATGTTTGGCGATTGGTGTGTTATTTGTGTTTTGTATCACTTATAGATTGAACAAGATTTTATTATATACATTTGTATTTCTAAATTCTTGGAAAGAACATGCACTTAGTTTGTTTGTTGTTCTCAGGATGAAACTTGACCCAGACTAAAGAAGTTCTACATTCAGTTGTGTTTGGCTGTCCAATCCTGAAACATTTCATCTCTGTCGTGCCATGGACGGCGAGGTGAGACAGGACCCAAGCAAACCGAGTGACCAACCTGAGGCCGGGGATACCACCAGCACTACAACCACCAACAGGACTACAGACAATGCAACCCAACATTTCAGCTCTACCATGGAAGCTAACGTTATATCCTTAGACTTGATAAAAACAAAGCGAGCAAATGCAAAGAGCAAATTTACACAGAAAATAAATGTGTTACAGGCTTACGGAGAAGTGGAATTGTATCATGATGAGTATATGATTAATGTTGGGTCAGTCTGTGAGCTTGATGAAACTTATATGGACGAAATAGATATGATTTGACAGTGTCAGACGCAGTTATAGCGAGTCTTTCAGCCAAAGGAAGTGTGAAAATACCAGGCAAGTTTTTTTTCGGGTAAAAAGACTCGGATGCACCTGTGGCTTTGCTGGTAAGATCCGCGAATCACTTACCCAACGTTCAAAAAGGACGAATGAACGATTAATGACAAGAGGCTTTGGAAATGACCCCGTATGCTTTGAAGAGTTGTCTTACAGGGGACGCTCTAGAGTGGTGTTCAAGGAGGTGCAGGACAATATATGAGGAAATGTTTTATCAGACTGGGACAAAAAGTATGGGAAAACCTCGCAAACTAGCTGATGCAATCAAAAGTGAACTAAAGAAACTAAACTAATTCATATGGGGATAATGAGAAATTTTTTGCTATGGGTGGAACGTAATTGAACACAAAGCTGGCTAGAAAATAGACCTTAAGAAAATGAACTTAGAAAGTGAAATGAATACTGCTACCCAATAGGTGAGTCCAGATTGAAAAGATTCTACCAAGTGATTCAGAAACGAGAAATGGGTACTAAAAGTAGAAGACAATGAACGCTGGATGCCACAATTTCCCAAGATTACTAGAATTCTTACTCCAAAGAAACAGAGAGCCATGGAATACCTGAATACTTGATATTTAGGAAACCACAAATGCAAATTTTAAAGGGAATATGTTCAATCCTCGGCATCGTTAAGGAAAATTAGGGAAACGACACAGAATCTGGATTGGTGAATGTTGTGCAAAATTACAAAGAACTCAACAACAAATGCAAACAAACATGAACAAAATGACAGAAATGGTATCTAATCTACTCGGCCACCCATACGCACACCCCCAAGGAGAGAAACCTTGGCATCATACAGACCAGTTATGGGAATGACTATTACGGGAAATAATAATTTGCTGCTGGTATCACGGAACCAAAATACCCCATGCCCAATATCTGATTGTGTTGGATTTCAGAGCACATTGATGGCAAACGCCAAAAAATCGATGCTATTCGTCAAATTTGGTGGATGCCTTCTGTTGTTTGGAAGTTGGACCATTTTGCAAGATATATGTAACAGGGAAAAAAAAACCTTGTGAAGCATTTAACAATCAGCAACATTATATGTGGTAGACTGCATCATCCCTCGTACATGCAAGCTTATTCAAATGGTGACACTTTTCACAACACTGTAACTGTGAGCCAATAAGCATCCAGAGACGGGAAGGATTTTTTGCTTATGCTCAGCAAAATACCCATGCAAGCATCAACAATGTAACAAGTACTTTGGGATCCTGGAGCAAATATGTTCAACGAACTAATCAACTCTACCGTGGCCCTGCAGCTAAACTAGGTCTTAGTGATAAAAATGTTCGGCTGTCTGTTACAAAGGTCGGAAATCAAACTGAAATTGTTTGAACAGCAAGGAATACCTCGTGCCTCTTATGGCTTGCCCAAGGGAAGGTCTGGGCATTCGGGCATATGGTGTGAGTGAAGTGGACATTCAGATGCCCCAAAAGTAGATGCAAGTGAAGTGGTCGATTTGTCTAATGGAATCACAGAAAACGATGTGTCTAGACCACTTGGAAAAGTGGACATGCTCATAGGAACTGATTGTTGTGCCCTTCTGCCTGAGTAGAAAAGAATGTAAACAATCTCCAGTTAATGAAAAAAACCAGTTTGGGTATTGTTTGCGTGGATCCCATCCTCTTAATCAAGAATGTACGGCCAAAGAAAACATTAACCCGCACAAGTCCGACATTCCACCACTTAGCTGTAATCAAACAGAAGTGAACAACATAATTCTAGATATCTCTAAAATCTCATAACACAATGCAGGATTTCTTTCTTTGATGATTGAAAGCCTGGGAACCTCATACATTCCTAACATGTGGCGGATGCAAATGTGGCAATTGTGCTGCTCGGAAATGGGGACACCCTACACGCTATCCCCCCTCCAAGAAGCAGAGCACTTTCCAACTGATCAAGCAAGGATTAAGTCATAACCCATAAACTACAACAATGGATGGTAAAGTAACCCCTGGATAAAGAATCCAAAATGAACTGCCTCAACAACATCTCGGGGGCATTTGCATGACTAAAATCTACTGAAAAAAGACTTGTAAAAAAGGGAACAGAGTACGCTAATGGCCTACAGTGATCAGATTGCGGACATGGTAGACCGAGAATTTGCCAGGATTTTTAGCAGTTGCTGAGCAGAGATTCTTATGAATGGACTCAGTACAGGTATATTCACATCATGAAGGCATCAAACAAGATTCCTCATCCTAACAACACCCATTGAGAAGTTGTGTTTAATTTCGTCTGCCTCTTACATGGGGCACATATTCTAATGAACTGTTTGTCAAAAGGACCAGACGTGCTCAATAATTTACTAGCATTCCATACTAAGATTTCCGTTCAAGACTGTGTTTGCTATGGCTGGGGACCTATTTCAAAGATCGGATATGCCATAAAACTTATCAGAAGCCTGATCACATACTCATAAGATTTTTGTGGAGGAATCTTCTTCGACTGAGAAAGAACCACATCATTATTTTGGGGTTTTACCTTACTGCTGTACCATTTTTGGAGATGGAGACCTAGCGGAACAATTGCTAATGTTAGGCACTCAGATGCCACTAGCAGCTATGATGGAAAACATGTACCCTAAAGTCTGCAAATATGCTGATCAGAAATAGCTATGTCCGACGGATCTCCTACAAAGTGGTTAGTGATATGAAAGAAGCCATTAACCTTGCTAAAGAATCAGAGCATGTACTGAAATGCTGGTGGCCTTCAAAATTAAACACTGGATATTTTCCCAGGTAACCAAGATGAGGACATTCCCAACGTATCCAATGTGAATCAGGAGTAATAAGGAAAAAGAATTTTTTTTTTGGGATTAATTTGGAAGCCTAGAGAATAAATGAGTTTTTACATTTAAAGTCAGAATAAATATGTCCGAAATTAGTGTTCATGTTTAATAAAAATAAAATTGCTCACTTTTTGGTCCGTCTCCCCCCTCCCCACCGTCCCCTCCTACCTTTCTGTCCTTCTCTAGTTAGATTACGCGCTGTAGTTCTGACTTTGTTCAACCCGTCCGCCCCCTCCCTTTTTTCCCCCTCTTTTTTTCTCTTTTTCTCCCCCCTCTCGTCGTCCTCCCTCTCTCTCTCCTTTCGCTCCCCCTCCTAACCCCTTCTCCCTCTCACATCACAACGACCTTCATTTCGCCCTCGTCCCCTATTGAACATGTGAGTTTGGATCGAATTTATATAGTGAGTCAGTATGGAGTGAATATCGACAGCTGGCTGGGGTAGGTTACTCCGCGCTTACTCGGGTTTATACATGGACAGAACACACAATAGAGTGAGTAGGGTAGTTGATATTTAATATTGGACTCTTTCAAAATTGGACATCATTCCACCTCGTGTTTTGTCCTGTCTTCTTCTCTACATACAATAGTAGTATATGTAATTTATAATAAGAATCGTAGTTATTAAATTTTTACTCAACCCAACTTTTAATTGTTTACTGTTGGTGTTGTATCCCTATAATTATGGGGAGGTTATTTCATGTGTACTGTTGGGTCTGGATTAGCGGGACATATGTAGGACATGTCGATTGTGAGAGTCAAATTGAATGTGTACTGTGTAGCAGCACATGTGATATATCTTCTTTTTGTTAACCTGAAATAATTTAGTTGACCTTTGTTGGCCTCGTTCCCAATCGTTCGTTATATGGTATTGGGATGAGAAATATAATGAAGTTATTGAAAGGCCTTCCATTAGTGGCAAAAGGTGGCAAACTAAGTTTTTAATTAACTTACCAGAACTAGAAGTCTCTTTTACATTATTTAAATTATTATCTAAACGAGTTTTTCAACTTACATAAGTTTCATAAGGTTTATTTTCTATCAACTTATTTGACCTTAAGAGAATTAGCCATATATATGTTTGGGGGGCGATTGTGGTGTGTTATTTGTGTTTTGTAAATCACTTGATTAGATTGAACAAGATTTTATTAATTATTACATTTGTATTTCTAAATTCTTGCAAAGAACATGCAATACTTAGTTTGTTTGTTGTTCTCAGGATGAAACTTGACCCAGAATAAAGAAGTTCTACATCCAGTTGTGTTTGGCTGTCCAATCCTGAAACAACAATCTCCATAGCCTGACCGTTCAACTTCATATCACTCCACTGGACTCTCTACGTTCCTGCTACAGGGAGGATCTCCGACCTCTGACGACCCTCCAACTACCGCTACTCACCGTTACTCATCTTCTGCACACTCCTCACCATCTACAGTATGTTACGTGCTAGAAATCGTGTCCCCTCGCCATGAACCTTATTTAGTCTTGTTCTCCCTGCGCAGTTTTCTGGGGGCTACATCCCTGTTGACACTGTGCATCGTGAAGAAGAAGAAGAAGAAGAACTTCACCTCACACTCTGTGACTTCACTCCTTTCGAAGACCATAACCTTGCTTTTTCCTCCCCACATTTACCTTCAAATTCCGTTTTTCGCACACTGTTCCAAACTCATTTACCAGACACTGCAACTCCCATTCAATATCGCTCATCAGAACTGTATCATCCGCAAACAGCAGTATAGGTAGCTTCCACTCATTTCCCTCCCTTTTCAGCGATACACCAACATCCATTGTTCTTCCTAGTATTTCTTTCATGACTCCATCCATATAAATTATACAGTAAACAACCACAGGGACATCACACACCCCTGTTTCAACCCAACACCCAGGTAAAAGAACTCGTTCTGCTCATTCTCCACATGTACTGCCGCCTTTTATATTATACTATAAGGTTATACAAAATGATATATATAAATATACTATACTCTAGCATGAGTGTGTGTGTGTGTGTGTGTGTTTGTGTGTGTTTTCACTTGCTTGTTCGTCAAGGGGAATCCACGCAATGCCAGCTAAGCTCATTATTATCGCGCCTCCTTAACTGGGAATGTATTGCGTGAAATGCATGTTAAGTGTTTATGTATCGTTGGAAAGGCTGTGGATGGGGTGTGTAGTCCTGTCTTTTAGCCACTTTGGCGACATCTGAAAACGAAAGCTTAGGGTTAATCTGTAGCGGTACCATTCTCACTACGGTAACACTTCCTCACCCGAAGGCTTAGGTTGACCAGTAGCTTAGGTTGGCCAGTATGATACCCATCTCACCTTGTAACTGATCACCAACCCCGTATGGGACGTCACAACTTCGTCCACTTATACCAGGTTCCTATTTATACTGCTAGGTGAACAGAGGCTACACCGTTAGGAGACTTGCCCAAATGTCTCTTCCTCGCCCGGGTCTCGAACCCGGAACCTTCTGGTTGTGAGCCAGACGCGCTATCCGTTACGCCACGGGGAGTGTATGTGGCTGTGGTGTGTGTGTGTGTGTGTGTGTGTGTGTGTGTGTGTGTGTGTTCAATCTGTCTCTTTTATTTATATAATCTTTTTTTTTCGAGATTAGCCTACATTTTTGGTGGCAGCATTTTCTCCAGACATATCACATAACGAGTCACTAAAAGCATAGTGAGCGGTGAGAGGCTTAGTCCCTATTCCAGCCTAGAGATTATAGTTTACGTACCATGAAATAACTTTATATTTAAGGGAGCCCACCTCGTGTTTTGTCTCTGCATCCCCCATCTCTCCTCCTCTGGGTTGTATCCATTCGGCCCCATTCAGCCTACTGTTGTTAAGACGATTATCACCATCCATGTGTCGATTTTTTTTCCTGGCGAGCGGTGTCGAGCCAGCATATATCCTTTTAAAATGTGTTGTTACAGCAGGCCAAAATTTTTTTTTTTCATTTTTTAATAGAAAACTCCGGGGTGAAGCCAGATTTCTCCATACAGTGCTGGCCCGCAATCGCTGGCCAGGAAGAAACCGACCCCTGGATGGGGATAAACCACTTAAAATAGTAGGGTGACTAGGGGCGAATGGATACAAGCCAGAGCAAGATGACAAAGGAGAGACAACAAGCAGGGCACCCCCCCTTAATGCACGGATTAAGTTGACCTGGAATCCTTTTACTGCAGTTTGAAAATAAACGTGAAAAACGAGGTTGGCCGTTGTAAAGGCTTATCCCCCTCAATACCTTCACCTTACCTGCCCTGACCTGACCTGACTGGTGGCTGGTTGGCCTCACTATGACCCTGGATCTTAACCCTTACAGTCTCCGCCAAACGTCTTTTTGTTATTATTTCAGCTTCACTTTAGAACGATTTTATAAATCGCAGTAACGGATATATGGTATCTAAACGGATTAAGTGACCACTTGTGATTTTCCAGGCTATAAGGCAGTTGGAGCCCCCCTTTGGTAGATGTCGATATTTAACAGAATTAAAACCAGTTTAATTACGGTTGTAGTGCATCTATACTCCATAATCACATTCACTATCCTTTCTAACCAAAGATTGCTGATTAATACATTTAACTTCTGTTTTATATCGATGTCTATACCTCTAACTTCCTTATGGCCTGAAACTGGCAAGTGGTCCATTGAGCTAGTCTGTAGCCTTTTAATTGCTAAACGTCCTACCTAAAATGAATAAAATCGTCTAAATATAACTCGAATAAACATATAAAGACGTCGCCGCTACAGAAGGGGTTAAACACGCCTTTCCCTTCCCAGCGCCTGATACCGAACGAATACTGTGGGAACGAGTGTTGTTTACTGATATTAGATGGATTACCACTCCCATTTCTGAAGGCAACGTCATTTGTTAAGCTATTTCGGCCATTAAGGGGGTCACCGTTTTTTTTAATCTTTCTCTCCTTTTCTCTTTTTCCCTGGCTTGTATACATTTGGCCCCATTCAGCCAACTATTT
>CM064566.1:18000655-18093750 GCA_032716605.1 Paralithodes platypus
TGATGTAAAGCCATTGCAAAGGGAATAAATAGAAAGGTAATGCTTTAAAACACCAATTTAGAATATCAAATGACTTACATATCCCATTTGAGACCAATGCTATGAGAAATTGTGGTATATTAGGCGGCCATCTTGGATGTATGCAAATTAGGCTTAACATTTAATTCTTAGATTGTGTAAGAAATTAAAGCTCATGGCCAAAATCCCCATCTTAGAACTTTCAATGGCCCAAAAAGGTTGCTATTTGGCTGAATTATGGCAAAATATTACTTTGTGGCGGCAAATTCCGGCAATCTTGCTTTTTCGTTAATAATGACAAGAGCTATGAGAAAAAAAATCCCAACATATATTTTTAGTGATGGGGTACCATACTGATACTAAACATATGTGTTGGTAACTTTCTTCATTCATTGCACACGAAACTACACAAGCCCCTGGACTAATATTTAGAATATGGGAATATTCATACAGTGCTATTGAATCAGGGAACAATGAGAGTTTTTTGTGGGCTTTGTGGTAATGTACTGATACTAGGTACAGCACAAATTCCATCCCAATAATATCTGCCCATTGATATATACATATGTTTGGCATATATTGGAAGTCTTGTGAGGAAACTAAAGAACACATTGGATAAATAACTACATGAACAAAGAAATACAAACTTCCCCTTAAAGATAATTATATACTCTCTGCATAAGATCATATAGCTGGAGTGAAAATTCAGAGAGAGTTCAGTTGAAAATTATGGTATTCCTTCACTTTCATACTTCGAATCCCGGGAGGACCATATGCTTTCATTAGTTTATGCAAGTACATTGGGGTTTGTAATTGATGATTAATGTTAAGCACGGGGTGTTCCTTAATATCTCAACATTTCCATGATTTGTTTGCAATCGTAACTGTGTTTGTTAACATTATCAATATATGAATATATGGGTGTATATTTCATTATATGATTTTAATAATCAAAAGTTGGGCTACGTTTCATGACATTTAGTATGGCAAGTAACTGGCATAACTGTTTTATGGTACAATATTGATGTTTTTGCTTCAAACTATTATTTATATTAGTGATAAGATATTACGTACGAATTTATTCTAGAATGGCTAAATTTCACCGATAATTCACTTACATAATTGATAGCGTAATGCTTAGTGAGCGGTTTTTCTGTGTGAGTATCCTAGGTTCGAGTCCTTGGAGTACCACATGTATTCATTACTTTCATTGATTTCATTAGTTAGGTTTATTTGTAAATTAATTGGAGGGTTGGTGAAAACAAATATGAATAAATATGGTATCTTTTACAAATAAGCTATCTAGGTGAAAGAGAACCTACAAGTCCGTCATGTTGGACTAAACATCCTCTTAAGGGGGGATGGTAGGCATTTCTGGTCCCCCTTCTTCCTCATGTTTAGCCCCATTAGTTTTGAGATTTCAAGACAATCGCCCGATTAGTTTGTCGATTTATAATCTTTCTTCCCATTTCCATACCGGTAAATCTACAGTTATACTACCCCTCACCACCTGCCCCCTTCAAAACACGCCTTTTAGCATGTTTTTGGATGGTTCAGCAGACGCAGAAACTGGAAAAAAACGTATTTTGATAAACATTTATCACCAACCAGATACGAGTTTTTCAGGTAATTTATTTTTTATTTTTTATGTTTTATTTGATATACAGTGTTGTTTAATACCGAGGACCGTCGCATTTTAGTATTTTTAACATTAGCCTAACCTAACCTAACTTAACCTAACCAAACCGAAAAGTGCGCAACGGTCTAAACCCAGTTCACGTTCCCTGTTTATGGATTCGCGAAGGTTTGTAATACTTCAATGTATCTATTTCAAGTCAAATATACATTTCTGCACATCATCAAACCATACTAAGTCTACTACTAATAATATTAACCCATTAGTACCAACAGAATAGCGACAAAATAGGGGTAGTATAACTGTAGATTTATCAACATATTTGGCCTGAAGTTGTACTTCTCACTGTGACATAACAAGTGAGTCAAACTATACAACCCTAAATAAACCGATTATTACATAATTATTATTATTGATAAATCTACAGTTATACTACCCCTATTTTGTCGCTATTCTGTTGGTACTAATTGGTTAATATTATTATTAGTAGACTTAGTATAGTTTGATGATGCGCGGAAATGTATATTTGACTTGAAATAGATACATTGAAGTATTACAAACCTTCGGGAACCCATAAACAGGGAACGTGAGCTGGGTTTAGACCGTCGCGCACCCATAAACAGGGAACATGAGCTGGGTTTAGACCGGTCGCGAGACAGGTTAGTTTTAGGTTAGGTTAAGTTAGGTTAGGTTAGGTTAGGCTAACGTTAAAAATACTAAAATTTGACGGTTCTCGGTATTAAACAACACTGTTTATCAAATAAAAAATAAAAAACACAACAAATTACCTGAAAAACTCGTATCTGGTTGGTGATAAATTTTTATCAAAATAAGTTTTTTTCCAGTTTCCGCGTCTGCTGAACCATCCAAAAACACGCTAAAAGGAGTGTTTTGAAGGGGGGAGGTGGTGGGGGGTAGTGGGGGAGGGGTAGTATAACTGTAGATTTACCGTTGGCTCGAGTTTTCATGTCCATTAAACCCCAAAATTTGAAAACCCGAGCCAACATTTGCCAAAACTTGGCTGGGGTTTAGCGATTTTTTGAAGTAAAAAAACACAGTAACCTAACCTAGAACGTTGGATACAAGAATAACCCTTACCTACCAGCTAGTATGTGTCCCTAGTTTATCCCATACCTACCAGCTGATCCCTTGTCATGAACCGAACTGAACCTAACCTAACCTAACCTAACCTAACCTAACCTAAAAGTAATACGTGGATAGCGGGAAAAGTGTAATACGGCAGAGAGAACATAAACAAAGTGACAGTGGCTTTGTGCAGAGGGGACTCTGAAAATGTTATAGGAGAGGGAAAATAAAATGTACGCAATTACCAAAGCAGCACTGGATCGCGCAACTGTAAGGTCCCTCGAGTAAGGTAGGAGGGAAAAAAAAAAATCTATAAAGCAGAAATCCCGTAAAACAGGACTTGTCATTATGCAGACAAGACTCTGTGTTTTACCCTATATCTCCCTTATAATACATTTGCGAAGGGAAGGACATATATAGGACTGAAGACTATTATATAACATACCTATAGGCTACACAAACTTCGATAGGGGCTTGTAACTGTCACGCCGTAAAATTTTACCCAATTATCATTAGTATGCACTTTATCGAGTAAACAGTTCTTTGGAGAAACGACATGTAAAGTATGAGCAACAGCGAGGCGAAGGTATATTATCACTTGTATTTATGTGCATACAAAGTTATATTGACTATAACAACAAATCGCGTGCAGGAAAAGACATCACTATTGTATACCATATGCTGTTCTACAACAGCAAACTCCATTACGTGTTGTTAACTACCGCAAGATTATTAATTTAGGACCTAGTAAGACGATAACGACGACCTCTATGACACGTTGTAATATAAATAATTATTCATAGGGTTGTACTGTCGCGTTAATAAGTCATGCCCAGCTGTCATTACGTTTGGCTCACTCTGGGCTGTATTAATGTCTGTCAGATGTTGAATAGGGTGGGTAAGTGTAGGAACATGTTTGTATATTTCACTCAATATGACAAAATTAAGCTTAGATATTGCTGATACCAATTATTGATCAAAACATACTTGGTGCCGAGACATCACTTATTCGCGCGACTGTAAATGAACCGCATAGAAGGACGTCTTACCTCGATACACACACGGAAGGAAGGGTAGGACCGAGTTGATTGTCTCTTCACTCCTACTACCTCTCCCTAGCTGACGATGGAGGACTCGATCACTATTATGCTTACAACTAAAGTTCTCTTCCATACCTCCCAGTCTTCAAATACACTCGCGCACGCTCACAATACCGCGAATAACACATAATAGCAACACAATACCGCGAATAACCCGACGACCAGAGACGGTACCTGAGTGAGCTGTGAAGGGTTTGGGGGGGGGGGGGAGATGAGGGAGTGAGGGATGCCAACCTAACTGTATAATATCATCTCATCAATAACTCCATACCTACACTTCAATATCATTAGGCAACAGTTTTAATGAAGAATATACCAATAAGATATATATTCAGTACATTTAAAGTGACGTCTATCGTATACATGAGAAATATACACAAAGTTTAGGAGGAGTGAAGTACGAGCATGTTGGTAATCCTGTCCAGCTCGATACTCTCGGAGCAACAACCCACCTTATGTTGCTGCCTCATCATTTAAAAGCTGAATTAAAGGCCATGGAATAAAGCTCTTTAACCAGTGAAGGACCTATACAAACAAATAAGAACCTTTTATAATATATGTATATATATTTCATAATTTGCTGTTTTATATTAAAGTTAGTGCGGGATAATATAGCACATTATGTAACATATCACCTGTATCCGAACTAGATGCACGGCTTCCATTCCAGCTACATTTGTCACTGTTCACAATGTTTCGATAACAACTTTGAAATTCCCAGCACTATGAACTATTTGTGTAGCTACTGAGCGATGGATAACGAAACAAGGTAATATTAGGAACAAGTAGGATCAGAGAAAACGAAAAATACGTAAAAGATAACGGCTAAACTAAAGACCATATTTTGTTCGCTGCATTATTTCCCATCTTGTTAATGCGACTGTAATATGTGTGTTTGTGTGTTTGTAGGATTTTAAAAGAAACTTGCGGGAATAACAGTGTATTTTTAGTTTAGATTATCAGTTAAGTTATTCTTGCTACTACCAGACGAAGTTATATATAGTTAAGGGGGGTGACCTGCAAATTTTTTTTTCTCTTCTGTTCTCTCTCTCTCTCTCTGGCATGTATCCATTCGGCAACATTAAGCCTACTGTTTTAAGACGTTTATCCCCATCCAGGTGTCGATTTCTTCCTGACGAGCAATAGCGAGCCAGCTATATATGAAGAAATCTGGCTTCGCCGAAAACATTTTTCTATCGAATAATGTACACATATATGCTGCTGTAATTTTTTTTTTTTAAATATGCTGACTCGCTACCACTTGCCATGAAAAAATCGACACCTGGATAGGGATAAACGTCTTAATACAGTAGGCAGAATGGTGCCGAATGGATACAAGCCAGAGTAGGTCTAAGAGAGAAAAGGAGAGAAATAAAGCAGGTGCCCGCCCTTAAGGGGAGATGGGCGTGTTTATGTGTTTACTGTTTTATCTTTTCATTATTTGTTTAGTTTTCTCCCTCGACCTCCATCAAGCTGTAAAAAGAAAACCCTAGATCCCCCTTCATGATAAATTTGTAAATTTTTTGCTATCGATCGCCAGGAAAAAATCGACACCTAAATGGTACGAAAAGTGTTTATATTGACAAAGAAATGGGGTGTGAAGTCTTAAAATCGCCAAACTAATGGGCCAAACATCTTAAATTCTAAAAATCAATGGGGCTAAACATGAGGGAGAAAGTGGCCAGAAAAAACGGCCCTTCTCCCCTTAACTGTACACATGTAAGTTCCCATCAAGATTTCTCCGTTATTTTGAAGATTATTGTAGTGGAATTTGGTGCTAATTATAAAAACCTGGTCTATATATGATGCAGAGACATAGTATAGTTTCAAATTTTCCCAGTAAGTATTGAGACATTAGCTGTTAAGGGATTCAATTTACCGCCAGATGAAATGAAACCGAGTATAGTTCCTGTGTGTATGGCTCTACTCTGCTCTATTAACCCCTTCTGTACCGGCGACGTCTTTTAACATTTACTCTGGCTACTATTAGACGATTTTATTTAGTTTAAAGAGGGCCTCCAGCAATTGACCACTTGCGAGTTTCAAGCTATAAGGAAGTTAGAGGTATAGACATCAATATTTAGCAGAATTAACAACTAAAATGCGGTCGTAGTGCATTTATTAATACACACAAAATGATTAATCATAATTTGTATCCATCACAAACCTACATTATTATTGCGTTGCTGTTCTATAACGATGTTTACGGCGCCAACTTCCTTATAGCCCGAAACTCTCAAGTGGTCAATTACCAGGCTTCGAACTATCTCACTTGAGCCTTTGTTTTATCAGAGATCATTCTTAAACTGCCCAAAGTCGTCTAACTATAGCTACAATATAATGTAAAGACGTCGGCGGTACAGAAAGGGTTAACATCCCCCCCCCCCTCTCTCTCTCTCTCTCTCTCTTGCTCACCCCTTTACTTACACTCCGCCCTCTCGCTCCCTCTCTCGCTCTTCGTCCTCCATTGGTGTTAATCCTCTGCACATATGTTCCCCTCTACAGTATATCTCAAACATTGACAAATATTGGACTCCATTTGGCGTATCCATATATACCTCAGCTATTAATCTGACCTTGTTTGTTCTCTCTTTCTCGTACAGTTAGGACCAAAGATAGATAGATAGATAGATAGATAGATAGATAGATAGATAGATAGATAGACTCAGACTCAGACTCAATATTTTATTTCGTAAAAGCTACATAAAACTTTGTACATAGTAAGAGAATTGTGAAGCACATTTATCTCATAGTTGGTTCACGGCTTTGAATAAAAGTAATTCTAGATTTTACTGCGTCAATGTCATTTTCCATTAAACATTCGATATTATAAATATTCAATAAAATATACTTTACTTCCTTTATCAAATATAAGCTATCATCATTAAGTAAACATTTTCTTAAAAAGATACAAGGCTTCATCATACATCTGTGAGCAAACCGTATTTTTTGCCAATTAATTAGATGAGTGAATGTCATTAACCCTGCTAAATCACATGCTTTGTGGTTGCTCTCCCAGTATTTAAGTTTTAAAATCTTCTTAATAGATAGATAGATAGATAGATAGGTTGATTGATTGATTGATTGATTGATTGATTGATTGATTGATTGATTTAGATAGATAGATAGACATACTGACTGACTGACTGACTGACGGACGGACGGACGGACGGATGAATGGATGGATAGACTGATTGATTGATTGTTTGAATGATAGATAGACATACTGACTGACTGACTGACTGACTGACGGACGGACGGATGGATGGATGGAGAGATGGATGGATAGACTGATAGATAGATAGATAGATAGATTGATAGTTCACTCTCTATTGGCAACTTTAATAGTATTTTTTAGCACTCTTTTAGAACTATTGTACGGCCGGGAAGACTGATCCAAATATGTATTTCTACATATATTTTTGAGTTTCCTCGCCAGACCTCCGTCAAGCTTACAAAAATTACCTCCTAGACCCCTTTCAAGATACATTTGTAAATTTTTCGGTAGAAAAGAGTCCCGGCCAAAGGCCGGTTTCTTCTAAAATTACAGGCTCGCTTTCGCTCGGCAGGAAAAAATCGACACCTAAATGCACGAAAGATCTTAATATTGACATAGAAATCCGGCGAAAGTTCTTAAAATCGCGAAACTAATGGGACGAACGTCTTAACATCTCAAAAGCAATGGAACTAAACGTGAGGGAGAAAGAGGTCCAGAAAAATTATCTCAAGTGGAAATCTCCCCTTATCCCCTTCTAGCTTGCTCTGTGCTGTATTAATGTCTGTCAGATGTTGAATAGGGTGGGCGAGTGTAGGAACATGTTTGTATATTTCACTCGATATGAAGAAATGAAGCTTAGATATTGCTGATACCACATATTGATCAAAACATACTTGGTGCTGAGACATCACTTATTAGGCCGACTGTACATAATACATGATTTGTCTCTCATACTTTTGCTAACCGCTTATTTTTACTTTGTTGTCCTTTTATTCTTCATTCTCCTATGCCCTGTTCCAAATATGTAGGTCAGAAATAGTGAAGCCTAACCTCTTTAACTTAATAAAGGCTAGAGCATACGGGTTGTAAAGTTGCACACCTATTCCCTGGTTGACTCTTCCGAACTGGTATCAATATTAGCTTCATTACTCTAGTGGTTTGTGAGTTATAGAGGTTAAGGGGAGATGGGTCACTTTTTGGTCGAATCTTTCATTTATATATTATTTTTCTAGTGTCCTCGCTATACCTCCATCAAGCTTAAAAAGACGCTTCCTAGTCCCCCTTTCAAGATAAATGTGTACATTTTTCGGTAGAAAAATGTCCCGGTTCCTCTTAAATTACAAGCTCGCTATCGCTCGCCAGGAAAAAATCGACACCTAAATGGCAGGAAAGGTCTTAAAATTGACAGAAATGGGGCGAAAGTAAATAACATCGCCAAACTAATGGGGCTAAAGATGAGGGAGAAGAGGTGCCAGAAAAGCAGCCCATCTCCCCTTAATGTTGACGATGACTGGCCGACCTATTTGGAACAGGGTATAGTGATAATTTACTATATATTATTATTAAGCTACCTCATTGTTAGCCTACATTGGTTTATGGGCAGATTTCCACTTGAGGGATGCATTTCTTGACCCCTTTCTCTCGCATGTTTAGCCCCATTGCTTTTGAGATTTTAAGACGTTCGACTCATTAGTTTTAGGATTTTATGAACTTTTTCCCCATTTATGTCAATGTTAAGACCTTTCCTGCCAATTAGGTGTCAATTATTTCCTGGCGAGTGATAGCAATTATAAGCCTGTAATTTAAAAGGAACCGGCCTTTGGCTGGGGTATTTTTCTACCGAAAAATGTACAAATTTACCATGAATGGGGGTCTAGGGTGTTTAATTTTAAGCTCTCTGACAGGGCCAAACAAATCAGGCTAACTAATGCCTTCAAAATTTTCTATGATAGAGCTCCAGAGTATCTAAAGAATGATTTTGTTACAGCAAATGAGAGGAGTGGACATAATACAAGAAACAGGATGTTTAATTTTAAGGTCCCGGGAATCCAAGGACAGGGTAAGCAAACATTTTCTTCACTGCCATCAAAGACTGGAACGACCTACCCCAGTCAGTCCGTGAAAAGATAACACTGTATTCCTTCAGACGTAGCCTGAAGGAACACCTGAACCGGACAGCTGCGAGAAGGGAGCACCAAGCTTATGTCTACTACTAAATACGACATAAGAGATAGACAAACCAAACTGAAATGATTACTGATTACGGATTACTGATATGTACTATAGGATGTAAGGTATCTTAAAATAACCCCCTAGAAATACTTTCTCTAAAGTATCTATTTCTTTATCCTCCCCATTTCCCCAGCTAACCTAATCCCACAAGGACCCCAATGGAAATACGCCTAACGGCCTTATTGGGCTATCCTTAGTTGGAATTATGCAAGGCTGGTACATGTCATATTTATAACATACTATGTGGTACCAACTCTGTAAATTGCTAACTGAATAAATATTATTATTATTATTATTATTATTATGATGAAGGTCTGGGGAGGAAACTATAAAAACATTTATGAAAAGATACATAAATGAGGAAATATATACGCCCATCCCTCCTTAACTCCCTTCTACAAAAAATAAATACATAAATAAAGTAAACAAAAAAAATAAAAAAAAAAATAAAAAAAAATAATTGTTTTTTCCCTTCCCTCCCTGTTTGTCTCTCTTGACTAGACACTGTGACCCATATACCTTTCTGTACGATCACTTGGGGTCTCTCTCTCTCTCTCTCTCTCACACACTGCTCACAATCAATATATACAAAACACACACTCACTCACTCTCATTCTTTCTCTCTCACTGTTCACAATCAATTAATCTAAATCACTCTGAAACGGTGTAAAATTAAAACCAGAAGGCTGAACCTAGATCCCATAAAAAACATTCTTTGTACAGCCTCATAAGGGGGGTCACCTGCTTGTTTTGTGTACAGCCTCATAAGGGGGGTCACCTGCTTGTTTTGTGTACAGCCTCATAAGGGGGGTCACCTGCTTGTTTTGTGTACAGACTCATAAGGGGGGTCACCTGCTTGTTTTGTGTACAGCCTCATAAGGGGGGTCACCTGCTTGTTTTGTGTACAGCCTCATAAGGGGGGTCACCTGCTTGTTTTGTGTACAGCCTCATAAGGGGGGTCACCTGCTTGTTTTGTGTACAGCCTCATAAGGGGGGTCACCTGCTTGTTTTCTCTCCTTTTCTCTCTTTCCCTGGCTTGTTTCCATTCGGCCCCATTCCGCCAACCGTTATGAGACGTTTATTTCCATCCAGGTGTCGATTTCTTCCTGGCGAGCGATAGCGAGCCAGCATTGTTTGGAGAAATCCGGCTTCACCGGAGACATTTTTCTATCGAAAAATGTGCATTAGCTTGCTGTCAAATCAAAAATATAAATATGCTGGCTCACTACCGCTCGCCAGGAAAACATTGACACCTGGAGGGGGGTAAACGTCTTAAAACATTAGGCTAAATTGGGCCGAATGGATAGAAGCCAAAGAGAGAGGGAGAGAAAGAGGAAACAAATAGAGATGGGCCCCCTTAAGCGAATGGAGCAAACTGGCAGAGAAGGTGGTGAAGATAAATACAATTGCCGTCATCAAGAGAAACTACACTTGTAACTAAGGAGGGTGGAGAGTTATATATATATATATATATATATATATATATATATATATATATATATATATATATATATATATATAAAGAGAGATATAAATATAGATAGATAGATAGATAGCTAGGATAGAGAGAGAGAGAGAGAGAGAGAGAGAGAGAGAGAGAGAGAGAGAGAGAATATGAACGTGTGAGAGAGTGAGAGTGAGTTAAGAGTGAGAGAGAAGTTGCAGACAAACTAAATATTGAAGTCCTTCATTAAACATCAAAAGACTGATTATACCATCAAACAAACTGCATGAACAACTATATATCTAATTAGGCTAATGGAGAGAGTAAAATCCCTAGACCTGTCCTAATTAGTTTTTGTTTTTCAAATATTGGAAAACAAGTACGTTTGAGCTAATTCTGGTACTACAGAATTGCGAGTTTCAATCCATGATAAAATTGCATCTGCAGGCTAGACATACATATTTTATCACTAATGGCTAAAATATGTGGAATGTTGATAAATGGTATATTATGGTAAATTACATATTGCATGCAATTGATGTAAAAAAGTATATGACCATACTAATTTAGGCTAAATTCCGTTGTCTATTGTAAATGTATATGGGTTTAATGCGTTTTTTTTGTGCTTAATATTTGTTAACATAAATTATAGTTTGATTGAGTTTATCATTGAAACATATCTTGCTATGTATTATTATTCATGTATATTGTATATTATAATGTTATACCACAGTGCGTCGGTGTTTAGAGGTATGAGTAACAAGATACACCATTCTTTAACGGAGCCCACCTCGCCTTTTCACTCTTTCTCCTCTCTCTCTGGGTTGTATGCATTCGGCCCCATTTAGCCTACTGTTTGAAGACGTTTACCCCCATCCCGGAGTCAATATTTTCCTGGCGAGCGTTAGCGAGCCAGCATATATATATATATATTTGTTTCGACAGCAAGCTAAATTTATACATTTTTCGATAGAAACATTTCTCCGGCGAAGCCGGGTTTCTCCATACAATGCTGGCTCGTTATCGCTCGCCAGGAAGAAATCGACACCTGGATGGGGATAAACGTCTTAAAACAGTTGGCTGAATGGGGCCGAATGGATACAAGCCAGAGAAAGAGATAAAAGGAGAGAAAGAGAAAAGAAGCAGGTGACCCCCTTAATAACAATCAACATATACCCCAATTCTCAAAGGGTAAGGTGATTACTTATTTATAAATTCTCAAAGGATAAGGTGATTACTTATGTATAAATTCATACAAACATCGTTGACAACATAATGGTACTGAAACATCTGTAAATATCTGGCATGGGAGATATACAGTCTATTTGTTGTACAGTCGGCCTAATAAGTGATGTTTCGGCACCAAGTATATTTCGATCAATAATTGGTATCAGCAATATTTACAAACGATGTCTTCTTTTTGAGTGAGATATACCAACATGTTCCTACACTTACCCACCCTATTCAACATCTGACAGACATTAATACGGCACAAAGCAAGCCAAACATAATGACATGACTTATGAGCTCGACCGTACATGCACTGTATATTCAAGTTATCAGTACCAGAATATATAAGGTTATAAATCACCATAATTGACCCATATATCGTTGTAATACTTCCTCAGAGAATAATTATAGACATTGTAGTTCATATATCAACATTGTATAAGAAGTAGGGAATAATATAGTGTGTCTCAGAGTACCTGTTAGGATAGTTAACAACACAAGTTTGCCTCTACTATTAATAAACAAGAAGATACGAGGATCCTCCCTAAGTCTGCCGGGTATATGGAGGGATGGCCGTATTTATTGGCTCATTTGTGTATCTTTATTTTCATTTTTAGTTTCCTCCCTGGACCTCCATCAGGCTTCAAATTAAACCCTATAGACCCCTTTTCAAAATATATTTGAACATTTTTCGGTAGAAAAATGTCCCGGCCAAAGGCCGGTTCCTCATAACTTACAGGCTCGCTATCGCTCGCCAGGAAAAAATCGACACCTAAATGGCACGAAAGGTCTTAATATTGACAGAAATGGGGCAAAAGTTCTTAAAATCGCCAAACTAATGGGGCGAACGTCTTCAAATCTCGAAGCAAAAGGGTTAAACATGAAGAGAAAGAGGTCCAGAAAAAAATCCATCAAGTGCAAATCTCCCCTTAACAGACAAACAAATACGAGGATCCTCCCAAAATTTGCCAGGGGGGATGGGCGTATTTATTTGCTAATTTGTGTATCTTTATATTATCTATTTTAGTTTCCTCCCTAAACCTCCATCAAGCTTAAAATTACATCCTCAAGACCCCCTTTCAAGATAAATTTGTACATTTTTCGGTAGATAAATGCCCCGGCCAAAGGCAGGTTCCTCCTAAACTTCAGGATCGCTTTCGCTCGCCAGGAAAAAAATCGACACCTAAAATGGCACGAAAGGTCTTAAAATTGACATAAATTGGGCAAAATGTCTTACAATCTCCAAACAAACGGGGGCGAACGTCTTAAAATTTAAAAAGTATTGGAGCTAAACATGCCTCCACTAAGGCAGAGGATTATATGTAAATAAAGTTGGAGTAAATAAACAACTATACTTTATGAGATAATTATACCCTGTAGGCTATGGTCTCCATGTTAACAGATAATTATACCCTGTAGGCTATGGTCTCCATGTTAACAGATAATTATACCCTGTAGGCTATGGTCTCCATGTTAACAGATAATTATACCCTGTAGGCTATGGTCTCCATGTTAACAGATAATTATACCCTGTAGGCTATGGTCTCCATGTTAACAGATAATTATACCCTGTAGGCTATGGTCTCCATGTTAACAGATAATTATACCCTGTAGGCTATGGTCTCCATGTTAACAGATAATTATACCCTGTAGGCTATGGTCTCCATGTTAACAGATAATTATACCCTGTAGGCTATGGTCTCCATGTTAACAGATAATTATACCCTGTAGGCTATGGTCTCCATGTTAACAGATAATTATACCCTGTAGGCTATGGTCTCCATGTTAACAGATAATTATACCCTGTAGGCTATGGTCTCCATGTTAACAGATAATTATACCCTGTAGGCTATGGTCTCCATGTTAACAGATAATTATACCCTGTAGGCTATGGTCTCCATGTTAACAGATATACGTTATTGCTTGAATGTACGTTAAGGGGAGAGGGGCAGGTTTTCTCGACCACTTTCTCCCTCATGTTTAGCCCCATTAGTTTTCAGATTTTAAGACGTTCGCCCCATTAGTTTGGTGATTTTAAGAAGATTCGCCCCATTTATGTCAATTTTAAGACTTTCGTACCATTTAAGCGTCGTTTTTTTCCTGGCGAGCGATAGCGAGCCTGTAATTTAAGAGGAACCGGCCTTCGGCCGGAACATTTTTCTACCGAGAAATGTACAAATTTATCCTGAAAGGGGGTCAAGGAGATGTTATTTTAAGCTTGATGGATGTCTAGGTAAAACACTAAATACTTCACCTTAACCCGTTC
Organism: Paralithodes platypus; assembly: GCA_032716605.1. Taxonomy (NCBI): domain Eukaryota; kingdom Metazoa; phylum Arthropoda; class Malacostraca; order Decapoda; family Lithodidae; genus Paralithodes; species Paralithodes platypus. The sequence goes on from CM064566.1 coordinate 18,014,666, forward strand.
AGTACCGGTAACATCCTTTTAATTATATTCTGGCAATGATTATATGATTGTATTCAGCTTTGGAAGGACCTCTAGCAATAATAAGTCTTCCAACTATCTCAACCAACCCTTTTAACTACCACAAATCCTTCTTATGATACATAATATCGTCTAAATACGGCCAGAATAAACACATAACACACGTCACTGGTACTCAACGGGTTAAACACTGTGTAAACAATTGTGTGTTTGATAAATAAATAAATAAAATAATAAATGAATAAATATATGTTTAAAGATACATCAATGAACAAGTAAATACGCCCATCCCCCCTTAACCCTTTGAGTACCAGCGACGTGTGTTATATTTTATTCTAGCTATATTTAGACTATATTATGCAGCTTAAGAAGGATCTGTGGTAGGTAAAAGGGTTGGTTCAGATAGTATGAAGCCTTATTAATGCTAAAGGTCCTTCCTAAGCTGAATTAAATCGTCTAATAGTTGCTAGCATAGGATGAAAAGGACGCCCCTGGTACAGTCGCGCTAATAAGTGATGTATCGAACTCAATTATGTTTTGATCAATAATTGGTATCAGCAATACCTAAGTTTCATTTCATCATATCGAGTGAAATATACAAACATGTTCCTATACTTACCCACCTTATTCAACATCTGACAGACATTAATACAGTACAGAACAAGCCAAACGTAGTGATAGCTGGGACATGATTTATTAGCGCGACCGTATTGTAGGAATTAATCTTTTGAAATAATATGTATACCTTCCCTCCGGTTCTCCCTCTCTCTCTCTCGCTCTCACTCACTCACTCACTCACTCTCTCCCTCCCCCTCTCTCTCTCTCACTCTACTTCTCTCTCTCTATATACAGTATATTTCCTTCCCTCCCTCCCTCTTTCTCTCTCTCTCTCTTTCTCTCTCTCTCTCTCTCTATCTTTCTCTCTCTCTCTCTCTCTCCCTCCCTCCCTCTTTATCTCTCTTTCTCTCTCTTAATCCCATATGCTATTAGTGCCTTCCTAATATAAAGTTAAACTCCAAATGCAGCACAATCCTGTTTTCTCTCTCTCTGATTGAATGTGTTCTTGTCTTTTCACCTTCTTTCTCTTTCCACTGCCTGACTGACTTTATGTTGTATATATCTATGTATTTATTTATTTTGTATGTATCTATGTATTTATTTATTTTGTATGTATCTATGTATTTATTTATTTTGTATGTATCTATGTATTTATTTATTTTGTATGTATCTATGTATTTATTTATTTTGTATGTATCTATGTATTTATTTATTTTGTATGTATCTATGTATTTATTTATTTTGTATGTATCTATGTATTTATTTATTTTGTATGTATCTATGTATTTATTTATTTTGTATGTATCTATGTATTTATTTATTTTGTATGTATCTATGTATTTATTTATTTTGTATGTATCTATGTATTTATTTATTTTTATTTGTTTGTGTTTTTGTATGTTTTTGCGTTCACATCCTGAGCTACGAGTGGTTACTATTGCTTTTATGATTGTACACTTTTCTCATTTTGTTTTCCGGCTTTTACATTGTATTTCATATGATAACACAAATGTCAAGTAATTATCTTTAAATCAAGTAATTTTGTTTACAGCTTTATTTTTATCATATAATTATTGGTTAGGCAGATAGTCTGCAAACTACTAAGACAGTCTTAAAGAAAAGACCTTTATGATAAGCTTACGCATGTAATTATTATCATATATTGTAAATTGTGTATGTTATTACTATATTACTGTAAATAACTTAATTATTGTATCTATGTAAGAAATTACGAAATAAAATTAACGAACGAACTACCACCATCACCATCACAGCTAAACCCAATGCTACCACTGCTATAATCACCACTACCACTATAACCACCACCACCACCACCATCACTGCTATAACCATCACCACCACCATCACTGCTATAACCACTACTACCACTGCTACAATCATCACTACCACTATAACCATCACCACCACCACCATCACTGATATAACCATCACCACCACCATCACTGCTATAACCACTACTACCACTGCTATAATCATCACTACCACTATAACCATCACCACCACCATCACTGCTATAACCATCACCACCACCATCACTGCTATAACCACTACTACCACTGCTATAATCATCACTACCACTATAACCATCACCACCACCACCACCATCACTGCTATAACCACTACTACCACTGCTATAATCATCACTACCACTATAACCATCACCACCACCACCATCACTGCTATAACCATCACCAACACCATCACTGCTATAACCACTACTACCACTGATATAATCATCACTACCACTATAACCATCACCACCACCACCATCACTGCTATAACCGTCACCAACACCATCACTGCTATAACCACTACTACCACTGCTATAATCATCGCTACCACTATAACCATCACCACCACCACCATCACCAACACCATCACTGCTATAACCACTACTACCACTGATATAATCATCACTACCACTATAACCATCACCACCACCACCATCACCAACACCATCACTGCTATAACCACTACTACCACTGATATAATCATCACTACCACTATAACCATCACCACCACCATCACTGCTATAACCGTCACCAACACAATCACTGCTATAACCACTACTACCACTGCTATAATCATCACTACCACTATAACCATCACCACCACCATCACTGCTATACCACCAACACAATCACTGCTATAACTACTACCACTGCTATAATCATCACTACCACTATAACCATCACCACCACCACCATCACTGCTATAACCATCACCAACACCATCACTGCTATAACCACTACTACCACTATTATAATCATCACTACCACGATAACCATCACCACCACCACCATCACTGCTATAACCACTACTACCACTGCTATAATCATCACTACCACTATAACCATCACCACCACCACCATCACTGCTATAACCACTACTACCACTGCTATAATCATCACTACCACTATAACCATCACCACCACCACCACCATCACTGCTATAACCACTACTACCACTGCTATAATCATCACTACCACTATAACCATCACCACCACCACCACCACCATCACTGCTATAACCACTACTACCACTGCTGTAATCATCATACCACTATAACTATCACCACCATCACTGCTATAACCACTACTACCACTGCTATAATCATCACTACCACTATAACCATCATCACCACCACCACCATCACTGCTATAACCACTACTACCACTGCTATAATCATCACTACCACTATAACCATCACCACCACCACCACCATCACTGCTATAACCACTACTACCACTGCTATAATCATCACTACCACTATGACCATCATCACCACCACCACCATCACTGCTATAACCACTACTACCACTGCTATAATCATCACTACCACTCTAACCACCACCACCATCACTGCTATAACCACTACTACCACTGCTATAATCATCACTACCACTATAACCATCACCACCACCACCACCATCACTGCTATAACCACTACTACCACTGCTATAATCATCACTACCACTATAACCATCACCACCACCACCACCATCATCCCAGAATTATTATGGAGGGCAGCTTTTAGCGCCCAAGCATCTTAACCTTAGTTTACCTTTATGACTCCAGGTATTTTCACCAACATGGGCTATTAAGGGTAGATGGATCGTTTCTCTGATCACCCTTCTTCCTCATGTTTAGCCTCATTAGTTTTCAGATTTTAAGACGTTCGCCCCATTAGTTTGTCGATTTTAAGACCTTTAGTCCAATTTATTAATCGATATCAAAACCGTTCGTGCCATTCAGCTGTCGATTTGTTCCTGGCGAGCGAAAGCGAGCCTGTAATTATAAGAGGAATCAGCCGTCGGCCGGTACATTATTCTATCGAAAAATTTACAAATTTTTCTTGAGGGAGAGTCTTGGTTTAGAGAGGAAGCTAAAACATAATACAAAGATACATAAAAGAAAATAAATAAATACGACCATCCCCTCCCCCCTTAACCCTTTGAGTTGTCTAATAGTAGCCAGAATAAATTTAAAAGGAGGTGACCGGTACAGAAGGGGCTAAAAGGGTTCGGGAATTCACTCAAGGCAGGGAGAACGGCTCAAAGTCTCTAGGGAATACAATGTAATGTTTAATTAGAATATAATGTTATCAAGAGCATTAGTGATGATAAGTGGTTATAAATGACAGACTGAGAGAGAGAGAGAGAGAGAGAGAGAGAGAGAGAGAGAGAGAGAGAGAGAGAGAGAGAGAGAGAGAGAGAGAGAGAGAGAGAAAAAGAGAGAAGAGAATGATAGAGAGAGAATGAAAGAGAGAGTGAGCGAGAATAAAAGAGAGTGAGAGAGTGTGTATGTGTGAACAATGATAGCATCAGCCCACCACCACCCATTCCAGGAAAGAGACTATAATAAACTCCCAGACTGACCTCACTTCCCTGACCTACTGTAAATATCGGGTCATAGGTCGTCCGGAGAAGTCACCACACATAACTTAAGGGGGGTCACCGTTTCTTTTTTATCTTTCTCTCCTTTTCTCTCTTTCCCTGGCTTGTATCCATTCGGCCCCATTCAGCCAACTGTTTTAAGACGGTTATCCCAATCCAGGTGTCGATTTCTTCCTGGCGAGCGATAGCGAGCCAGCATTGTATGGAAAAATCCGGCTTCGCCGGAGATATGTTTCCATCGAAAAATTTACAAATTTAGCTTACTGTCAAAACAAAATTATATATATGCTGGCTCGCTACCGCTCGCCAGGAAAATATTGACACCTGGATAGGGGTAAACGTCTTAAAACAGTAGGCTGAATGGGCTGAATGGATAAAAGCCAAAGAGAGAGGGAGAGAAAGAGAAAAAAAAGCGAGTTGGGCTCCCTTAACCCCTTCACTACCGGGGATATCCCTATTCATTATGTTCTGCCAATTATTAGACGATTTTATTCAGTTTGCGAAGGACGTCTACCAATTAAAAGGCTACATACTATTTAAATTAACCCTTTTAGCTGTTCTATATCCTTCTTAAGCTTCATAAAATCGTCTAAATGTAGTAGAAATATAAACAAAAGTACGTCACCAGTACGGAAGGGGTTAATACTTGGCTCTGAGGCGGGTCAGCTTTTACCTCGGCTTTTAAGGGGGTCACCAGCTTTTTTTCTCTCCTTTTCTCTCTTTCTCTGGCTTATATCCATTCGGCCCCATTCAGCCAACTGTTTTAAGACGTTTTATCCCCATCCAGGTGCCTTTTTTTCTATTGTATGGAGAAATCAGAGTGTTGATGGAGACAGTCTTTACCATTATAACTCCCACAGATCCTTCTTAAGGGGGGTGACCTGTTTTTGTTCTGTCCTTTTCTATTTTTATCTGGCTTGTATTTATTTGGCCCCATTCAGCCTACTGTTTTAAGACGTTTATCCCCATCTAGGTGTAATTTTTTTACTGGTGAGCGGTAGCGAGCCAGCATATTTTTTATTTTTGTTTGACAGCAGGCTAAATTTGTAAATTTTTCGATAGAAAAATGTGTCCGGCGAAGCCGTATTTCTTCATATAATGCTGGCTCGCTATCGCTCGCCAGGAAGAAATCGACACCTACGTACAGTAGATGGGGATAAACGTCTTAAAATAGTTGGCTGAATGGGGCCGAATGGATACAAGCCAGAGAAAGAGAGAAAAGGACAGAAAAAACAAAAAGCAGGTCACCCCCCTTAAGGGAGCCCACCTCGCTTTTTTTCTCTTTCTCTCCCTCTCTCATTGGCTTGTATCCATTCGGCCCCATTCAGCATACTGTTATAAGACGTTTACCCCCATCCAGGTGTCCATATTTTCTTTGCAAGCGGTAGCGAGCCAGCATCTATATATTTTTGTTTTACAGCAAGCTAAATTTGTACATTTTTCGATAGAAAAATTTCTCCGGCGAAGCCGGATATCTCCATACAATGCTGGCTTGCTATCGCTCGCCAGGAAGAAATCGACACCTGGATGGGGATAAACGTCTTAAAACAGTTGGCTGAATGGGGCCAAATGGATACAAGTCCGGGAAAGAGAGAAAAGGAGAGATACATATAAAAAAGCAGGTGACCCCCCTTAAACGGTTTAAAATCGTCTAATGGTAACCAGAACAAACTGTCAATATGCGTCACAATCTTCAAAGAGAACTTTTCTATATTCTTTTATATGGATTTCGTGGACCCATTTTTGGAACTATATTTTCTGGACACCCTTGTACATTTTCGATTATAATTATATGACTCACTATATTCCCAAATTATAATGTGTGTGTGTGTGTGATAGCTAGATAGATAGAAAGATAGATCGATAGACTCAGACTCAGACTCAATATTTTATTTCGTAAAAGCTACATAAAACTTTGTACATAGTAAGAGAATTGTGAAGCACATTTATCTCATAGTTGGTTCACGGCTTTGAATAAAAGTAATTCTAGATTTTACTGCGTCAATGTAATTTTCCATTAAACAATCGATATTATAAATATTCAATAAAATATTCTCTACTTCCTTCATCAAATATAAGCTATCATCATTGTTAAGTAAACATTTTCTTAAAAAGATACAAGGCTTCATCATACATCTGTGAGCAAACCGTATTTTTTGCCAATTAATTAGATGAGTGAATGTCATTAACCCTGCTAAATCACATGCTTTGTGGTTGCTCTCCCAGTATTTAAGTTTTAAAATCTTCTTAATGGCTTTGTGGTATCCAACCGCAAATTGTTTCAGAGGAACACCACACCGCTTATTGGAAAACCATAATTCTGTACCATAAAAACTTAAGCAATAACTATTAAATAGTTGAATAAAAACATTAATATTAACATTAGGGAATTTACGTAAAATACAATTGAATTAATTATAAAACTTATTTCTTGTCCTTATTACATCCTTATCATTATTTAGTTTATCATCAATAATAAATCCTAGGTACTTATGTTCATGTACATTGATCATTACTTCATCATTAAGCTTCATTCTCGGCAGACCATTTATATTATCAGTATCCCTAAAAAAACATACACACTGATTTCTTAGCATTCACTTGAATATCTAAAGCTTTCGTTTCATGTTCCACAATGTTTAGTAACTTTTGTAACCCTGTCGCTGTTGGCGCTAAAACTACTATGTCGTCAGCATAGGCAATAATGTTACTCATCCTATTGCCAAGAGTACATCCAGTTTTGCACTTTGATACGGTTTCGATTAATAAATCAATATATACATTAAAAAGTAAAGGAGATAAAATTCCACCCTGTCTCACTCCGTTCATAATCTTCCAGGGCTTTGACAGTGCATCTTTATGTTTAGTAGCAACCATTTGGTTTCTGTATTTTTTTTTTTTAGATAGATAGATAGATAGATAGATAGATAGATAGATAGATAGATAGATAGAGAGAGAGAGAGAGAGAGAGAGAGAGAGAGAGAGAGAGAGCGCTAAGCTAATGAACCTGAGAAAAGAAAACCACGACGATCAAGAAGTAAAGTAAGAGACGATTAGGATAGGAAAGGCATCCATGGAGAAGGCGAATATTATCAGATTCCCAATACTAGATACTCGACTTCATTTCATCTGACGGTAAATTACAAGCTCGCTATCGCTCGCCAGGCAAAAAATCGACACCTAAATGACGCGTAAAGTCTTAATATTGACAAATAAATGGGGTGGAAGCTGTTAAAATCGCCATACTAATGGACCGAACGTCTTACAATCTGAAAGCTAATGGGGCTAAACATGAAGAAGAAGGGGGACCAGAAAAACCCCCATCTCCCCCTTAAATAAATATATACAATAATATTTTTGTAATACTGTGTTCAATATTGTTCCTCCTTGATTCCACCATATTCATAATAACTGTATGTGCCGATAAATGAAATACAACAAAGTCACAATAGTTTATAAGTTTGGCAATCTCGAGAATCTTTGAATGTCGGAAATTATATCTATATTACGGTAGAAATAGTTGTAGAAATACGACAAACACGCCGTGGACGGGAGAGAGAAGGACAGTCACATAATAGTTGTAGAAATACGACAAACACGCCGTGGACGGGAGAGAGAAGGACAGTCACATAATAGTTGTAGAAATACGACAAACACGCCGTGGACGGGAGAGAGAAGGACAGTCACATAATAGTTGTAGAAATACGAGAAACACGCCGTGGACGGGAGAGAGAAGGACAGTCACATAATAGTTGCAGAAATACGACAAACACGCCGTGGACGGGAGAGAGAAGGACAGTCACATAATAGTTGTAGAAATACGACAAACACGCCGTGGACGGGAGAGAGAAGGACAGTCACATAATAGTTATAGAAACATGACAAACACGCCGTGGACGGGAGAGAGAAGGACAGTCACATAATAGTTGTAGAAATACGAGAAACACGCCGTGGACGGGAGAGAGAAGGACAGTCACATAATAGTTGCAGAAATACGACAAACACGCCGTGGACGGGAGAGAGAAGGACAGTCACATAATAGTTGTAGAAATACGACAAACACGCCGTGGACGGGAGAGAGAAGGACAGTCACATAATAGTTATAGAAACATGACAAACACGCCGTGGACGGGAGAGAGAAGGACAGTCACATAATAGTTGTAGAAATACGACAAACACGCCGTGGACGGGAGAGAGAAGGACAGTCACATAATTTATATATTGAATGCATATTGTTAATGTGCAAATAACATGATTTATCGGATGTAGAAATATAACAAAGATATAATGAAAATAAATAAATATATAAATAAATAACTGGAGCCTATATACTGCATACACAGTATATATATATATATATATATATATATATATATATATATATATATAGCAATTTGCCACCAATACCAGGGCTCGCATTACGCTGGCTCAGTCCAAGAAGAACAAATTCTGTATTAAATTAAGGGGAGATGGGCCGGTTTTCTGGACCGCTTTCATCCTCGTGTTAAGCCCCATTTATTTTGAGATTATAAGTCGTTCGGCCGATTAGTTTGGCGATTTTAACACGTTTCGTCCCATTTCGTTGTCAAATTGAAGACCCTCCGTGTCATTTAGCCGTCGAATTTTTCCTGGCGAGCGATAGCGAGCCTGTAATTTAGGAGGAACCGGCCTTCGGCCGGTAAATTTTTCTACCGAAAAATGTAAAATTTATCTTGAATTGGGGTCTAGGTTTTTTTTTTCTAAGCTTGGTGGAGGTCTAGCGAGGAAACTAGGAAATATATGAATACATGAATTAATAGACTAAAAAAACGGCTATATCCCCTTAAGACATTACCATGGTGAGAGGTTTCTCCCAAGTTGCCAGCCAAAAAACAATTATCTTTTTCGGTTCTGAATGCCTTTGAGGATTCTGGTACATGCATCTTAGTCTTTTACACCGATAAAGAACGTCTTGTAGTTTTTCTTTCCACGCACAGCCCTCGCATAATTCAAAAGGGGAGAATGGGCCGTTCTTTTTTGGTCTATTAATTCATGTATTCATTTATTTTTTAGTTTCCTTGCAAGACCTCCATCAAGCTTAGGAAAACCCCCCCAAACCCCCTTCAAGATAATTGTGTACATTTTTCGTTAGAAAAATGTCCAGGCCGAAAGCCGGTTCCTCTTATAAGTTCAGGGCTCACTATCGCTCACCAGGAAAAAATCGACACCTAATTGGCACGAAACGTCTTAAAATTGACAACGAAATGGGGTGAAGTGTTAACATCGCCAAACTAGTGAACGAACCTCTTAAAATCTCAAAACTAAAGGGGATAAACATGAGGGAGGAGGGGTCCAGAAAAAGTGACTATCTCCCCCTTATAACATACAGTGAAGAAAATGGTGATCAAGAGAGAGAGAGAGAGAGATAGACAGATAGAGGTAGATATATATATATATATATATATATAGAGAGAGAGAGAGAGGGATACATAGATACAGAGAGAGAGAGAGAGAGATAGAGAGATAGAGATAGAGAGAGATAGAGAGAGAGAGAGAGAGAAGAAAGAAATAGTATCATATTATATAGTGTTGCAAAGACGTCATCAGAAAAGGAAAACCCTTGAAGGAGCTCCATAACATAATGAGTGCCAAAGCAGGCTGGAATATATTATAATTGTAACCCAGGGGAGGGGAGAGACAGGGAGCATATAGGGTGCAGAATATAATTATATATATATATATACTGTATACAGGGTGATTCAGTAACCCTTTTCATAAATGTAATGGCAAATTCGGGAGACAAAAATAAGACTAATTTACTCTATGACCCTTAGGGTGAGTCTTTGATATGATGGAGATATTACACCTTTAAAGTTATTGATAGATAGAAAAGAAAAAAATCTAAGGAGTGAGAATGAAAATGTCGTTGCTAACTGGCAGGGTAGCGTAACCAAGACTTGGTATCAAAATGGCTGCATATGGTAGCTGGATGCAGTTCGTTTCGCAATTTACAAAGGTACATTACTACTGTATTTGTATTATCATCATCATTATTATTAATAATCATTGTATTAGTAGTATTAGTAGCAAGGGGAGAAGCAGGCGGCGGAGGATAAGTAAGAGGAAGAGGAGGACGAGTAAGTGGTGGAAGAGGGGTAAGTGGAGGAGGAGGGATCTTCCTGCCGACTTTGAGCTTTGATACTCCGCTCGTCTTAATGAATCTTGAATCAATCTGTACATGAATCTAAAGATTGTTTCTTTGCTTACACGTGGTATGTAAATGGTTGCATATGGTAGCAGTTGTCTCAATGCTCAAAAGAACATTAGCATTTTATCACCATCATAATTAATACTCTATTCATCGTAGCTGTAGTAGTAGTAATAGTCGTAGTTGTATTATTATTATTATTATTATTATTATTATTATTAGGTCAAGTTATGTCATTAGCATGTTATCATTAATTATTTATACAGTATTGTGAAATGTATTGTTATTATTATTGATTGGTGCTGTTGATGGTTTGTACAGTAATTTTTTCATGTGGTGCTTTAAAGCTTCTCATTATGTTGGTTTTTGTTATTATTTTATCATAAATATATTTATGGTTAATGAAAATCTCATGTTTGTACATACTTTATTTACAAATACTTTACAATACAGTATTACAGTATACATTGGTCCTGATGTGGCGGCGTCTACGCCGTGGGACCACCTCCCGGAGCTGCCAACCGCGGATGGCTGCCGACCCTCCACGGCCGGAGACAAGATCAATCGACCAGTGGAGGACAACCGGATGCCGGCCGCGGGGAGCAGTTTCGGGAGCCAAACCGTCACAACTATCCCCTGCCCCCCCCCTGGGGGCACGGGTCCTTGGAGTGGCTTCGGTCGCGCCGGGAATTTCCACACCTCTCACATCACACTCACACAGTTTTTCCTACACCGAGAAATGACTCTCCGGCTGTCATTTCTCGAAGACTTCTTCTAGCCGGAGACATTGAGAGCAACCCAGGACCCACGTACACATACTTATGTCCAACTTGCTCAAAACCCATCACTTCGAGTCGCCACACTAAGGGTTCAGTTCTCTGCAATTCATGCAGGAACTGGACCCACTTCACCTGTACAACACTTGCCTCCAAGAAACACTACACGAACACCTGGACCTGTTCCTCATGCCCCTCCCTCTCCCAGTCAAATCCCTCGCCTAAAACCAGTCCACCTCTCCTCCCCAACCCACCTAGCCTTCCCATATCATCCACTCCCCACCCTAAAACCCGTCCACCTCTCCTCCCTAACCCACCTAACTTTCCCATACCATCCACATCCTCAACTCAACACACCACACCCCATCCTAATCCATTCCAACCCCCATCTCCTGCTCCCCAATCCCCACCCCCACCTCACCCATCCCAACCTCCAGCCCCTCCCTCACCCCCACCCCATCCTCGTGCAGCAGCACCCAACATACATCGTGCACATAACATTAACATTCTCCAATTGAACATAGATGGCATTAACACAAAGAAACACGAACTCTCACACTTCATCAAACAACACAACATACACATTGCCATCTTACAAGAAACAAAACTCCGCACATCACAAAAAACACCCACATTTCATAATTTCACCACCATCAGACAAGACCGGTCTGTCGGCGGGGGCGGTGGACTCATCACCCTGGTACACAATGAAATATCATACATAGTAACCAGTGTACAAACCAAATCCCTCCTCCCCCAAATGATAACACAACAGAAATACAATCAATTAAAATACGCACTGGCAACAAATCCAACATAACCATCATAAACACATACATCCCTCCCCAAACATCCCCTACAGTACCAAATGAATACAGACCACACTTACAACACATCACAAACACCCCACACATCATCCTGGGTGGTGACTTCAACGCCAAGACGTCGGCCTGGTTTGTCGACAACCCCGACACAGACAGAGGGCTGGTACTACAAAACCAAACAGATAACCTCATCATCCTTAACGACATCCATCAACATACCCATATTCCTCACCAAGCCCTCTATAACCCATCATCTCCAGACATCACCTTTTGCTCCCCAGAACTCGCCCCCACAACATCCTGGAGGGTGGTCAGAACCTTAGGCTCTGACCACCTCCCGATCATTATCACCACCAAAACCAGACTCACCCCAGCTAGCCACAAACCCACATACACCAATTATAAAAGAGCTAACTGGGAAGCATTTACAAATGAGACAGAACAACACTTCACAACTCTAAACAGTACACCCATCACTAACATCAACAATGCTGTACACATACTCAATAAAACTATCCAAAACGCTGACAAGAAACACATTCCAAGAGGTAACAGAAAAAGACACAACCCCAACTTCACACCAGAAATTCAAAACCTCATCAGACAACGCGACACACTGAAACACTCCCCAGCACCCCACACACAAGACATCACACAACAAATTCAAGCACTCAACACCCAAACTAACAACAAAATACAAGAACAACAAAAACTAAATTGGAATAACTTCCTACAAACACTTGATCACAAAACAAACCCCAAAAAACTCTACAAAACACTAAACAGCATCACACTTTCCAACAGCAACACAACACAATCACATGCTGCAATCACAACAACAGACTCTACTCCTTCATGTAAACAACAAGCAAACACTCTCATCAATCACTTCTCACATGTCAGCCACCTAAAACCTCACAAAGACGACCGACGTGTCATCCGACGTAAGAGACAATTCCCCACAGACCCTGACTATACACCCTTCACCAATCACCAGACAAAGCATATCATCAACAATCTCAAGCACTCACCCGTCTGTGGCCTAGACAACATAAGCAACATACACCTCAGACACCTGGGACCACAAGGCATACAAACACTCACTAACATATCAAACTACAGCTATTCACACAACACAATACCAGACATTTGGAAGCATGGTATCATCATCACATTCCCCAAACCCAACAAAGACCCCACGCTACCCTCCTCGCACCGCCCCATCACACTCCTTTGCTCCCCCTCCAAAGTCATGGAACGCCTAGTATTACAACTAATTACACCCGACCTACCCCTAGCTCCAACACAACATGGCTTTAGGCCACTGCACTCCACAAACACTCTTCTCACAGACCTTACACAAAGAGCTTTTGACGGCATCAACTCAGCTAGACCACCACACAGATCACTATTAGCCACACTCGACATTAGTAAAGCCTTCGATGCCATCCCCCGCCACAACCTAACAAACAAAATCTACAACACAAACATGCACAACAACACAAAAAGGTGGCTGGCCAACTTCCTAGCAGGCAGATGTGCACACGTATCTTTTGCCGGTCAGTCATCTAAAATCAGAAACTTTCCAAACGGAGTCCCACAGGGATCTGTCCTATCGCCCGCACTCTTCAATCTGTACATGCACGATATAACTACACCCAATACTCCCCAAATAAACTTAGCCTCCTATGCAGATGACATAACACTCACATGCACACACCATGACCCAAGAAGAGCAACAGATCTCCTTCAACCCTATCTCAACACACTACATGGCTGGTGCACTACAAACAGACTAAATCTAGCCCCAGCCAAATCCACCGCAACCCTGCTCACAAGCTGGACAGGTGAACACGAATACATCCCTCAACTCACCATAAACAACACACCCCTAACACATACACACACACCCAAAATTCTAGGAGTAACATATGATACTCATATGACATTCAAACAGCACACCACAAACATTAAAAAGAAACTGACACCCAGACTTAACGCCCTCAGGTCACTTGCTCACACAAAATTTGGACACAACAAAGAAACTACCACCACAGTATATAAACAATACATAAGATCAGTAATGGAATACGCAAGCCCAGGCTGGGCTTCTAACCTAGCTGAAACACATCATAAGACCTTACAGACTATCCAAAACAAAGCCCTGAAGATCATTACAGGCTGCACAGCTACTGCACCCACAGATCATCTACATCAAGAAACCAAAATCCTCAAAGTCAAAGACCATCTGGACATGAGAGGCACTCAATTCCTGGCAGCAGCCTCCACGAACCAAGACCACCCACTAAACTACATGGCAACACACCCACAGACACCAAGAAATATCAAAACAACACCCAGCACACGGTATCACACACAGTTATTGTCCTCTCTCCCTCCCTGCCCACCCCGAACCAACTTCCAGAAGCACATCCATACTCATATCTCTCGCCAATCCATCCACTCACTCACAGACAACACGCAGCTGCATGCACGACCTCCCGAAATCCATCCTTCCGAATCCTCCCTCCCTCGCGAGGACAGAGTCCACCTGGCCAGGCTGAGATGCGGACACCATCCAGCTCTCCTGAGCTATCAGAAGAGACTGGATGACTCCGTTGTCGACGCCTGCCCGGGATGTAACACAGCACCCCATACCATTAAACACATCATAGAAGACTGCATTTCACACAACCACTTACGCCAACAACACAACCTACACTCAATGAGAGCTCTGTGGGAAAGCCCAATCGTGGCCATGGCCTTCCTCAGGGACTCGGGGCTGTTCGGCCAGGCAGCTTAGGGAACAACAACAACAACAACAACAGTATACATTTTGATACCAAGTCTTGGTTACGCTACCCTGCCAGTTAGCAACGACATTTTCATTCTCACTCCTTAGATTTTTTCTTTTTTATCTATCGATAACTTTAAAGGTGTAATATCTCCATCATATCAAAGACTCACCCTAAGGGTCATAGAGTAAATTAGTCTTATTTTTGTCTCCCGAATTTGCCATTAAATTTATGAAAAGGGTTACTGAATCACCCTGTATATATTTTGTTTTTCTATGTGAATGAGGGAGACAAAAGGCATAACTTCCTGCAGCGAGTGCCTCCCCCAGATTTCAAAGAGTGACGGCCGAAATCAAGGGACGTTTGAGCTAAAATGCCTGGATACACGGAGTTTGAAGCAATTTAAGTCATAGGAAGAGGGAAAGACTGATTATGGGAGAGAGTTCCAGAGCCCAGCAGTTGAATAGAAGAAAGTCTGAGAATAGCGTTTCACTCTTGGGTTGGAGAGTTGCACAGAGTAGGGGTGGGACTCTGTTGCAAGGTGGGTACTACGCACCCTACGTAGAGGAGGTGGTATACACTGGGAAAGCTCCGAGGAACACTGATTATTGTATTAGAGATAGAATAGCGAGAGAGATGCAACATTGTGGCGAAGAGAGAGAGATTGCAGAGAGTTGCTGAGTGGACGGGAGTTAATGATACGAAAGGCTTTCCTCTCTACTTTATCTAGGAGTGCGGTGTGAGAGGATCCTACCCACACATGTGAACAATACTCAATACAAGGACGCACTGTGCCACTGTACAGAGCAAGAAGCTGTGCAGGGGTAAAGAACCCCTTGAGGCGGTTGAGCACACCCAGATTCTGGGAGGCAGCCTTAGCGAGACTGGTAATATGGTCTTTCCAAGAGAGAGCAGAAGAAAGAGAGACACAGAGAACATTGAGAGAAGATGAAGGGTTGATTTTTGTATTGTTGAAGAATAAGGGATAGTCCTCTGGAGGTTCCTGACGGGTAGTATATATATATATATATATATATATATATATATTTGTTAACGAATTAATTTAATTTAGGTATTTTATACCCTTATTTACTTTGTATTTAAACTATTCTACGGGTCCTTCTATTTACGAAATTTTATGTATGGTAATTTAATTTTATAGGATCGTGTACTGACCTGATGATGGACGCAGAGTCCGAAATATTGCAATAAATATGAAGATGGGGATCTTCCTTGTTTTGGCTACCCTTTTCCTTTTGAAAATATATATATATATATATATATATATATATATATATATATATATATATAATCTCGGGTAGAGGTTTTCCGATAGGGAAGCGTAACTTGATAAGAAAGAGTAAGACGAGCGCAGCCACGACAATTTTCTTTATTAACAGACGTTTCGGAACATCATTTCTCCATCATCAGTGCTAACAATAAGAACAACATTTGTCAGCATAAGCTAACAAATTAAACCATTCAGTTTCGTTCTTTCTCATTAAATTTCCATTAATATTTAGATATAAAAACATCCTATATTTCGAAATACTAAGATTTATATCCTAAGACTTATGCAACACCAACCGAAATTAAAAGGAAAAATAAATGTTCAGGTGAATCCACAAGATACGAGTTATTTATCTAGACAGAATGTGAAAAGAATTATAGTGAATGCGATATATATTAAACACGAAGATAATGCCTATAGTGTATTTATAAAAGAGTAATGCCTACACATTAAAAAATACTAAATCAACACTTCCGCAAATATTCTACTACTTAAAATGCATTATAATAATGTAAATTATGCCTAGAGATTCAAAACTAACAACCAAAGCAATCAAATGAACCAATAGAGTATGTAGTGGTAAATACAGTATTTATGACGAACTAATACAGTTGATATTAAAATACTACTAATATTAACAGTTAAATGAACATAATCCATAAAACATAAGAATATTAAGAAAAATATACATAAGCACATAAATGAACAGTGCAATGCTTACATAAATGATTGTGTAAAAAGTTGAAGAGCGGTACAATTGTTGAGCTGAGGTTGCCTAGTCATAATAAACAGCGATTCCAACATGAGGTCAGATCTGTTACGGGCAGAGGCCAGAATTTAGTTTAGTTTAGTTTTTAGTTTCCTCTATCAAGCTGTAAAAGCTCCACCTACAGTAGACCCCCCTTCAAGAAATATTTGTAAACAAATTAGTAAAAAATGTGCTGGCCGAAGGCCTGTTACTCTTAAAATTACAGGCTCGCTTCTGATCGCCAGGAAAAAAATCGACACCTAATTGGCACGAAAGGTCTTACTATTGACAAAGATATGGGGTGTGAAGTCATAAAATGACCACTCGGTCTATCTCGGTCGGGCAAGATCGATGATCGTCCTCGGCTTGATGCAGGAATGTTGTCAGGTTAAGGGGATAGTGGCTGTTCTTTTGGTCTATTTATTCAGTTTTTCACATATTCTCTAATTTCCCAGCTAGACCTCCATGAAACTTGAACAAATTTGCCGGCCGAAGGCCGGTTCCTCTTAAAATTACAGGCTCGCTATCGTTCGCCAGGAAAAAAATCGACACCTTAATGGCACGAAAGTTTGATAATGACAAATGGGATGTAAAGTCTTAAAATTACCACTCAGTCTATCTCGGAGGAGGGGGGGGGGGGGGGGGCAAGATTCGTCCTCGGCTTGATGCAGGAATTTGGGTGAGGGTAAAAGAGAAAGACTTGTGGCAGCAGGGAGACTCTTGGCAGGGTTACCAAGTCACGTCCGCTAGATAGTAAATAAAGGCCAGAAATCGCTAGAATAATGCCACGATCTATAGAATATCGGTCGAAAATGGTTCAAGTCTCCAGAGTAGGCCTATCGCTAGAATTATGCCACAATCTATAAAATAGCGCTTTAAAGTAGCCCAAATCTCCATGCGAATATCGCTCCAAAATGGCTCAAATCTCCAAATGATCACTAAAATTATGCCACGATCTGTAGAATATCGCTCTAAAATGGCTCAGATCTCCAGATTATCGCTAGAATTATGCCACGATCTGTAGAATATCGCTCTAAAATAGCTCAAATCTCCAGAGTATCGCTAGAATTCAGGTCCCTAGATGTAAAAACAGACCTCTAGATCAAATTAAGGGGAGGCAGTTGGTTTTTCGGGTCCTCCTTCTCCTTCATGTTTATCCCTATTAGTTATAAGGTTAGTTAGTTTGGCGATTTTCAGACCTTTGGCCCCATTTCTTTGCTAATATTAAGACCTTTCGGGCCATTTAGATATCGGTTCTTTTCCTGGCAAGCGATAGCGAGCCTGTATTTGAAGAGGATTCGGCCTTTGGCCGGGAAATTTTTCCACGGAAAATTGTACAAATTAATATCGAAGGTGGGTCTTGTGGGTTTTTTTTAAAAGCTTGATAGAGGTTTAGAGAGCAAACTTAACCTCCTCCTTAAACCATTGAGCCGAACCAGTAAATTATGCTGCACAATACCGTCTGAGCTCCTTTAAGCACCTCTAAATCTAGCGGGAAAGTAGCTACATTGGCAACACTGTCTCTTTGTGGCCGAGGAACACAAGGGAGGAAGATTTGTCCACACCAATAAAGCTTAGCTGCGTTGGTAAAGTGTGTGAGAGAGAGAGAGAGAGAGAGAGAGAGAGAGAGAGAGAGAGAGAGAGAGAGAGAGAGTGTGAGTCAGTGTATGGTACTCACAAAGACTAAGAATGTTCTATTAATTAGTAATTACATACAGAACAAGATCCTCCTTTATCTTTGTGAAACTAACCAATTATATCCAAGCATATGATTTATAGTTGTATTATACAATAGTGTTAAACACTCTGATCCCTTGAATTCCTTCTTATTCCTAATGAAATGGTATCTGGATTTGTTTATAAAATTCTAGAAAATATTAAACGAACTTAAAACTCAACTATTGGTGTATAAATAAATAAATAAATATATATATACTGTATATATATATATATATATAATATATATATATATATATGTATATATATATATATATATATATATATATATATATATATATATATACAGTATACTGTATATCCCTTTAAAATATCACTTCACCCAGCCGACCTGGACTTTCTCTTTCTCTTCCCTCGCAGTAAAAGTCGTCTTCCGTTTCCGTCTTATGTCCCTTTCTTCCTGGGGTTTGTTCTCACTTTTACAAATATTCTTCTCTGGGTCTCATGATCGTTCCTTTATCAACCATCCTAGAGTAGGCTACATACAAACACACATAAACCAATATATAAACAATATATAAACATATATATACAGGGTGTTCAGAAAACATGTGTACAAAATGAAATGGGTGATAGGGAACACAGAATTAAACATTTTGTACTCCATGGAGGTATGTCCATAAATGCTTCCTTGCGGTGCTACAGGGTAGACAGTTTCAACGTAATTTCCCTAAATTTGTACCTTAACTTCTCTGTGAGTAATCCGTTTACATACAAACATGGTAATTTAATGTACACAACAGTATGACATAAGACATCTTCGTTCAGTAAACAGTTCTGACTGATGATTAATGATTGTTAATCTTCTCTTCAATTTAATGTTCTTTTGTTTTTGCAGTGTACTGAACTTAATAAAGTAATGTTCATACTGTTGTGTACATTAAATTACCATGTTTGTATGTAAACGGATTACTCACAGAGAAGTTAGGGTACAAATTTAGAGAAATTACGTTGAAACTGTCTACCCTGTAGCACCGCAAGGAAGCATTTTTGGACATACCTCCATGGAGTACAAAATGTTTAATTCTGTGTTCCCTATCACCCATTTCATTTTGTACACATGTTTTCTGAACACCCTGTATATATATATATATATATATCCTACATTTATATACACACTCAATCGTAATATAGACACATAAATAGATATTTTGATAAATCTATGAAAAAAACACCGTAAAATGCGAAAACACATAACACAAAACATACTGTATATCCCATACAATTATATATTTTGATAATTGTATGAACAAATATTGATAGTTAAAATGCAAAAACCCACAAAGCAAAAAATATACCCCATACACGCGTTCTCCTAGTCAACGAGACGAGGGAACGTGATAGTGGTCCCGGACCCTAAGCATTGGAACTTTACTGATTTTTGTTCGGGCTCTGTCTCGAGTCGGCCACCTCCAGCAATGGTGTATGTGCCTGAGTATAATACATACATACATACATACATACAGTAAATACATACATACATACATACCTGTACAGTACATACATACATGCAGATATTTTGATAAATTTATGAAAACAATTTTGATACTTAAAATGCAAAAAAAAAAAAAAACACACACAACACAAACAAATATAACCCATACATGCAGATATTTTGGTAAATTTATGAACAACTATTGATAGTTATAATGCGAAAACACACAACACAAGAAATACAACCCATACACACATACACACATACCCACATACACATATGCATGCTTGCCATCAGTTAACTTGGTCTTGTGGGCAGGCTTTAAATTTAGGGGGATCACCGGGTTTTTTTTTTGTATCTTCCCCTTCTTTTTTCTCTTTCCCTGACTTGTATCCATTCGGCCTCATTCAGCCAACTGTTTTAAGACGTTTATCCCTATTCAGGTGTCGATTTCTTCCTGGCGAGCGAAAGCGAGCCAGCACTGTATGGAGAAATCAGGCTTCGCCGGAGACATTTTTCTATCGAAAAAATTTACAAATTTAGCTTGCTGTCAAAATCAAAATATATATTCTGGCTCGCTACCGCACGCCAAGAAAATATGACACCTTGATGGGGTAAACGTCTTAAAACAGTAGGCTGAATAGGGCCGAATGGATACAAGCCAAAGAGAGAGCGAGAGAAAGAGAAAAAAACGAGGTGGGTTTAATTAACTGGACATAACGAGGAGGCTTCTAAATAATTGGAGTTCCTAGTTAGATGATCTCGACCGTTGTGGAGATAATGCAAGTGTTGTGTGTGTATGAGGATTATGTCTGTTAACCCTTCCTGTACCAGCGACGTCTGTTATACTTTATTCTGACTTTATTTAGACGATTTTATGAAGCTTAGGAAGGATCTGTGGTAGTTAAGATGGTTTATTGAGATAGTTCGAAGCCTTATTATTGGGAGAGATCCTTCCCGAACTGAATACAATCAATTAATAGTATTGTCAAGACTTAGGATCGTATAGTGGATTTAGGAATTAGTTACAAGACAAGTAAAGGTATTGGATTATCAGCCTAAGGGGGAAGCATTGAGATCGTCTCCCCTTTGTTGTTAATGCACATGCTATATATGGTCTATACATATTATAATGGCCACCAGTTAATATATATAGACTTAGCTGGTTAGTGGAGCATGTTGATGGATAGTAGGTGCTGGGATGTTTAATATATGGGACGATAGATGTGGCCGATCGCCGGTGTTGCTGGTAAGGGATGTTGTTATTGAGTGGCACCCTTTATAGGGAGATATCTTAGAACGTCAGCTTGGTAACAAGTGAAGCTAGACATGCGCAATCATTCTCGATGCTGCTAACGTTCCTCATATTACTTTTAATTACTATATTAAATAGTACTTAATACTTATGGAATACTATATTCTCAAATTAACTCTTTATAGAATAAATGTACACCATAGCCTATACCTTAATTACCCCTTATATATTATTCATCTGATATACAAACCCAATTAACTTTACATGATACTTTGTGTATATACAGAATTATAGATCACATTTTTAACCAATCCCAACTGGAAATAGAAAGGTCTATCGTGGCCACTCATAAGTCACGATAAGTATCCAGGATAAAATAAACTGGATGTCGATGGTACAGTAGGGGTTAATTTGGTGTGCACTATATTAATCAACCAGTGTGTATTATTGCTTTTGTATTTGTTTATTTGTTTTATTATTTCATAAATCTACATATTTGTTTATGTTTCTACGCGCACATAATTTGCAGGTTACTTGTTACAATTCAGTTTATTTTATTCACTGTCTTGATAGCGTAATGGTTAGTGCGCGGAATTTCGGTGTGAGTATCCTCGGTTCGAATCCACGGAGTACCATATGTGTTCATTGTTTAATTATTATTTTTTTCTATGTGAATGAGGGAGACAAAAGGCATAACTGCCTGCAGCGACTGCCTCCCCCAGATTTCAAAGAGTGACAGGGCCGACATCAAGGGACGTTTGAGCTAAAATGCCTGGACACACGGAGTTTGAAGCAATTTAAGTCATAGGAAGAGGGAAAGACTGATTCTGGGAGAGAGTTCCAGAGCTCAGCAGTTGAATAGAAGAAAGTCTGAGAATAGCTTGGGTTGGAGAGTTGCACAGAGTAGGGGTGGGATTGTGTTGCAAGGCGGGTACTACGTACCCTACGTAGAGGAGGTGGTATACACGGGGAAAGCTCTGAGGAACACTGATTATTGTAGTAGCGATAGAATAGCGAGAGAGATGCAACATTGTGGCGAAGAGAGAGAGATTGCAGAGAGTTGGTGAGTGGACGGGAGTTAATGACACGAAAGGCTTTCCTTTCTACTTTATCTAGGAGTGCCGTGTGAGAGGATCCTCCCTAAACATGTGAACAAAACTCAATACAAGGATGCGCTGTGCCCTTTTCCAGAGCAAGAAGCTGCGCAGGGGTAAAGAACCCCTTGAGGCGGTTGAGCACACCCAGCTTCTGGGAGGCTGCCTTAGGGAGACTGGTAATATGGTCTTTCCAAGTGAGAGCAGAAGATAGAGAGACACCTAGAACATTGAGAGAAGATGAAGGGTTGATTTTTGTATTGTTGAAATATAAGGGATAGTCCTCTAGAGGTTTCTGATGGGTAGTAAGATGGATAAAATGAGTTTTGGAAGCATTAAATGCTACAAGGTTTTCGCTACGCCAATTGGAAATAGTAGCTAGATTAGAAGATAAGTATTTTATGGCTTTATTAAGTTTACTTTTGAGGGACTGCTGGCTGGGGTGTTCAGGAAAACTAATTGAGTGGTGTAAGGTAGAGTCGTCTGCATATGAATGGATGGGACTGGATGTACAGTTGAGAAGATCATTTATGAAAATTAGAAAGAGAATAGGAGATAGGACAGAACCCTGAGGAACACCGGAGTTGATTGGATGAGTAATTGAGCGATGGCCGTCCACAACCGCAGCTATGGAACGGCCGGAAAGGTAATTAGAGACAAAGGCACAGATGGAGGGACAGAAGCCGAAGGAGGGCAGTTTGGAAATGAAAGATTTGTGCCAGACTCTATCGAAGGCCTTCGATATGTCTAGTGCAACAGAAAAAGTCTCACCGAAGTCCCGAAAGTTGGATGACCAAGAGTTAGTAAGATATGAAAGAAGATCACCAGTAGAGCGACCCTTAAGGAAGCCATACTGGCGATCTGAGAGCAGATTATGAGAAGAGAAATGCTTAAGAAATTTGGAAGCAAGAATAGTTTCAAAAACTTTAGAGATACAAGAGATGAGAGCAATTGGACGATAGTTGGAGGGTTGAGAGCGGTCACCCTTCTTTGGGACAGGTTGAATGAGAGCAAACTTCCAGCAAGAAGGAAAGATGTTAGAGGAGAGACAGAGATGAAAGAGTTTGCCTAGGCAGGGAGTCAGCACGGAAGCACAGTTTTAAGAACAACAGGAGGAACACCGTCCAGACCGTACGCCTTCTTAGTATTAAGCCCAGAGAGGGTAGAAAGTAGCCTACATCTTTAGAAGAGATTAGGATATTAGGCATAAGTAGGACAGAGGGGGGTGGAGAGGGAGGAATAGCACCAGAATCATCCCAGGTAGAGTTTCTGGCAAAAGTTTGAGCAAAGAGTTCTGCTGTGTCAGAGGAAGAAGTGATGGTTTGCCATCAGAGTGGAAAAGGGGAGGGAAAGATGAGGAATAAAAGTTGTTGGAGAGGTTTTCGGCTAGATGCCAGAAAGCTTGGGAAGAGCTAGAGTTGGATAGTTCAGTGCATTTATTATTGATGAAAGAATGCTTGGCAATTTGAAGAACAGATTTGGCTTGATTCCGGGCAGAAACATAGGAAGAATGAGATTCTTGAGTTTTAAGGCGTCGGTACCGTTTGAATGCATCCTCCTTGTTGTGGACAGCAGAAGAACAAGCATGAGTAAACCAATATTTTTTTGCATTAGACTGAGAGAAAGCAAATGGAATGTACGCTTCCATGCCCGAGAGGATTACCTCGGTAATGCGTTCAGCACTCTCCGAGGGTCCTCGGCCACGGAAGCAGAAGTCATTCCATGGGAAATAAAGGAAGTACTGCCGGAGAGCATCCCAGTCGGCAGCGCCAAAGTGCAACAAGCGCCGCCGGCTGGGAGGATCGGATGGCCGTACTGAAGAGATAGAACAGGTGACGGAGATAAGTTTATGGTCGGAGGAGCCCAAAGGAGAGAAAAGATTGACAGTATAAGAGGAAGGGTTAGAAGTCAGAAATAAGTCAAGAATGTGGGGCCGATCTCCGAGGCGATCCAGGATACGGGTTGGGTTGCTGGACCCGCTGCTCTAGGTCATTTATGATAGAAAAGACGTAGGCTTGTTCACCAGGTGGGTCAGTAGAGTGAGAGGAGAGCCATTGGCGGTGGGGAACGTTGAAATCTACTAAGATGGAGATTTCAGAGAAGGGAGACATAGATAGAATGTGTTCCACATTAATTAGGTTTATTAGTAAGTTAATTGGTGGGTTGGTGATGATATGAATTATTCATGTCACTAAGAAAACAGCAATTGTGTTTCCTCAATTGTCATGCACTGTACTATAGTCTAGTCGCTGTAAGTAGGCGAGAAATCATGATCTCTAACCTCTGTAACTCAAAAACAACTAGAGTAATCGAGCTAATATTTCTACCATTTGGGAAGAGTCGGTCAAGGAATAGTGTAGAAATTTACAGCCAATTTGCGCTGGCCCGTTTTGAGTTACAGAAGATAGAGGTATTGATTTCTCGCCTACTTACAGCGAATAGACTATTGCAAGCAGTTATGTATTTATATGTATGTTATGTAAAATCTATTTGTGTTCCTGCTCTTCTGAACCACATATATTACATACATGTTCATGTATTTATATAACCTGTCTTGTATTCTTTGGGATTGTATTTTCTTTAAGGGGGGATGGGCGTATTTTTTTGCTCATTTATGTATCTTTTTATTATTTGTTTAGCTTCCTGCCTAGACCCTCATCAAGCTTTAAAAAAAATAAAAACGCCTATAAGACCCTCCTTTAAGATAAATTTGTACATTTTTATCGATAGAAAAATTTCCCGACCGAAGTTACAGGCTCGCTATCGCTCGACAGGATTTTTGTTTACATCGAAATGGCACGAAAAGTCCGTATATTGACAAAGAAATTGGGCGAAGAGGCTTATAATCGCCAAACAAATGGGCTGAACGTCTTAAAATCTGAAAACTAATATGGCTAAAAGAAAAAAATTAAAAAATATATATACTGTATATACAGTATATATATATAAATATATACACATATATTATATATATTATATATATAATATATATTATATATATATATATATATAAATAAAAATAAAGTTGCGGTGCAGTTTTCGCATTACCAAAAAAAAAAAAAAAAAAAAAAATGCATACGCAACTCTGCGACGTAGAATTCTGCAAGTAGTGTTGAATCTCTTAGGTGAAATCGGTTTATATGCAATTTATTTATATACTGTA
Organism: Paralithodes platypus; assembly: GCA_032716605.1. Classification (NCBI taxonomy): domain Eukaryota; kingdom Metazoa; phylum Arthropoda; class Malacostraca; order Decapoda; family Lithodidae; genus Paralithodes; species Paralithodes platypus. The sequence goes on from CM064566.1 coordinate 18,040,464, forward strand.
TATATATTAAATGTTATTATACTCACAGCCGGACTTGAACCACCGACAGTCAAATTTTTTTTTTTTTTTCTATATTCCAACTTACTTCCTCTCGGGCATAGGCTGAGAGCCTTAATATTCACCGCTTTACAATGAACAGTGAAGCCTGTGAGGTCTTGTTCCAGTCTAGGGAGTGAGACATGTGAAGCACGTAGAGTACAACGAGCACCTGCCATCTTGCCTTCACATGAGGCACGGTGCTCACTCATGGCCCGAAACTACCCCATCTCTGAAGCCACCATGTTCCCGTGCTTCACTGTCTCACACCCTACACTCGGACTCTCACACTTACACACACACAACGCCACCTGTTGAGCAGATAACTCACCAGTGCCTATACTTTAATCCACTATACCACGGTGTGATAGAGGATACTTGTGTGTAGCGGATTAAAGCATAGACACTCGTCCTGACTGTTGGTGGTTCATGTCCGACTGGGAGTATAATTATAATTATGTATATATATAATTACATTTATGATCATATTGAATCTTAACTATTCAAATATTTATTTATAATAAGGTCAGCATAACACTATTATGTAGCATTTTGAATATTTATTACAAATAGTGATCATACAGGCCTACTGTGACCTTGACCTTTGACATAAAATATAATACATATATTTGGATGGTCGTCGCATTGACCAACTGAATTTGCCTGTATAACTTGGTGACAATACATTAAACAGTCTAGGAGGAGTTTAGGGAAAATGACAAATACTCTTGTTTTGACCTTGACTTCTGACCTTAACTATTACAATATGTATGTGAAATTTGATACTTACCGGTATATATTATTTAAGTAATAAGCCATAACACAGCCAGTTTTCCAAAATTCTAGTAATCTTTCTTAATAAATAATAAAAGTTGACCTTTGACCTTGACCTGTGACCTTGACCTTTATGTAAGAGTACATTTTTTTTGGCATTGACATTGACCATGAAAATCAAATAAGCATGCGTAATTTCATTAAAACCCATTAGATAGTTTCATATATATCAATAGAATAGTTGACCTTGACCTTTGACCATTATCTTGACCTTTATATGTCTCGACATTTATTATTTTACTTTTAGCTTAAAGTGCAATTATCTCACCAAATTTTGTGAAGTTTGCATGGAAAGTAAAGAAAATAGCATATTGACCTTTTATTTGACCTTGACCTGTGACCTTGACCTTTCATATGGAATTGTATAGTTTCTTGCATGACCTTGGCCTAGGTATTCCAAATAAACATGGTAAGCCTAGTGAAAATCTAACAGCTAGTATAAGAAATACTAGTAGAAAAAATATTTTGACCTTTGACCTTGATCTTTGACCTTACCCTTTAGAATATGTATCTAAAATGTGGGCAATACGATATGAAGGTTACCAGTAACTTGTATACTGTAGTGCAAATGAAGATATTTGAGTATAAAGTAAAATAAATAGTAAAAGTTGACCTTTGACCTTGACCTGTGACCTGGACCCTATGGAAGAGTGTTTTTTTTTTGTATTGACATTGCCCCGGAAAATCAAATAAGCATGCCTAATTTCATTAAAACCCATCAGTTAGTTTCATATATATTAATACAATAGTTGACCTTGACCTTTGACCTTTATCTTGACCTTTATGATATGTGTCCAAATGAATTATTTCCTTTTCATTTAAAGTGCAACTATCTCACCAATTTTTTTGAAGTTTGCAAGAAAAGTAAAGAAAATAGCATATTGACCTTTTATTTGACCTTGAACTGTGACCTTGACCTTTATTATGGAATTGTATAGTTTCTTGTATGACCTTGGCCTAGGTATTTCGAATATACATGATAAGCCTAGTGAGAATCTAACAGTTAGTATAAGAAATACTAGTGAAAAACTTATTTTGACCTTTGACCTTGACCCACCTTACCTTTAAGAATCTTTACATACAAATTTGGTCAATACGATATATAGGTTACCAGTAACTTGTATAGTGAAAATGAAAACATTTGAATACAAAGTAAAATAAATAGTAAAAGTTGACCTTTGACCTTGACCTGTGACCTGGACCTTTATGTAAGAGTGTTTTTTTTTTTTGTATTGACATTGCCCCGGAAAATCAAATAAGCATGCCTAATTTCATTAAAACCCATCAGTTAGTTTCATATATATTAACCCTTTATTGGCGGCGCGCAACTTATGTCGTGTGAAAGAAATTTGGACTAAGTGGCGGTTCACAACTTATGTTGTGTGCCATTTTCAGCACGTAATGTTGCAGAGAGAGAGAGCTGAGCGGTGTGAGGAGCGTAGTAAGGCTATGACCGACGCACACCACCGCGGTGGGCCAACTGAAGTTAAAACCACCCTCCCTTCCCCCCTCACACTCGCTACACAGGGAATTATGTAGGGAAAGTACCAAATTACATGGTTTTTGCACTCGTGTTGCGCGATCGTTGCAAGAAAACTAACGGACGTACAAGGATGGTTGGGGTGTCATTGGAAAGCTCTGTTTATGCCCTTTCAGTGATAGATACTTGTTTTACGCTCTGGGTCTTATTTAGGCATAAAAATGATCACGTAAACAACCCAATTTAGGGTAAAAACACCCCGCTGGGCGGTACATATAAATTACCGCCTAGGCCGCTCGTTAGGTGTTAATAGAATAGTTGACCTTGACCTTTGACCTTTATCTTGACCTTTATGATATGTGTGTCCAAATGTATTATTTTCCTTTTCATTTAAAGTGCAACTATCGCACCAAATGTTGTGAAGTTTGCATGAAAAGTAAAGAAAATTGCATATTGACCTTCTATTTGACCTTGACCTGTGACATTGACCTTTATTATGGAATTGTATAGTTTCTTGCATGACCTTCGCCTAGGTATTCCGAATATACATGGTAAGCCTAGTGAGAATCTAACAGTTAGTATAAGAAATACTAGTGAGAAGCTTATTTTGACCTTGACCTTTGACCTTACCCTTAAGAATATTTACCTAAAATTTGGTCAATACGATATATAGATTACAAGTAACTTGTATAGTGAAAATGAAGACATTTGAGTAGGAACTTAAAAATATGAAATATTGACCTTATTTTTAACCTTGATCTTTGACCTTAACCTTTAAGTTAAATGGAATATTTCTTTTTGACTGACCTTCGCATTGACCAAATGAATATACCTGTGAAATTTGGTGAAAATCGATCGAACGGTCTAGGAGGAGTTTCCGGACAGACAGACGGACGACGACGACGACGAAGACGGACGACGACGGACGACGACGACAGACAAGCTGAATGGTGGTGCACAGTATACAGGTGGGATCTGTGTGCGCGATACCACTCTGCTTCGCAGAGTTTATAAAACATCCCTCCCACCTAGCTTGTTAACAGAAAACTCCGACTGGAAATCCTTTGACAATTGCCGAAGAGAAGTTTGGAAAAGTTTGGCTTTTCTGTAAATATTGTGTAGAAGTTGAATATAAAACTTCTGTCCCTGGTTATATAAATTGAATGTAAACTTGAGCTTTATCCTGGTGTTCATATCATCTGTGAGTTCTGTATAATGTTGTTTGTAGCTATATGTATGTATGTATGTACAGTATGTATGTATGTATGTGTGTATGTATGTATGAGTGTATGTATGTGTGTGTGTATGTATGTATGTGTGTATTTATGTGTGTATGTATATATGTATGTATGTATGTATCTATGCATGAATGTATGTATGTGTGTATGTAATTCACTTGCTTGTTCGTCAAGGGGAATCCACGCAATGCGAGCTAAGCTCATTATTATCGCGCCTCCTTAACTGGGAATGTATTGCGTGAAATGCATGTTAAGTGTTTATGTATCGTTGGAATGGCTGTGGATGTGTGTGTAGTCCGTATTTTAGCCAATTGGCGACATCTGGAAACGAAGGCTTAGGGTTAATCTGTACGGTACCATTCTCACTACGGTACCAGTCTCACCCGAAGGCTTAGGTTAACCAGTAGCTTAGGTTGACCAGTACGATACCCATCTCACCTTGTAACCGATCACCAACCCCAGAGGGGACGTCACAACTTCGTCCACTTATACCAGGTTCCTATTTATACTGCTAGGTGAACAGAGGCTACACGTTTGGAGACTTGCCCAAATGTCCCTTCCCCACCCGGTATGTATGTATGTATGTATATATGTGTGTATGTATGTACAGTATGTATGTATGTATGTACTGTATGTATGTATGTATGTATGTATATGTGTATGTATGTATGTATGGGTGTATGTATGTATGCATGTACAGTATGTATGTATGTATATATGTACTGTATGTATGCATGCATGTAAATATGTGTGTATGTATGTATGTATGTATGTACTCAGGTACATACCGCACAGCTAGGCGTGGCCGACTCGAGACAAAGCCCGATTAGGGACCACACAACACAGACAAAAATAAATAAATAAAAGCATAACAAAATAAAAAAAACTCACACACATCTAGGTCGGCCAGGAGAAAACACAGAGAACCAAGTCTAATTATATACCTAGTGTTATTTACTGATCCATACAGATTCTACTCTCACACATACACATAGAACAAACCCAGAGAACCAAGTCTAGTTATATACCTAGTGTTATTTACTGATCCATACAGATTCTACTCTCACACATACACATACAACAAACCCAGAGAACCAAGTCTAGTTATATACCTAGTGTTATTTACTGATCCATACAGATTCTACTCTCACACATACACATACAACAAACCCAGAGAACCAAGTGTACTTATATACCTAGTGTTATTTACTGATCTATACATATTCTACTCTCACACATACACATACAACAAACCCAGAGAACCAAGTGTTATTATATACCTAGTGTTATTTACTGATCCATACAGATTCTACTCTCAAACATACACATACAACAAACCCAGAGAACCAAGTCTAGTTATATACCTAGTGGTATTTACTGATCCATACAGATTCTACTCTCACACATACACATACAACAAACATAAGTTCCTCGACACAAAAACAACATATGTTCATTTTTCACAAAAACAATATATTACTTGAAAATATAAAAACCTATTTCCGTCAGTGTACATTTGTTTATTAACAAGATAATACATATTAAATTAGTTTCCATAACCAGGCCACTTTCTGTAGTAGAGGTTATCATCTCATTTACCAGCATTGATGTTTTCCAACCATAACATCGATTTGTCACGGCCCTGAATAGTAAAATATCGGTTAAGTAAACTTAACACCATCAATCCTGCCACCTACTGTATGTGTATATATTTAGTGTGTACTCCCTCATTCCACATGTTGAATCAGTGATGACTAGTTCCATCCATTAACCCCTTCTGTACCAGTGACGTCTTTTTCAGCTACATTTAGACGATTTTATGATCCTTAGGAAAGACATATGGAAGCTAAAATAATTAATTGAGATAGTCTGTAGCCTAATAATTTGTAGACGGCCTTCCTAAGTTGAACAAAACCATCTAATTGTTGCCAGACAATTATAAAAAGTACATTACCTGTACAGAAGGGGTAAATCGTCTATGTAGTCTTGGATTTTGATCAGAGTCGGGTTTCATAAAGCTGTAAGAGTGCCTGGTATCTAACGCAGCCACTGGTGACATTATGTTGTATTATGATGATGCCACTGAGAGAGAGAGAGTGAGGGTGAGTGAGTGAGTGAGTGAGTGAGAGAGAGAGAGAGAGAGAGAGAAAGAGAGAGAGAGAGTGAGTGAGAGAGAGTGAGAGCAAATGAGAGAGAGAGAGAGAGAATGAGAGAGAGAGAGAGAGAGAGAGAGAGAGAGAGAGAGAGAGAGAGAGAGAGAGAGAGAGAGAGAGAGAGAGAGAAAGAAAGAAAGAAAGAAAGAAAGAAAGAAAGAGAAAGAAAGAAAGAAAGAAAGTGAGTGAGTGAGTGAGTGAGTGAGTGAGTGAGTGAGTGAGTGAGAGAGAGAGAGAGATAATCATATTAATTCTGCACTATTCTAGATACAAATATTGTGTCGTGCACTGGAACAACGGAAAAAATAATGTTTGCGCTCGTAATTGCCTGCGTGTGTGTATGTTTTGGTTTACAGATTGTGTGTATGTACTTGTGTGTATGTATGTGTTTGTATATGTGCATACTGATGTTGTTCGTAATGGTGTTTTGTTTATTATCTCTGTTTACGACACCATACACCACAATTCACCACACACCAACACCGCCACCATACACCACACACCAACACCGCCACCATACACCACACACCAACACCACCACCATACACCATACACCACACACCAACACCACCACCATACACCACACACCAACACCACCACCATACACCACATACCAACACCACCACCATACACCACACACCACACACCCCCACCACCACCATCACCACACCACACACCAACACCACCACCATACACCATACACCCACACCAATACCACCACCATACACCACAACCACACACCAACACCGCCACCATACACCACATACCAACACCACCACCATACACCACACACCAACACCGCCACCATACACCACACACCAACACCGCCACCATACACCACAATTCACCACACACCAACACCACCACCATACACCACACACCAACACCGCCACCATACACCACAATTCACCACACACCAACACCACCACCATACACCACAATTCACCACACACCAACACCACCACCATACACCACAATTCACCACACACCAACACCTCCACCATACACCAAATTTCACCACACACCAACACCACCATACACCACAATTCACCACACACCAACACCACCATACACCACAATTCACCACACACCAACATCCCCACAATTCACCACACACCAACACCACCATACACCACAATTCACCACACACCATCACCACCATACACCACAATTCACCACACACCAACACCACCACCATACACCACAATTCACCACACACCAACACCACCATACACCACATTTCACCACACACCAACACCACCATACACCACAATTCACCACACACCAACACCACCATACACCACAATTCACCACACACCAACACCAACATACACCACAATTCACCACACACCAACAACACCACCATACACCACAATTCACCACACACCAACACCATCATACACCACAATTCACCACACACCAACACCACCACCATACACCACAATTCACCACACACCCACACCATACACCACACACCAACACCACCACCATACACCACATTTCACCACACACCAACACCACATACACCACAATTCACCACACACCAATGCCACCATACACCACAATTCACCACACACCAACACCCCCATACACCACAATTCACCACACACCAACACCACCACCACCATACACCACAATTCACCACACACCACCACCATACACCACACACCAACCTCACCGCCATACACCACAATTCACCACACACCAACAACACCACCATACACCACAATTCACCACACACCTACACCACCACCATACACCACAATTCACCACACACCAACATCACCGCCATACACCACAATTCACCACACACCAACACCACCACCATACACCACAATTCACCACACACCCACAACACCACCATACACCACATTCACCACACACCAACACCACCACCATACACCACAATTCACCACACACCCACAACACCACCATACACCACAATTCACCACACACCAACACCACCACCATACACCACAATTCACCACACACCAACACCACCACCATACACCACAATTCACCACACACCAACACCACCACCATACACCACAATTCACCACACACCAATACCACCACCATACACCACAATTCACCACACACCAACACCACCACCATACACCACAATTCACCACACACCAATACCACCACCATACTCCACAAGTAACCACACACCAACACCTCCATACACCACAATTCACCACACACCAACAACACCACCATACACCACAATTCACCACTCACCAACACCACCACCATACACCACAATTCACCACACAACACCAACACCACCATACACCACCCTTCACCACACACCAACACCACCATACACCATACACCACACACCAACACCACACTAACACCAGCGTCAGAGTTTCGTTTACTTGGAATTTGTGTTGACTGTTGTTTTGATCGCCAAGAGACACCCAACGAAGTGAATGTGACCTACTCACCTTTCCAGGTACAGGTAGAAAAGTTTACACATTATGGCCGGAAAGTATGACATGCTCAATTTACCTATGTATAAAGCTTCTATCTGTCTATCTATCTATCTATCAATCAATCAATCAGTCTATCTATCTACCTTTCTATCTATTTATCTATCTTTCTATCTATCTATATACATTGGCACATGCCCCATTGTTTTCTTTTATTATGTTTCTGCAGTGTTTTATCCGGGGAACTCCTGTTGTAAAAATAACCTTTCTTCGTTTGTAATGTTTTCACTTTCAATTGCAATATACGAAACATTGTGATTACATTTAAATATTTTTCTTAATCCCTTTTCTATCTGGCTACTATTAGACGATTTTATTTAGTTTCAAAAGAGCCTCCATCAATTTACAGGCTTCAAACTGTCTCACTTAACCCATTTTACTACCACAGATTCTCCTTAAGGGAGCCCACCTCGCTTTTTTTCTCTTTCTCTCCCTCTCTTGTTGGCTTGTATCAATTCGGCACCATGCAGCCTACTGTTTCAAGAAGTTTACCCCCATCCAGGTGTCAATATTTTCCTGGCGAGCGGTAGCGAGCTAGCATATATATATTTTTGTTTTGACAGCAAGCTAAATTTGTATATAAATTTGTCGACAGAAAAAAAAATCCGGCAAAGCCGGATTTCTCCATACAATGCTGGCTCGCTATCGCTCGCCAGGAAGAAGTCGACATCTGGATGGGGATAAACGTCTTAAAACAGTTAGCTGAATGGAGCCGAATGGATATAAGCCAAAGAAAGAGATAAATAGAGAAAAAGATAAAAAAAAACGGTGAGCCCCCTTAAACGGTACAAAATCGTCTCAATATAGCTAACATAACATTCCAAAGATGTAGTCGCCGGCAGAGGAAGGGTTAATCTAAATCAGGCATTACGTCAACACGGGGGGGGGGGGGGGGGGGAGGGCAGATATTAAGGGGGGATGGGCCGGTTTTCTGGACCACTTTCTCCCTCATGTTTAGCCCCATTAGTTTTCAAATGTTAAGATGTTTACCCCATTAATTAGTCGATTTTAAGACCTTTCGCCCCATTTCTTCGTCAATATATAAACCTTTCGTGCTATTTAGGTGTCGATTTTTTCCCTGGCGAACGATAGTGAGCCTGTAATGTTGGAAGAATCGGCCTTCGGCCGGGACATTTTTCTACCGAAAAATGTACAAATTAATCTAGAAGGGGGATCTAATGGATGTTTTTTTGTTATTTTGATGGAGGTTTTGGGAGGAAACTAGAAAAATAATGAATACATGCAAAAATCGCCCAAAAAGTGATTCATACCCCCTTGACCCTTTCAAGATCCAATGCGCGTTTTTTAAAAGTGCTCTGGCTATTATTAGACGATTTTATTCAGATTAGGAGGGATATATGGAAGTCAGAAAGTTAAGGGGAGGCAGACCGTTTCTCTGGACCCCCTTCTCCCTAATGGTTAACCCCACTAGTTTTGAGATTATAAGACGTTCGGCCCATTAGTTTGGCGATTTTAACACATTTTGCCCCATTTCGTTGTCAATTTTAAGACCTTTCGTGCCATTTAGGTGTCGTTTTTTCCGGGCGAGCGATAGCGAGCCTGCAATTTTAAGAGGAACCGGCCTTTGGCCGGGAAATTTTTCTACCGAAAAATGTACAAATTTATCTTGAAGGGGGGTCTAGGGGGTGTTTTTCTAAGCTTGATGGAGGTCTAGGGAGGAAACTAAACAAAAATATGAATAAATGAATTAATAAATGAATTAATAGACCAAACAAACGTTCAGTCACCCCTTAATTGGGATGGTCGTTACCCTTATCATTACCACAGATCCTTCCTAGGCTGTATAAAATCGTCTACTGATAGCCAGAATAAACTGCCAAAACGCGGCTGGATCCTCAAATGTTTAGACAGGAATAGATCTACAAAAGATTCGAAGCTGCATAATAAATCGTAGGCTTGTGCATATTTATAAAACATAACTACTGTATCTTGATAGCGTAATGCATAAGTGCGCAGAATTTTGATGTGAGTGTCCTAGGTTCGAGTCCTTGGAGTGCCACATGTATTTGTTGATTTAATTAATTGAGTTTAGAAGTGAAGTTGGTTGGTGGAAAAAAACATAATAATTCCGACTAACATATAAAATGAGGACACTTGTATTAATTAAACTCACGCACCAATTTAGAAACACGTAGGCAGTTTCAGACAACACTTCTAAGGGGAGATGGGTCGATTGTTTGGTCCCCCTTCTTCCTCATGTTTAGCCCCATTAGTTTTGAAATGTTATGACGTTCATTCAATTACTTTGGCGATTTGAAGACTTTTCGCCCATTTCTTTATCAATATTAAGACTTTGTGTGTTATTTAGGTTTCTATTTTTTCCTGGCGAGCTATAGCGAGCCTGTATTTAAGAGGAATCGGCCTTCGGCCAGAACATTTTTCTATCGAAAAAGGTACAAATTTATCTTGAAAGAGGGTCTTGGAGGGTGTTATTTTAAAAGCTTGATGGAGGTCTAGAGAGGAAACAGAAAATAATAGATACCTGTATGTATGTATGTATGTATGTATGTATGTATGTATGTATGTATGTATGTATGTATGTATGTATAATACTCAGGCACATACCCGTTGGTGGGGGTGGCCGACACGAGACAGAGCCCGAACAGTAACAACATTTATATAGTTCTCCTACTCGACGAGACAGATAATATATACCTAAATAAGCCAATAAATACGGCCAGGGCCCCTTAACCCCACCAGTGTGAGTTAATAATATTATGCGTCAGGAGCCTTTGACAAACCCGTGTTACTCAGAAATATATTTTTGTTTCAAGCCGGGAAATACTGCAAAGTTTGTAAATGTTGTTGTTTTGGCCTGAGAATAATATATACAATATTGTATTTTCAAGCGTCCCTGAATTTGGCTACACAGGGACATATTTCTTATTCTTTGCATTTTGAATACTCTGATTTTTATTCAATTCAATTAAATTCAATTCAAAAGTTTTATTGGCATAAGCATGTACACGTTTTCAAAATCAATATACATCAACACAAAACTAATATGTATAGGCCTATCCCGATGTGGACTGATACCAAGAGGTATATACTGTATATCCCGATGTGGACTGATACCAAGAGGTATATACTGTATATCCCGATGTGGACTGATACCAAGAGGTATATAATGTATGACCCGAAATATAATACAACAATGCATTTACTGGGGGTGCAACAGTTACTTTCAAATTAAGAAAAGAAAATACCCAAACCCAAAAAAGAAAAAGAACAACAAAACATGAATGCTTGCAAATCATCAGTTGTAGTAGATATAAATATATGGTTAATAATTCAAAATATAATCTTTAACCTTGCGTTTAAAACAAGGCAGTGAACAATTATGATTTACTTTCAGTGTAGTGTTGCTTCATAAGAGGAACCGGCTTTCGGCCGGGATGTTTTGTTTTGTTTTTTATCGAAAATTGTACAAACATATCTTGAAAAAAGGGCTTGGGGGAGGGGAGGGGAGGGGGGGGGGGTAAGCTTGATGGAGGTTTAGGGAGGAAACTGAAAAGGATAATATATAGATACTTATAATAGCAAATAAATAGGCCCATCCCCACTTAACCCCTTCTGTACCGGCGACGTCCTTTTCACTATATTGTGGCTGCTATTAGACGATTATTAATCAGCTTAGGAAGGACGTCTACCAATTAAAATGCTACACACTATCTCAATTAGTCCTCTTAGCTACCGTACCATATATCACTCCTTCCTAAGCTACATAAAATCGTCTAAATGTAGCTGAAATAGAATTTAAAAAAAACGTCACCGGTACAGAATGGGTTAAGGTGAATATTAGTTCGATTTGTTTAGTTGCAAGAACCTCTAATAATCGGAATGGGAACGGAGCACCAAGGCTTACGGGGAAACTCACACACATTCGCTGTTTACGACTCAAGTTTGGTGGGCGAGGGTGTATCTTATGGTGGTAGCGATGTAGTGGTTGGTTTGGGGGCTGTATGGAGGGGCAAGAAGAAGAAGAAGAAACAGAAGAAGAAGACGAAGAATAAGTAGAAGACGACGACGACGAAGAAGAAGAAGAATATGAATATAAGAAGAAACTTGAAGGTAACGGCCGAAGGCCGGTTCTTCCAAAATTACAGGCTCACTATCGTTCGCCAGGAAACAAGTCACACCTAAATAGCACGAAAGATCTTAATATTGACAACAACATGGGGCGGAAGGTCTTACAATCGACAAACTAATAGGGCAAGCATCTTAAAATCTGAAAACTAATGGGGTTAAACATGAGGTACAGGAGGGACTAGCAAAAAACCCCATCTCCCCTTAAGCCTGTAAGCAGAGACCAGGGTTTTAGTTATTCATGGTATTAAGAAGTTGGATGTCTGTCTGGCTTACTACTGCAGTACTGAACACGTATGTTTCAGTTCTATTACTGCAGAATATATATATATATAATATATTTATATATATATATATATATATATATATGTATATATAAATATATACATATATAGGTTCAATGTCAGTTGAACCAGTGCCACTTCAACCAGTGCCACTTTAACCAGTGCTAACTCAACCAGTGGCCACTTCAACCAGTGACCATTTCAACCAGTGACCATTTTAACCAGTAGGTTAGGTTAGGTTAGGTTAGGTTAGGTTAGGTTACTAGTTAAAATGGTCACTGGTTGAAATGGCCACTGGTTGAAGTGGCCACTGGTTGAGTTAGGACTGGTTAAAGTGGCACTGGTTGAAGTGGCACTGGTTCAACTGACATGGAACCTATATATACAGTATATATATATATATATATATATATATATATATATATATATATATATATATATATATATACTGTATATATATATATATATATATATATATATATATATATATATATAAACTGTATACAGTGCGTGTGTTGCATGACATTTTATACAGTAACACTACATATTATGTTACAGTATGTCTATTTACCTATATATATTGTTTTATATAACCATCCATGTAACATGTTCAAGAATTTGGGGTAATATATATATATATATATATATATATATATATATATATATATATATATATATATATATAAGGATTACTTTAATCCAGCACATCGATAAGCCTTTCAGGACAAATTAATGAAACAAATTAATAATGGTTGTAAATTTCCTCCCACAGATTAAATGGGTTGTTTTAATGGAGGCACTGTATTAGGTAATCCATGGCCCTTGTGCACTGAATTTTAATTAACTAAACAATTTATGCGATTATTTTTGCATCTGAAATCAAGATAACAGAGCAAATATTGTGTGAAGGAATTATGGCGACTATTCACCACTACTTCATTGAATAAAAATAAAAATACTGGATTCTTAGTCTAATAATTGTTAGTCTATCTATCTATCTATTGCCTGAAGCCGTGATCTCCGAAGGGGTGGCCACGAACGAAACGCTCCCATGCACCTCTGTCCCCTGTCAGTCGACGCCCCTCCTCCCAACCAGCACCGCCTTCATCCATATACTTCTTCACTCCATCCTTCCACCTCTCTTTCGGTTTACATCTCCCTCTCTGTCATTCCACCTCGCTCTCGTACACCCTCTTAGTCATTCTCTCGCTTCCCATACGTTCCATATGGCCGAACTATCTGAAGGTGTTCCTTTTCACACTTTCCAGCACATCTACCTCCACACCACACCTCCTTCTTACTTCCTCATTTGTTTGTCTATCCGTCCATGTAACATCGCACGCACATCTCAAGTAACTCATTTCCATCCCTCTCACTCTTGGTCTGACTTTCTCCACCAACGTCCATGCTTCGCTTCAGTAAGTCAGTGTCGGGATTGCCACACTGTCATGCAAGGACTTCTTCACTTCCATACTGACCACCCTATTTCTTGTTACTGCTTTCAGCGTTCCCACAACCCTCTTCCCTTGTTGCACCCTCTCCTGCACTTCTTCATCAATAGTCCCATCTTTACTCAAGACACTGCCCAGATACTTAAAAGCGCTGACAGACTCCATAGCCTGACCGCTCAAGTTCACCTCACACTCTGTGGCTTCACCCCTTTCGAAGACCATAACCTTTCTTTTCCCCGCATTTACCTTCAGATTCCGTTTTTCGCACACTGTTCCCAACATATTTACCAGACCCTGCAACTCCCATTCATTATCACTCATCAGAACTGTATCATCAGCAAACAGCAGTACAGGTTGCTTCCACTCGTTTCCCTCCCTTATCAGCGATACATCAACATCCACTGCTCTTTCTTGTATTTCTTTCATGACTCCATCCATATATATACAGTTAACAACCACGGGGACATCACACACCCCTGTTTCAACCCAACATTCACATCAAAGAACTCGCTCTCCTCATTCTCCACACGTACTGCCGCCTTTGCACCCTCATACAATGTCATGCTCTTCACTGCTTACAGCAACTTGCCATCTACTCCGTATATTCTAAGTACTTGCCACATACCATCTCTATCCACTCTGTCATGGGCCTTCTCCAAGTCCATAAATGCAACATACATAATTGTTAGTACTGTTGCTTAATTATTTGTTTTTCTCGAATTATTGAAGAATACAATATTTGCATATTATTATACACATTTTGTTACTAATATAATACATGCTAAGAAAATTCACGACTGTTAGCAAATAATGTAGTTAGTGAATCAATGTGTTAATATATTTGATAATTATAATGCTCCTTCTTTTTAAAATATAATTTAATTAACATATGGTACTAATTATTCACCTGGTGAGTTGAAATATAAAGTTCCTGAGTAATTTTCTTGTTCACATTTTCTGTCCAATTGTCTAACCTGACTAACATTGTCACAAGCCCCGTTTGTCCAGACGTTTTGAAAGATTCATATTGAGAAAATATTGTTACAAGTAAATCTTGCACACACACACACACCTATCTATCTATCTATCTATCTATCTATCTATCTATCTATCTATCTATCTATCTATCTATCTATCTATCTATCTATCTATCTATCTATCTATCTATCTATCTATCTATCTATCTATCTATATATATATATATATATATATATATATATATATATATATATATATATATATATATATACTCAATGCCTATGCTAGTTTCCACTATGGTACATTGCTTAGTGCTGTCGGTACGCAACCAAGAGAACTCCATATCAAAACCCGAGCAGCACAAGACGGATTGCCGGTCTCCCCATACCAATGCCCGAGAAAACTGGCTCAATCTTAGGTTGGAGAGTGGGAAATATTAGGGGTGTGAATGTGTTGAAAGCCGAGTGCCACCCACTCTCCGTAAGGGAGGAGGTAAACACTAAGAGAGTTCTGAAGAACATTGATCATTGTAAAGCCGGTATCACACGAACGCTGTTTGCCTCAACATTTTTCCTTAACACTGATCAGGCAGCTTATTAGATCAACATCTAAAATATTTCAGTCCTAATTTCATCTATCATCAGTCTAGTTTCCGACATTAGTGCAAAATATTCCATAAATGTTGCCAGAATTTGTTTTTGATCATCGAATGTGGACTATAAAAGCTCTCGTGTGATACCGCCTTAACAACGGTAAAAGAGGCAGAGAGATGTAACATTGCGGTGTGTAGTGAGAGATTGCAAGGAATTGACCACTTGCGAGTTTCCGGCAATAAGGAAGTTGGAGCCGCAAACATCGATTTATAAGAGATATGCAATAATAATGTAAGTTTCTGATGGACAAAAAGTATGTTGAACTTGCTTCTATGTAGCTATACAGTAAGTGTACTACAACCACACTTTAGTATGTTGAACTTGCTTCTATGTAGCTATACAGTAAGTGTACTACAACCACACTTTAGTATGTTGAACTTGCTTCTATGTAGCTATACAGTAAGTGTACTACAACCACACTTTAGTATGTTGAACTTGCTTCTATGTAGCTATACAGTAAGTGTACTACAACCACACTTTAGCTGGGAATTATGTTAAATATCTGTCTACAGCTCCAATCTCCTTATAGAACGAAACTCGCAAGTGGTCAATTGATCACTTGCGAGTTTTGGTCTATAAGGAAGTTGGAGCTGTGATCATCAATAATTAAGTGATTTATCAGCAAAAATAAATTTTATCAATCAGAAACCCACATTATTACTTCATTTCTCGTTAATATCGATGTTCACGGCTCCAACTTCCTTGTAGAACGAAACTTGCAAGTGGTCAATTAGTAAGAGGAGTTGAGTTGAGAGAAAATGCTGGTAACTGTACCGCGTAGAGAAGTGTGGTATGGGTGGAACCTACCCACACATGCAAACAGTACAGGGTATTAAGGGCAGACGGATTTTTGTTTGCTATTAATTCATTTATTCATTTATTTCTTAGTTTTCTCGCTAGACCTCCATCAAGCTTAGAAAAAAAACCCTAGACCCCCTTCAAGATAAATTTTTACATTTTTCGGTAGAAAAATTCCCCGGCCGAAGGCCGGTTCCTCTTAACATTTCAGGCAACGAAATGGGGCGAAAGGTGTTAAAATCGCCAAACTAATGGGCCGAACGTCTTATAATCTCAAAAAAAATGGGGCTTAACTCGAGGGAGAAAGGGGGCCAGAAAACCGACCCATCTCCCCATAACCTCGACAGTCCATCAGCCTCACCTTAACTATATCTTACTAAACCCTTCTATTACTACCACAGATCCCTCTTTAGGGGAGGCAGACCGTTTTTCTGGACCCCCTTCTCCCTAATGTTTAGCCCAACTAGTTTTGAGATTTTAAGACGTTCGGCCCATTAGTTTGGCGGTTTTTATACCTTTTGCCCCATTTCGTTGTCAATTTTAAGACCTTTCGTGCCATTTAGGTGTCGATTTGTTTCCTGGCGAGCGAAGCGAGCCTGTAATCAAAAGAATAACTGGCCTTCGGCCGAGATATTTTTCTACCGAAAAATGTACAAATTAAACTAGAAGGGGGATCTGATGGATGTTATTTTAAGTTTGATGGAGGTCTAGGGAGGAAAAAAAATAAAATAAATGAAAAAATCTACCAAAAAGTGAACCATCCCCCCTTCCTTACCGGCAACGTCTCTTTAACTTTAATCTGGATATTACTAGACGATTTAATCATTTTCAAAAGGGTCTCCAGAATTTAACAGGCTTAAAACTACCTCACTTAACCCTTTTGCAACCATAGATCCTTCTTAAACTGCACAAAATCCTTTAAGTATAGCTATACAATAATATATAGTACGTCGCCGGTAGAGAAGGGTTAAGATGCACACAATCCTTTAAGAGTAGATGGTTCACTTTTTGGGCAATGTTTGCATGTATTCATTATTTTTCTAGTTTCCTCCCTAGACCTCCACCAAATTAAACAAAAAAACATCCATTAGATCCCCCTTCTATATTAATTTGCAAATTTTTCGGTAGAAAAATTTCCCGGCCGAAGGCCGGTTCTTCAAGCATTACAGGCTCACTATCGTTCGCCAGGGAAAAAAATCGACACCTATATAGCACGAAAGGTCTAAATATTGACGAAGAAATGGGGTGAAAGGTCTTAAAATCGACTAACTAATGGGGCAAACATCTTAACATCTGAAAACTAATGGGGCTAAACATGAGGGAGAGAGTGGTCCAGAAAACCAGCCCATCCCCCCTTAAATATAACTAAAATATATATATAACACACGTCGCTAAGGGTTGAGGAAAATATATAACGTCATATTCATGTTACCCAAGAATAATGTCAGTTTTTGGATCCGAATACTTTTGGAAGTGTCCGATAACATCTCTATTGTAGTGCAAATATGAGGCTAAAGCGAACAACGCAGCGAATATTCTTATATATTATATTCACTGGAATGTGAGAGATAGATATACAGTAGAGAGAGAGAGAGAGAGAGAGAGAGAGAGAGCACAGATCTTGCGGCCCTTACTAGGCAGTCCAGAGGTAATTCTAACAAAAGTTGCTACTAAGTGTAAGGTAAGAATAACAAAGTAGAAGGTTCTTTCTCACTCACTCACACACACACACCCTCCCTCTCTCTCTCTCTCTCTCTCACACACACACACACACACTCTCTCTCTCTCTGTCACTCTCTCTCTCACTCTCACTTTCTTTCTCTGTGAGTGTGATTGTCAAAGGCGTGATATAGATGTCTACAGTTACTTTTGTATAAACTGGCGAACAATGGTTTGTTCTCATCTTAATTACTCGGCTATTACAACGTTTGTATAGCCTATTATGTTGCTAATTACGAAAACCTGGCAACAATATGATGCAGAGACATAGTTTAATATATTCCATTAGTTATCAAGAATTGAGCTGCTAAGGGAGTAGAACTACCGCCAGTTAAAATAAAATAAAATCGAGAGTAGTAGAGTATATGAGGGGCAACAGCCCACCAACTATAGACAAGATGTCTACTTAACCCCTTCTGTACCGATGACATATTTTTAGTATATTTCTTGCTATATTTAGAAGATTTAGTGCAGTGTAGGAAGGGTTTGAGGCGGTAAAAAGGGTTAAGTAAGATAGTTCGAAGCCTGTTAATTACTGGAGGCCCTCTTAGAACTGAATAACATCGTCTAATAATAAAGGTTAAAAGCACGTTGCCGGTAAATAAGGAGTTAAGGGGGGGCACCTGCTTTTTTATATTTCTCTCTTTTCTCTCTTTCTCTGTCTTGTATCCATTCGACCCCATGCAGCCCACGTTTTAAGACGTTTATCCCCATCCAGGTGTCGATTTCTTCCTGGCAAGCGATATCGAGCCAGCATTGTATGGAGAAATCCGGCTTCGCCGGAGAAATTTTTCTATCGAAAAATGTACAAATTTAGCTTGCTGTAAAAACAAAATCTATAAATGCTGGCTCACTAACGCTCGCCAAGAAAATATTGACACCTGGATCGGGGTAAACGTCTTAAAACAATAGGCTGAATGGGGCCGAATGGATACAAGCCAAAGAGAGAGGGAGAGAAAGAGAAACAGAGCGAGGTGGGCCGCCTTAATGTTTGGATTTGGTGTCATTGACGATATATATTAGGGAAGCTGAACGTATTGAAAAGTACTGATACTAAAAACGAACACAAATGTTACCACTCTATGAATACAGCGAAAGGTTATATGTATTAAATTATTTATGCAGTTAATTTTCACTAAAATATAATAATGTTTCTCAATAATATTCAGTTATATATTTATATTCTGTTTTGTTTTATTGTATTCATTAATGTGATTTGTTTATATTGTCATTACTTTCTAAACATAAACGTAGTTAAATCAGCCAAAAAAAAAAGTCGCGAGTTTCAAATAGACGACAGAGTTCCATGCTCGATACAGCTGTCCAAATTCCCCAAAGTTTTATTGGAGGCTGAAAACTTGTATTCGTCCAAAAGACACAACATTCAAGAAAGTCGCTGTAAATCAACACATCTATCGTGTGTGTGTGTGTGTGGGGGGGGGGGGGGGGAGTTTGTGCACTTGGGTATGAAAGGATGGGTGGGTAAATATATAAGGATTAGGGATTCGCTAGGATTATAAAGCAATGTATCCAATGCCGTATGCCTCACTCCCCTTTATGAGGGTGGCCACACACAAAGCGCCCCCTAGTGAACCTGCCCCCTTGTAAGCAGGACAACCTGTGCCAGTTTATTGAAGGACTGAGATGATGGACCACTCAACTGAAGGGGGGGTCACCGTTATTGTTTTATCTTTCTCTCCTGTTTTCTCTTTCCCTGGCTTGTATCCATTCGGCCCCATTCAGCCAACTGTTTTAAGACGATTATCCCCATCCAGGTGTTGATTTCTTCCTGGCGAGCGAGCCAGCATTGTATGGAGAAATTCGGCCTCGCCGGAGAAATTTTTCTATCGAAAAATGTACAAATTTAGCTAGTTGTCAAAACAAAAATATATATGTGCTGGCTTGCTACCGCTTGCCAGGAAAATATTGACACCTGGATGGGGGTAAACGTCTTAAAACAGTAGGCTGAATGGGGCCGAATGGATACAAGCCAAAGAGAGACAGAGAGAAAGAGATAAAAAGCGAGGTGGGCTCCCTTAAGGTCTGTCCGACTCCGAGTCCTTCTTTGTATCTTGTTAGCACTATTTGTTCAACAGTGGTGCTTGATTAGTCGATCCAACAACCTATTTCACCCTCAGATGAGCAGTAACGACTTTTATAAATATTACTCCCATAGACGGGTTCCGACCAAGGCTGGCAAGTCCCATCCACCAGGTAGTGATAAAGGAACTCAGAAAAATACGAAACTGGATCCTTCAGAATTAGCGACATATAAATGAACTATACTAAGGCTAAATAGGCATATGAATTGAACGTTAACCCTTACTGTACCGGTGACGTCTTTGTTATTTGATGTCAGCTACATGTAGACGATTTTATGAAGTTGAGAAGGATATACAATAGTTAAAAGGATTAAATGAGATAAATTATATCCTTTTCACGGGTAGACGTCCTTCCTAACCTAAATAAAATCGTCTAATAGTTGCCAGAATATAACGAAAAGGACGCGACCGGTACTGAATAGATTAAGGGAGCCCACCTCGCTTTTTTTCTCTTTCTCTCCCTCTCTCTTTGGCTTGCATCCATTCGGCCCCATTCAGCTTACTGTTTTAAGACGTTTACCCCCATCCAGGTGTCAATATTTTCCTGGTGAGCGGTAAAGAGCCAGCATATATATATTTTTGTTTCTGGCTCGCTATCGCTCGCCAGGAAGAAATCGACACCTGAATGGGGAAAAACGTCTTAAAACAGTTGGCTGAAAGGGGCGGAATGGATAAAAGCCAAGAAAGAGAGAAAAGGAGAGAAAGATAAAACAATCAGTGACCTCCCTTAACTAACATTAAATATGAATACAGCGACAGACGAGCTACAATATGCTTCAGGTCGCGTCTGCTACATTGCAAAATTAGCATGCGAGAAATCTGAGCGAATGTGGGAGGGAATTCTGAGTAAAATGAATTTCCAGCTCGCCCGTTTTTCAGGATTCAGTAAATGATTGGTGTGTTTGCTAGCATTTGAGAGAGAGAGAGAGAGAGAGAGAGAGAGAGAGAGAGAGAGAGAGAGAGAGAGAGAGAGAGAGAGAGAGAGAGAGAGAGAGAGAGAGAGAGAGAGAGAGAGAGAGAGAGAGAGAGGGGTAGAGGGAGGGAGGGCGAGAAAGAGATATGACAATCAGTGACAGATTGTCTGGAATTCCCTAATTAGCAATATAAGGGGACTTAACTCTAACATCAATTCTGTACATCAATTTCTTCAAGCAGAATCCCCTACTCTCCTTTGTTTGACAGAGACTCAAGTAACATCCACATCTGACACGTCTAGATTTAATTTTCCAGGTTATCAACTGCTCCAAAATTTCAGACCTAAAGGAGGTGTATGTTGCTTCGCAAAATCTGAAATTGCCCTGGAGGAGGTTACTAGTTTCAATTGTCCCTATTTTGATTATTCTATATACAAATTAATTTCTGCTGGTAAATTTAAATACATATGTTGCATCTACCGTTCCCCAAATACTCCTCCAGAGCAAAGTATTTTTGATTCTCTGTCCTCACAACTCAGTGTCCTCAACTTAAATGCTTCTTCTGAAATTGCTGTGATGGGTGATTTTAATGTCCATAATGTTGAATGGCTCACTCATTCAGCCAGGACTGATGATGCTGGTCTTGAATGTGAGCTATCTGCAGACTCATTTAATCTCACTCAACTAGTCAACCAACCCACCCGTGTACCAGATAATCCTAATCATAATTCCCACCTACTGGACTTATTTTTAACAACCAATTCAGAAAATTATGATGTTACAGTAAGGTCCCCGCTTGGATCTTCTGATCACTGTCT
The DNA here is from genome assembly GCA_032716605.1 of Paralithodes platypus. NCBI lineage: Eukaryota > Metazoa > Arthropoda > Malacostraca > Decapoda > Lithodidae > Paralithodes > Paralithodes platypus. Next base: position 18,062,524 of record CM064566.1, read on the forward strand.
GATACAGGCCACCTGTCTGTCACCTAACACACCTTTCCACTCTGAACCTGTTTTGGAGACTAAATGGCATTACGATAGGGCAGACTGGGAGGGTCTTCCAGGTTTCTTTACTGATATTCCCTGGACCTCTTTCTTTTCTAATGATGCACACACCACCTTGAGCCACATACAAGATTTTGTAAAAATTGGAATGGAAACTTTTATTCCTCATCAAAAGTACAGTAAAAGATCTAATTCACCTATATGGTTTGACCATAATTGTGCTAGAGTAACTGAACAAAAAGCAATAGCCTACAATGCATACACAAGATCAAAAACACATGAAGCCTTTAATTACTTTAGAAACATCAGAAATCATGCCAAAACTGTATTAAACCTAACTAAATCAAACTTTCTCCACAAGCAGGCAAATAAACTTCTAAATAATCCAAATGATAACAAAATATTTTGGTCTAATCTTAACTCATTCAAATCCAACTTCACTACTGCTTCATCCATTCCACCATTAAAATCTCCGACTGGCAATCTTGTAAGTGACCCACGAGGTAAAGCTAACCTTCTTGCGGATATTTTCTCCACCAACTCAACCTTAGATGAAATAAATCAAGATGTCCCTGCACTTAATTTTAATTCGCCTGAAATTCTCTCACTTATGATCCACACCAGACATGTCAAAACTATTTTGCAGAATCTCTCAGTAGATAAGGCTCCTGGTCCAGATGAAATTCCTCCAATAGTACTTAAGAATTGCTCCTTGGTGCTCGCTCCTGTATTGGCAACATTTTACCGTCTGTGTACTCATACCTCATGATTCCCAGTACCCTGGAAAGAAGCAAACGTCCATCCAGTTCCTAAAAAAAGTGCCTCTTCAGATCCATCAAACTACAGACCAATAGCTATAACTTCCACTCTTGGTAAAGTCTTTGAAATTATATTAAATAATCACATAATTAAGCATCTTGAGAATAATAAATTAATCAGTGATAGGCAATATGGTTTTAGACGATGTCGATCAACTGCAGACATTCTTTGCCTTCTTACGCATCAAATCAACCAAGCTACAGACCAACATGGTGAAACACATACAATAGCACTGGATATATCAAAGGCATTTGATAGAGTCTGGCATCAATCCTTATTGTCGAAGATGTCACACTACGGCCTTGCATCATTAGTTCCACTAATTTCTTCTTATCTTCATAACAGAAAAATATGTGTAATGGTAGATGGCCTTTATTCTCAATTTCACTCAATAAATGCTGGTGTTCCCCAGGGATCAGTGATGGCCCCAACTCTGTTCCTCATTCATATCAATGATCTAATATATACCACTCATAATCCAATACATTCTTACGCAGATGACTCAACACTCCACAGTTCCTTCACATTTACCAATTCTTTCACCCAACCCGATCTTATAAATTCAAAAATAAACACTGAATGTCTCTGAACCAGGACCTTTCTAGAATTAATGAATGGGGGACAAAAGAATCTAGATTCCTTTAATGCACATAAAATCAAGTACATTCAATGTTCTAACCAACAGAATCTCACTGACTCCCATATATTTGTTAATGATGTAAATATTCCCACTTCCCTTAGTATTGACATTTTCGGTGTAACATTAACTACTAACTTGAGCTGGACACATTATGTTAGAAGCATTGCTAAGAATGCCTCTATAATACTGGGACTCCTGTACAGAGTTCGAGAATTCTTCACTGACGAGCAGTTGGCCGTAATATATAAAAGTCTTATCAACATGCAATGCCAAAACAATAAATAAAAATAAAATAAAATAATGTTTCAATACAAGTAAAACATACGTGTTATATTATAATCATCAGGGTTCCCGGACAGACAACTCAACCAGTGGACCATTGCAACCAGTAGATCTCAACCAGTGCCAAATCAACTAGGGACAACCAAATCAGTGTAATTTTAAGGGGGGATGGGCGCATTTATTCACTAATTTATATATCTTTATTAATGTGTTTAGTTTCCTCCCTAGTCTCCATCAAGCATCAAAGAACACTCTCCCACCAGACCAAGATAAATTTGTAAATTTTTCGATAAAAAATTACACGAAAAGTGCTAATATTGACAAATAAATGGGGCAAAAGATCTTAAAAACGTCGAAATAATGGACCAAACGTCTTAAAACCTGAAAACCAATGGAGCTCAACATGAAAGAAAAGGGGGTCCAGAAAAAGCAACTACCTCCCCCTCAAAGAACTAACCTAACTCTACCTAACCTAACCTAACCTAACAGTACTGGTTGAGTTGGCACTGGTTGAGAGCTGCTGGTTAAAATGGTTTACTGGTTGATATGCTACCCTAACACTACCTAACCTAACCTAACCTAACCGTACTGGTTGAGAGCTGCTGGTTAACATGGTCTACTGGTTGAGTGTGGTCTGGTAACCATTCCTCTGTGCTGAATAATTGGAAAGGTGTGTGTGTTCCAATCCGCCTCACATCATTTTATCCCGGAGATATGAATACTACTATATTCCCACCAACATTACAGGAGACCAAAGTGAACCGGCACCACATAGAAACACTCACTCACTCACTCTCCCTCTCCCTCTTAAGTAAGTGAAGCGACCTGAAGGGAGTGAAGTGTTTTTAAAGTGAGATAAGTGTTTTTTAAAGTGAGTTTAGTGTTTTTAAAGTGAGTTAAGTGTTTTTAAGTGAGTGAAGTGATCTGAAGAAAGTGATCGTCACCATGCCTCGTGCCTGTACGAACTGCGCCGGTAGGTTTGGTGCTTCCATGTTTGCTCCTGCCGTTCCACAAGTCTGCCGACTCTGCCAGCAACGAGAGGATTTGACAGCAAAATTGGATGAAGCCCACAACAAGATCAACGCCCTCACCAGGAAGCTGGAATCACTCCAAGAGTTTGAAACACTCAACGTTGGAGTATCACTAACTCCAATTGTTTCAATTCCAACATCCACCACCGCCCCAACGTCATCTGCCAACAATCCAACACCTGCAGTAGCCAGTGCAGCATCTTCTGACGAACCTGAGCCGACATCAAACCAGGACAGCCGCCCTGTTCACCTTAGTCTCTCCCCCACTCCTCATGCAAGAAGCCTGCTAGCACGAACAGTACCAACCTCTCGCCACCGTTCTAACCACTCCTCTCCCCGACCTGTACGCAGAGTCCCGCCACCACAGGTTTCCGGATTTACACCAGTGAGGAACGGTACACGGCCAACGCAGAAAAGGTCTCATCTACCAGTCACAATGTCAAACAGATTTGAGATATTGGTAGAGATGGAAAACGAACCAGAAGAGACCAGGCTCGTTGGGGATTCCATCCTACGAGGACAGGTCGAAGAGTTCTGCGACAGAGTCCCAAATCAACGAAAAAGATTTTGCATCCCAGGAGCTGGACTGGACAACATTTTGGAAGCCTTCGAAGATACCACAAAGGATGCAAATGAAAATACCCTTTTTGTCATCCATGCTGGTTCAAATGATGTCATGCGCACCCGATCCGAAGAGTTGATGGAGAAATATCGGAAGATGATTCAGCACTACAAAAACAAGTCAAAGAATATCATCATCTCAGGCATTCTCCCCAAGATCGACGCACCTGACAAATTCTACGACAAGGCCTTCAGCACAAATAGCCGACTAAAATATTTGTGTCTGAGGGAAGAAGTTGAATTCATCAACCTCTGGGACAACTTCTACAATCAGCCTACTCTGTTCCGCAAGGATGGCACTCATCTAAACCCTGTGGGTTCAGCACGCATGGGTCGTCTCCTACACGAAGCAGTCCGCAGCCATGGATAAAAAAACGCCATCCGAGAAGAAGCAGCAGTGACATAAATCCTCCAACGCCAAGCAAAAAACAGAGGAAACCGAGGACCACCAGCGATAAGGACCGAAGATAGCGAGGACCGAGGACAGCCATGAACATAAATGTAGATCCGACAAGAACCAAAAATATTATTAAAGAGCGTTCCGTGAGTTCTAAAATAACAAATTTAAAGGTTTTCTATGCAAACGCTCGTAGCATACGCAATAAATTTTCAGATTTAGAGGAGCTAGTGTTTACAGAAAATTATGATGTGATTGGCATAACAGAATCTTGGCTCAATACAGAAGATAGCGACTTTTTAGCAGAGTATTCACTTCCCGGTTATGTAATGTTTGAGAAAAGCCGAATAAATCGAAATGGAGGTGGCGTTTTACTTTATATCAAAGAAAGTCTTAACCCTACCCTCTTGTTAAAACCTCAAATTGTGAACGTCGACACATCTTTTGTGCTAATAAAGAATAATAAAGGTACAAAAATAATACTTGCGTTAATATACAGACCTCCAGCTCAATCAGTGCAAACTGACCGAGAAATTTACGAACAAATTGCAGATGTAAGTAACTCACAAGATACCGTTATTTTTGGCGACTTTAATTTACCTGTGACCAAGAGGGGCGATACTCTTACTTCACACTCCGGACATGACTTGTATACGAACTTGCAAGAGAGTTCGCTTTATCAATTTGTTCGAACGCCGACCCGTGGTAATAACGTTCTTGACATTGTACTTGCAACAAAAGAAGAATTGATAGAGAATTTGAATGTTGGTGATGAATTCAGTAACAGCGACCATTGTACGATAACTTTCACTTTAAAGTTTACTAGTAACGAACCAAATAGTAGCATCGAAAAAGTCCCTAATTTCAAGAAAGCAAACTTCCATAAACTTAGAGATATGTTTAAAGAAACTGATTGGAGCTTTTTAATTAACAATAACGACATAAATACATCTTGGAAGTTATTCGAAACCACTTACCTAAAAGCAGTGCAAGACTGCATACCATCGAAAATAGGGCGTCCAGGCCATAATAAGCCCATATGGTGGAATAAAGATATTTCAAACTGCCTGCTTGCTAAAAAAATTGCTAATGATAGATTAAAATCCTCACAAAATGACGAAGAACGGGTTAAATTTGTAGAGCTACGACGCAAAGCCAAAAAGTTAATTAAGCAAATTAAAAAGACCTTAGAGTTACATATTGCGAATCAAAGTAAAACAAACCCGAAAGAATTCTATAGTTATATCAGAAAGAAAAAAGTAGTTACTTCAACTGTTGGACCGTTAGTCGATGAAAATGGAGAATACACCAAAGACGGAGTACAAATGAGTAATGCCCTCAATACCTTCTTTGCATCAGTTTTTACAACAGAAGACCTCAGTGATATCCCTACACCATCGCCGATTCAGATTGATAATTCAGATGTTTCTAAGCAATATCACCGTTACAGAGAGAGAAGTATTGAATTGTTTAGATAAACTCAAGGTAAATAAAACGCCTGGACCTGATACAATCTCGCCTAGAGTTCTAAAGGAAGCTAAGGATGAGCTCTCCAAACCACTGACATTACTATTCAATAAATCCTTGCAGTCTGGAACTATGCCTGATCAGTGGAAGCTAGCCAACGTAACACCGATATTAAAAAAGGCAGCAAATCCCTACCCAGTAAACTATCGTCCAATTAGCTTAACCTCATTTGTATGTAACTGCTAGAAAACGGTCATACGAGACAGACTCGTAAATCATTTAGAGGAAAATAACATACTTAAAGATACTCAACACGGCTTTCGTAAAAAACGTTCCTGTTTAACAAACCTCTTAGACTTCTTCCACGATATCCTCAACCTCTACGATGAGAGTAAAGCTGTAGATATTATATACCTTGATTTTCAAAAGGCCTTTGACAAAGTTCCCCACAAACGTTTACTGCTAAAACTAAAAGCGCATGGAATACAAGACGGTGTGTTGAAATGGATAGAAAATTGGCTCAGCAACAGAAAGCAAAGAGTAGTCATAAACGGTAAGGCATCTAAATGGACCAATGTAAGTAGCGGGGTACCCCAGGGATCGGTACTAGGACCAATTATCTTTCTAATATACATCAACGACATAGATGAGGGTCTCACCTGTACAATCTCAAAATTTGCTGACGATACAAAAATTGCAAATAGCGTACTCTCAAAAGAACAAGTTGACGATATGCAACACAATCTAGATAAATTGTCATGTTGGGCCCAAATTTGGCAAATGAGTTTCAATGCGGATAAATGTAAAGTACTACATATCGGATACCTAAATGAGAAAGCAAACTATTCGATGAATGGCACTCAGCTTAAAAATGTAAACAGAGAAACCGATCTGGGAGTAACAATATCGAGTAACCTAAAACCGAGTCAACAATGTTCAGAAGTTGTTAAGAAGGCAAACAAAATAATTGGCTTTATAGGCAGGTCATTTGAGCATAAATCCAAAGAAGTTATCCTAACCCTTTACAATTCCCTAGTCCGCCCTCTTCTGGAATACTGCGTTTAATCCTGGTGCCCTTATTACCAAAAAGACATAAACAAGCTAGAACGAGTTCAACGTAGAGTTACCAAAATGATACCTAGCCTAAAGAACAAACCATACGAAGAGCGTCCTAGAGAATTAAATCTATTTCCTTTAACCCAGCGCAGATTAAGAGGTGACTTAATTCAAGTGTTCAAAATCATCAAAGGCATCGACAATATGAACTGTAGTAAGTACTTCACTATCGACCAATCTAATTACACGCGGGGAAACGGTTGCAAAATTATTGGTAAATCCTTTAACTCGCACGAATCTAAGAATTTCTTCTTCAATCGAGTTGTCAACTTGTGGAATGGGCTTCCCCGAAACGTTATAGACTGCATCACCGTTGATTCATTTAAACTCCGCCTAGACAAATATCTCGTATCAAACCCGCGACTGACTGCGTTTGTAAATGAATAACTTTATTTTATCCCCCCCTCAGTTACTAACCCATCTGTCCTTTACTAACTTCCTAATCCTGCCACGGACATTAGTTCCAGGGCAGTAATTCCCTTTCCAATGTTCCCTTACCCACTCTAAACCACTGTTAGGACACTTGATCCTCAGTGTTTTGGAGGACAAGCAACCTAGAAGGGTCACTAGATCTGTTGTTGCTTGATTTCCTTTGTACTCCTTTGTACTCCCCCCCCCCACCCCTCTCACTCACTCTCTCTCTCATTATCCATTGCATACCTACTCCTTCCTCTAGTGTACCTCAGAGAGAGAGAGAGAGAGAGAGAGAGAGAGAGCGAGAGCGAGAGAGAGGAGGAAGATTGATGGTGAGATGGTTCCAGCTTAATATAATCGTCTTGGGTCTGACCATTTCCTACCTACCAAAGTTTGGGTCCTCACTGGCACATACCAACATTTCCAACACGTACTCTCTATCACAATAATTATTATTTTTGTTTTTTATTTTTTATTTTTTTGTTCCCTAGACCTCTATCAAGCTTCAAATTACACCCCCTTGACCGTCTTCCTTTCAAGATAAATTTGTCCATTTTTCGGTAGAAAAATTTCCCGGCCGAAGGTGTATTCCTCTCAAATTACAGGCTCGCTATCGCCCACCAGGACAAAATCAACAGCCATGTGGCACGAAAGGTCTTAAAATTGACAAATATTGGGAGAACATTCTTGTATGTATGTATACAGTATATACTCTGGCACCTTCCCTAGTTTTCCTATTTTTTTTTTCATGGGGGTGGCCGACTGGAGACGAGCCCGAACAGGGACATCAGAACACATCCGCAAAACAAAACAAAACATTAAATCTCACACCCATCTAGGTCGCCCAGGAGAAATACCCAAAGACCTAGGCCCATTTGGGGTCCCCAGCAAAAGATTCCTAGGTCCCAGATCCCCTAAAGAGGTGCCGATTTCCGCAGGCAGACCCGCAGCGAAGCTTCACCACCACAAGCCCACCCACCATGTTTCCAGGCACACCCTTCATTATCACCGTCTCCCCCGGGCCAGGCGCCTGATGGACTACTATCTAATCCAACTGGCGCATGACCCTCTCTCCCAAACGACCCCGTTTACATTCATCTATTTACAAGCATTCTCCATTCATTCCTGTGTATTACCACTTCCTTTGCCTGATCTATAGTCATTCCTCTATCATCCAAAGCTTGTTTTACACAGTCTCTCCATCTTAATGGGGGTCTTCCTGCCCTTCTATCTCCCCTTGTATCTGACTCACATATTCACTTTGTAAGCCTTTCATCTTCCATTCGTTCAACAAGACCATGCCAACTCAGCACCCTTCTGTCCACTCTGGCCGATAAATGTTCCTGCTGCCCCACTCTCCTACGTATCTCTTCATTCCTCAATCTGTCTCTACGAGTAACTCCACACATACTCCTCAAGCAGCTCATCTCCATCACATCCAGCTTTCTTCTCTCTTTGTCCTTCAGAGCCCATGTCTCAGCCCCATACATCACTGTTGGCACAACAATTCCTTGATACATTGCACTTTGTACTTTCATTCCGAGATTTCTCGTCTTCCACATACTTCCCATTGCTCCGAAAACCTTCCTTCCTTCACACACTCTCTGTTTTACCTCCATTTCCATACCTCCACTCCTGCTTATCGTTCCTCCTAGATATTTAAAACACTGCTTGTTCTAATATTTCCCCATCCAGCCTCTCATCTAGATTCACCTTACGATCACCCCTATTACACACCATTACTTTACTTTGATTGAGATTCGCCTTCAGTTTCCTCCTACCACAAACCACACCAAACTCTTTGACTACTCGCTGCAGTTCCTCCTCAGAATCCGCCAGAATCGTCTTCAGCGAAAAGCAACTGATTCAACTCCCAATCTCTACCATTCTTTCCTTCTAAACCCAATCCTCTTCCCATAGTTCTCATTTTCACCTCCCTCACCACACCATCTATAAACATATTAAACAGCCATGGTGACATTACACAACCTTGTCGCAAACCTACATTTACCTCAAACCATTCACTCAACTCACCATTTCCTACTCTAACACACGGTTTGCTCCCTTCATAAAAACTCTTAACTGCTTCTAACAAATTTCCTCCAATTTCATAAATCTTTAACACCTTCCACATTGCTTCACGATCCACATGATCATACGCTTTTTTCAAATCCATAAAAGCCCAAAATATCTCCTTATGCTTCTCTACATACTTCTCGCATAACTGTCTTACTGCAAACATCTGATCCACGCACCCTCTTCCTCTCCTAAAACCGCACTGTTCTTCTCCTATTGCAACTTCCGTACACTTTATTATCCTCTCTATCAACACCCTGCCATACAGCTTTCCAACCACTGATAATAAACTAATACCTCTATAACTTGAACTCCTGCCAATCTCCCTTTTCCTCTAATATATAAAATAGCCAAACAAATGAGCGACCATCTTAACATTTCCGACTATAATCCATTCATTATTATATGTAGGCGAGAGATCTTAACTTATATCCTCCATAACTCAGACACTACTAGAGTAATCAAGTTAATAATTCTACCATTTAGGAAAAGTCGGCCAGAAAATAGATGTGGGGATTTACGGCCAATTTGCTGTAGCCCTTTTCGAGTTACAGAGGATAGAGGTCTTAATTTTTTCGCCTACTTACAGCGAATAGACTATAGCTCATTAACCCTTTCAAGATCCAACACCCATTTCTGTTCTGTTTTCTGGCTATTATTAGACGATTTTATTCAGATTAAGAAGGGTGTATGGAAGTCAGAGGATTAATTTAGATAGTCTTTTCCCTTACAATTCCCACAGATCCTTCCTAAGCTGTAAACAATCGTCAAATGATAGCCAAAACATACTGCCAAAATGTGATATAATCTTCAAAGGGTTAAGTGATGGATGGATCAATATCATAAACTAAAAATGGGTGTGACTGAGTTCACTAAACATATCGGTCACATGTTGAGTTTGTTATTAGTTACTTTAGCTTCCCCAAGCAATTTTCAAGTTAGTAATTTAATGTTCTTATATTGTGTTACTTATTTTGTTATATATTTTGTATTCACAGTTAATTAGTTGATTAGCATACTTTTTGTTTTTAGATTTAAAGGGTATACAAGCCCACATTCTGAAACGCATTTAGATAAAGAGGTTTGGCAAAAGTTCTAGATTAGTTTGTTTGTTATGGTCAAGTGTGCAACCACATTAAGGGACAGTGGTTATATTTGGGTCTATTTTTTTCTTCAATGTTTTAGTTTCCTCCCTAGAATTACATCAAACTTTAAAAAACATCCATTAGGTCCCCTTTATAGATAAATGTGTACATACTTTGTTAAAAAAAAATCCCATACAGACATACTATCGTTCGCCAGGAAATAAAATCGACACCTACATACGGTATAAAAAAAATGAGGCGAAAGGTCTAAAAAACGATAAACTACTGGGGCAACCATCTTAAAATGTGAAAACTAATGGGTCTTAGAATGAGGGAGAAGGGGGGGGGGGGGTCAGAGAACCTGCCCATCCCCCCTTAATTAGCAAAACAAAAAAACACAAAAAACAAAAACAAAATAATTAATAAATAAAAAAATAAACAAATAATTACAAAATGGCTATGATATACCACATGAACAACACAAGCTAGTAAATAGTTAATTTATGGCTGTTATAAAATTTTACTCCGTGTTTATAATTACTATGAAATAATCAACTCTGTCCGGACTGCATTAATATTAAGAGAGCCAACATTGTATGGAGAAATCCGGCTTCGCCAGAGACATTTTTCTATCGACAAATTTACAAATTTAGCTTGTTGTAAAAACAAATATACAGTATGTATGCTGGCGCGCTACCACTCTCCAGGAAAATATTGACACCTGGATGGGGTAAACGTCTTAAAACAGTAGGCTGAATGGGGCCGAATGTACAGGGTGATTCCAAAAAAGTGTAATGATTTCACATGTATGTCATTTCTTCATTTTTTAACCTACACACTTTATCTTTTCAGGTTGTGATTGTGGTATCATGCCATTTGGCATAAGTCAACTACAAGGTTCTAGCTAAAATGGTATTCACAGCCGAGCAGAAAGTCAAGATAGTTGAATTCTGTTATGAGACCAAATCGTACGTCACAGTCCGTCGTCGGTTCTGCCGCGAGTTCAAAGTTCAAACACGTGATGGACCTAAAAATAATGTTATACTGAGGTTTGTCAAGCACTTTGAGAGCAAGGGTACTGTCCACAGCACACACAAGGGGAACAGTGGACGTCCAGCAGCAGTCACAAAGAACCAGGCAAACATTGATACTGTGCGCAACTCAGCCATCAGAAGCCCAAAGAAGTCTCACCGCCGCCGCTCCCAAGAGTTGGGACTCTCCCCCTCCAGTCTGTTGCATATAATGACCAAGGAGCTCAAGCTATTCCCTTACACCATATCTGTGAGGCATAAACTAAAAGCTGAGGACATGCAAAGAAGGCATGTCATGTGTGATTGGCTCAGCCAAAAGCTTGAACGCACCCCAGGATGGATCAACCACATCTGGTTCTCCGACGAGGCACACTTCCACATCAACGGCTCCATCAACAACCATAACAACATCTTCTGGGGCTCTGAGCTACCCGAGGAGATCACAGAGAGGCAGCTGAAGGACCCAAAGCTCACTGCCTTTGTGGCTTACAATGCCAGGCATGGATGTCTTGGTCCCTACCGGTTCGAAGAAGGTGGTCGGACCGTCACCATCAATGCTGAACGTTACCGTGAGATCATCAGGCAGTTCCACATTGACCTGAGTGCATCCCTCACTGCAGGCCAGCTCCGTATGGCCTGGTTCATGCAGGATGGGGCCCCACCTCATACTGCATATGCCACCATTGACTATCTGCAACAGCTCTTTAACAACCGCCTCCTTGCTCTCGGCACCACACACGAATGGTCGCCTTACAGCCCCGACCTGAACCCACTGGACTTCTGGCTGTGGGGGGCTGCCAAGGGATCTGTGTTCGCTGACAAACCTGATGCACTGGCTCAGCTCAAGCTGAATGTGACCAACTACGTCCAACAAGTCACACCTGAGACCCTAAGGAAAGTGAGACAGAACTTTGGGGTCAGAATCAAAGCATGTCTCAATCGCAATGGCGCACATTTAGAGAACGTGAATTACAAGAAATTTGTGTGAATGCTGATTTAGGACAATCCAGTGCCATTTTGTTCTCAGCTGAGTTATTGAGTTCACAATTACTGTTCTAAAAATGGCATGATGTGTATTTTCATTAAATTCTCAGTTCAATGCTATATGAGCTGTCCTTCTCTCAGAATAAACATGTGAAATTATTACACTTTTTTTTAATCACCCTGTATATACGGCAAAGAGAGAGGGAGAGAAAGAGAAAAGAAGCGAGGTGATCTCCCTTAATAATAATCATCACTTGCTTGGCTTGAATAACTAATTAACACTAATGGTGCCATGACCTATCATGGCTACAACATATTGAGAGGTCTTCTGTATTTGACATGTATTGTTATGCAAGTTCTTTTAATATACTGTATTCTAGTGATATATATGATTTCTTATCATTGTATTTACTGCACTTCGCTGTATTTGTTGTATGCTAATTGGTTTCTGGTATACCGTTTCACCAAGAATAATGACTTGCGGGTAATCTCTGACCGGATTAACATATATGCATATCCTTCCATCTATAAATCATACACCTGCGGCCAGTACTTCCGGTTCTTAATCCTTTCTGTACCGGTGACGTTTTATATATTTGATTCAAGCTACATTTAGACGATTTTATGATGGTTGGGAAGGATATTTGGCAGCTAAAAGGATTACCGGAGATAGTCTGTATCCTCGTCATAGGCATACGTTCTTCCTAAGCTGAATAAAATCGTTTAGCTGCGACCAGAATATAATGAACAGGATTTCACCGGTAATGAACGAGTTAATTCACCCACCACGCATGTATCAAGTGAGCGTGAAAACGATTAATTTCAAACAGGTTCAATTAGTCGCTTGCATTCAAACTCGATTGACCAAAATCATTTATAGTTTTAGTTATATATACCTAACTTAGCCATCATTTACCTCAACGTTCTGAAGATTATGACGCATTTTGACAATTTATTCTGGCTGTCGTCCGACGATTACATGCAGTTTTGGAAGGATCTGTGGGAATTATACGGGTAAAGACTATCTCAATTAATCCTCTGACCTCCATATACCATTCCTAATCTGAATAAAATGGTCTAATAATAGCCAGTAAACAGACAATGATTGTATAATTGGACATGGATGCGAAACAATACGCCTCTGTTCACCCCTTTGTCCTATTCTGCTAACTGTCCCAAAACCATCCTCCCTGTCCACCTGACCTCACACCTATCCCCGTGCCCCCATACTTATCCTCCCGTCATACTTGCCACCCTGCCCCCACATCTGCCCTCCTGTTCTCATGCCTGCCCCTGCCTGGAGACTCCCTGGTGATCATTAACAGTCCAGGTACCCTTGCCCGGAGGTCATTAAGGTGATGGATGAGGGTTTACGGCTTCTCACTCCTCTGTCATTAACCCGTTCACTACCGGTCACGTCCTTTTCATTGTATTTTGGCAACTATTACATTATTTTATTCATCTTACGAAGGATCTCTAAAAAGACAATCTCATATTATTCTTTAAGGTACCACAGAGCCTTCCTTTAGAAAATCGTTTAATAGTGTCCAGATTATGATGAAAAGGACGTGACCGGTACTGAACGGGTTAACCAGGCTAGAGAGTGTTGGGAAGCAATGGGCCTCACATATAGTTACTTAGATACACAGACTGCACAGACTTTGTGGTCCCTAGTAGACAATCTAGACTTAATGCTTAAATAGAATTGGCTACAAAGTGGAAGGCAAGGATAGCAAAGCACAAGGCTCTCTCCCCACCCACCGCTCCTCCGACCATTAGTAGGCATGAGATTTAGTTGGAGAAACAAGTCCCCCAGCAGAATGAGAACAAATTATACTGGAAAATTCATAGTAAAGAACGAAGTTGAGAAATATTATATACTACTGATACTTAACCAATTTTTTTGTTTACCTAAATTATTCCAACCTCCTCAAAATGGATGTCTACACTCCTTTTAAATGTGTCAATTGTCTTACATTGTACCACTTTTGCTGGCAGTTTGTTTCACTCATTGACCACACTGTAGGTGAAGTGCTTTGCGACATGGAAATTCGCCCTCCTGGTTGTTAATTTCATTCCATTTCCCCGAGTTAATGAACTAATATCGATTTTAGAAAGTGAATCTACATCAATTTTGTCAAAGCCCTTTAATATCTTGAAACACTCTAATAATTGACCTTGCAATCTTTTTATCTGAAGTGAAAATATTCTGTATTTTAATCTTTCATGATATGATTTATTTCTTAGTGACGATATCAACTTTGTCGCTGCTCTACGTTGCACCGACTCGAGTTTCTCAATGTCCTTATTCAGATAAGGAGACCAATATTGCACGCCATATTCAAGATGGGCCTCACTATTCTTTTAAATAACGGTACTATAATATTTTCATTGTTATAAGTAAAATTGCTTTCAATTTTCAAAATTTCCCAATGCTCGATTAGCCTTGGTCGTAGCTGCTTCACATTAATCTGAAGTCTTTAGGTTTTCAGATATAAGAACCCAGGTCTTTCACTAACGCACTTCTTTTGATAGGCTGGCCTTTCATCTTGTATTCATATTTATTGTTTTATTACCTATTTACAAGACCTGGCATTTGTCAACATTGAATGGAATCTGCCATTTTTCTGACCACTCAACTATTTTATTTAAATCAGATTGCAGTTTATTTCTGCCTTCTTCGGTTAATACCGAATTATCTATCTTTGTGTCATCAGCTAACTTTGAAATATTATTATTTAGTTCTACATCGATGTCATTTATATAGATTAGAAACAAAATTGGGCCAAGGACTGATCCCTAAGGCACTCCACTATAAACTGGCTCCCATTCAGAGAGAGAGAGAGAGAGAGAGAGAGAGAGAGAGAGAGAGAGAGTACAAAGGAAAGCAAGCAACAACATATCTACTGATCCTTACTAGGCTGTTTGTATCCAAACTACTTAGCCAATTATTTAACCCCTTCTGTACCGGGGATGTCTGTTGTATTATTTCAGCTATATTTAGAAGATTTTGTGCAGCTAAAGAAGGATCTGTGGTAGTAAAAATAGTTAAGTAAAGTAGTTCGAAGCCTGTTAATTGCTGGAGGCCCTTTTAAAAAATAACGAAATGGTCTAAAAGTATCCTGAATATAGGTAAAATTACGTCGCCGGTACAGAAGGGGTTAAGAGAGAAAAGATGGTTTGGAAAGGACAGGATTAATCTTGTCCATGCAGAATGGATAAACTAACATCGTACTCAACAAGACAATTATAAAAATATAAGTATTATACTGTCTATTCTACCAAAAGAGGTACTGTGAGAGGAGTGTAAATAGTTGTACTAAGATATTAACATTATGGAGACACGCCAAGAAGTACATCAAACAATGGAAGTATGTCAACGAGGGACTGAATTTTGTTTGAGTGATGAGTAGAGAGCTTATAAAAGAGGGTACACCAATTGTTGAATAAATTAACATATCTAGGTGCTGGCGAAACTTTTAGGGAGGAAGCTAAAAATATGATAAAAGTATGAATAAATTGACCAATATATAACCCCTTCAAATATAATAATAAGTACACCTTGCAAATCTAACACTTCGGAAAGGAAACTAATAACAATGAAATTGGTAGTGTGAGGTCTATCAGAGGGCAGGATTTGTGGGACCACCAGTACAAGGGAGGGAATTACCTGGTTAAAGCTGGTACCACACGAGAGCTTTTATAGTCAACATTCGATGATCAACATTTGTCTGGCAATATTTCTGAATTATTTAGCACTGGTATCGGAAACTAGACTGCTTTAGATGAATTTGGGTAACATGCAAATAGTAAATGTTGACCTCATAGGCTGACAGACCAGTGTTGAGGATACATGTTAAATGAAAAAGTGTCCGTGTGATACCGGCTTTATGGTGGGTGATGGCTGGGACGGCTGAAGGTTAATTAGGGGGGGGGGTTCACCTGCTTTTGTTTATCTCCTCTTCTCTTTTTCTCTGGCTTGCATCCATTCGGCCCCATTCAGCCTACTGTTTTAAGACGTTCATCCCCATTCAGGTGTTGATTTTTTCTAGGCGAGCGGCAGCGGGCCAGCATTTATATTTATAAATGTTTTCGACAGCAGGCTAAATTTGTACATTTTTCGATAGAAATATGTCTCCGGAGAAGCCAGATTTCTCCATACAATGCTGGCTCGCTATCGCTCGCCAGGAAGAAATCGTCATCTGAATGGGAATATGCGTCTCAGAACAGTAGGCTGAATGGGGCCGAATGGATACAACCCAGAGAAAGAGAGAAAAGGAAATAAAAAAACAAAGCAGGTTACTCCCCTTAACCCCTTCTGTACCGGCGACGTCTTTTTTATGCAATTTAACCTACATTTAGACGATTTTATGAAGCTTAGGAAGGATATATGGTGGCTAAAAGGATGAATTATGATCGTCTGTATATAGCCTTTTAATGAGTAGACGGCCTTCCTAAGCTGTACAAAATCGTCTAATAGTCACCGAAATATAATGAAAAGTACGTCACCGGTACAGAAGGATATATACCCACTCTCTACCGGTGACGTTTTGTATATTTGATTTCACTTACATTTAGACAATTTCATGAAGCTTAGGCAGGATAGCCTAAATGTGGTAGCTAAAGGGATGAATTGAGATAGTATTTACGTAGCCTTTTAATGGGTAGACGTCCTTCCAAAGCTGAATAAATCGTCTAATAGTTGCCAGAATATAATGAACTTTATTCTACTCAACAGCTGAGCTCTGGAACTCTAACCCAGAATCAGTCTTTCCCTCTTCCTATGACTTAAATTGCTTCAAACTCCGTGTGTCCAGGCATTTTGGCTCGAACGTCCCTTGATTTTGTCCCTGTCACTCTTTCAACTATGGGGGAGGCACTCGCTATAGGCAGTTCTGCCCTTTGCCTCCCTCAATCACATAGAAAAACAAAACAAAAAGGACGTTGCTGGTATCAGAAGGGGTTAATCATTGGTTTGTGAACGACTTTTAACCCTTCTGTACCGGCGACGTCTTTTTTATATTATTCTAGCTAGAGTTAGACAAGTTTGTGTTGTTTAAGATGGATCTGTGGTAGTAAGAAGGGTTAAGTGTGCTAGTTCTAAGCCTGTTAATTGCTGGAGGCCCTTTTGTAACTGAATATAATCGTCTAATAGTAACCAGAATAAAGTTAAAAGGACGGCACCGGTACTGAAGAGGTTAACAATATGGTTTATTCCCACGATATGCAGTACTATATCGTAAGGAATGTCACTCTTCATCTAAAATGACCAGTGGTAATGGCCGTTCAAATAGTATTTGTATTTTATATTAAGGTACATCCCGTTCTTATTATTAATCCTCCATTACAAACCCTAATGTACTTGAATAAATGAATGGGAGCATATGATCCACCCGGGATTCGAACTCGGGACACCACACCTAACATAAGCACCTAACCCATTTACACCACCTATACAGTTATACCATCGAAGTTGCAGCTGAGGAAATGTGGTCATCTATAAGTATCTGTATATATTGTTTGCTAACATTTCATGACGTCCCAACTAGCTCAACAATGGGAGGTTAATAGTTGCTCTCAAGACCCCCTTCAAAATAAATGTGTACATTTGTCGGTAGAAATTGACTGCCGACACAACTAGCTATTGTGTCGTATTCGTTTATTAATTGATTAATATACTGATTGAACAATTGCTACACATTTAATTTTAATTGACACACACACACACACACACACACACACACACACTCTCTCTCTCTCCCTTCTATTTGTTTCACCCATTTCATTCTCCCTCGCTCAACTGACTTTCCTCTCTCCCTCGCTCTCTCTCTCCCTCTCTCTCGAATTAAGTCCTGACCACCTCGTTTGGATCGTAAAGTCTGTGTGGCCAGTGTATCTATGTTAATCTCTCTCTCTCTCCTACCTCCTCTCTCTCTCTCTCTGCCTCCCCTTCCCCCCATCCCTCTTTCTCTCCCCCCTCTCGCTCTCTCTCTCTCTCTCTCTCTCTCTCTCTCTCCTTGTCTTCCATCTCGTTTCTCTCTCTCTCTCTCTCTCTCTCTCTCTCTCTCTCTCTCTCTCTCTCTCTCTCTCTCTCCTTGTCTTCCACATCTCTGCTATAAAAGTGTTCTTGTGTATGGTAAGCCTTCTCCGCTGTTATATTGTCCAGGCTTGTTCTCACTGTACACAATAAATATGCTCTCCAGTTCTGGCAGTTCCTTTGTTGTCCACTTGAGAGAATTAAGGGGAGGTTTTTGGTGTGTTCCTTACCTTTGGATACCTTTGGATGTGTTCGCCGCTCTTCTAGCGGCACCAAGGAGCGCGACGCCCCTCGTTATGGGTGGTGATTTGGTGCAGTAGACTGTTTGAAGCGACAGCTTGCTCCCTTGCGAGGATGGGCTCGTCTGGCACTTTTTGCAGTTCGACATCTAGGGCTCTCTTGAAGTTGTCTAACGAGATGTCCCTCATGTCTCTTACTCGCCGTGACCTCTACCTCGCCTACCCCCCTACCCTAGACCTCCATCAAGCTAACAATTACACCCCCTAGACCCCTTTTCAAGATAAATTTCTAAGTTTTTCAGCCGGTTCCTCTCAAATTATAGGCTCGGTATCGCTTGCCATTTAGGTTTCGATTTTTGTTCCTGGCGAACGATAGCGAGCCTGTAATTTAGGGGGAACCAGCCTTTGGTCGAGACATTTTCTACCGAAAAAGGTACCAATTTATATCGAAGAGGGGGCTAAACTAAACTAATAATCTCCCCCTAACATGTTAATGAGTCAGTATGTCTGTGCGTGAGAGAGAACGAAAAGGAGAGAGAATAATGTTTATACATTAAGGGGGAGGCAGTCGCTTTTTTAAGACGTTCAGCCCCTTAGTTTGGCAATTTAAACACATTTCGCTCCATTTTGTTGTCAATTTTAATACCTTCTGTGCAATATAAGTGTCATTTTTTTCTGGTGAGCGATAGCGAACCTGTCAAAATTTTCTTCCGAAAAATGTACAAATTTATCTTGAATAATAACAATAATAGACCAAAACACCAGCCACTAGCCTATTAAACTAACAGGTATCCAAGGAAATATATAGTGTTTGTAGTCATTATTTATCATTAATATATAGTGTTTGTAGTCATTATTTATCATTAATATATAGTGTTTGTAGTCATTATTTATCATTAATATATAGTGTTTGTAGTCATTATTTATCATTAATATATAGTGTTTGTAGTCATTATTTATCATTAATATATAGTGTTTGTAGTCATTATTTATCATTAATATATAGTGTTTGTAGTCATTATTTATCATTAATATATAGTGTTTGTAGTCATTATTTATCATTAATATATAGTGTTTGTAGTCATTATTTATCATTAATATATAGTGTTTGTAGTCATTTTATCATTAATATATAGTGTTTGTAGTCATTATTTATCATTAATATATAGTGTTTGTAGTCATTATTTATCATTAATATATAGTGTTTGTAGTCATTATTTATCATTAATATAGTGTTTGTAGTCATTATTTATCATTAATATATAGTGTTTGTAGTCATTCTTTATCATTAATATATAGTGTTTGTAGTCATTCTTTATCATTAATATATAGTGTTTGTAGTCATTCTTTATCATTAATATATAGTGTTTGTAGTCATTATTTATCATTAATATATAGTGTTTGTAGTCATTATTTATCATTAATATATAGTGTTTGTAGTCATTATTTATCATTAATATATAGTGTTTGTAGTCATTATTTATCATTAATATATAGTGTTTGTAGTCATTATTTATCATTAATATATAGGTTTGTAGTCATTATTTATCATTAATATATAGTGTTTGTAGTCATTATTTATCATTAATATATAGTGTTTGTAGTCATTATTTATCATTAATATATAGTGTTTGTAGTCATTATTTATCATTAATATATAGTGTTTGTAGTCATTATTTATCATTAATATATAGTGTTTGTAGTCATTATTTATCATTAATATATGTGTTTGTAGTCATTATTTATCATTAATACATAGTGTTTGTAGTCATTTTTTATCATTAATATATAGTGTTTGTAGTCATTATTTATCATTAATATATAGTGTTTGTAGTCATTATTATCATATATAGTGTATGTAGTCATTAAATATCATTAATATATAGTGTTTGAAGTCATTATTTATCATTAATATATAGTGTTTGTAGTCATTATTTATCATAACAATATAGTGTGTGTAGTCATTATTTTATCATTAATATATAGTGTTTGTAGTCATTATTTATCATTAATATATAGTGTTTGTAGTCATTATTTATCATTAATATATAGTGTTTGTAGTCATTATTTATCATTAATATATAGTGTTTGTAGTCATTATTTATCATTAATATATAGTGTTTGTAGTCATTATTTATCATTAATATATAGTGTTTGTAGTAATTATTTATCATTAATATATAGTGTTTGTAGTCATTATTTATCATTAATATATAGTGTTTGTAGTCATTATTTATCATTAATATATAGTGTTTGTAGTCATTTTTTATCATTAATATATAGTGTTTGTAGTCATTATTTATCATTAATATATAGTGTTTGTAGTCATTATTTATCATTAATATATAGTGTTTGTAGTCATTATTTATCATTAATATATAGTGTTTGTAGTCATTATTTATCATTAATATATAGTGTTTGTAGTCATTATTTATCATTAATATATAGTGTTTGTAGTCATTATTTATCATTAATATATAGTGTTTGTAGTCATTATTTATCATTAATATATAGTGTTTGTAGTCATTATTTATCATTAATTATAGTGTTTGTAGTCATTATTTATCATTAATATATAGTATTGTAGTCATTATTTATCATTAATATAGTGTTTGTAGTCATTATTTATCATTAATATATAGTGTTTGTAGTCATTATTTATCATTAATATATAGTGTTTGTAGTCATTATTATCATTAATATATAGTGTTTGTAGTCATTATTTATCATTAATATATAGTGTTTGTAGTCATTATTTATCATTAATATATAGTGTTTGTAGTCATTATTTATCATTAATATATAGTGTTTGTAGTCATTATTTATCATTAATATATAGTGTTTGTAGTCATTATTTATCATTAATATATAGTGTTTGTAGTCATTATTTATCATTAATATAGAGTGTTGTAGTCATTATTTATCATTAATATATAGTGTTTGTAGTCATTATTTATCATTTATATTTTGTGTTTGTAGTCATTATTTATCATTAATATATAGTGTTTGTAGTCATTATTTATCATTAATATATAGTGTTTGTAGTCATTATTTATCATTAATATATAGTGTTTGTAGTCATTATTTATCATTAATATATAGTGTTTGTAGTCATTATTTATCATTAATATATAGTGTTTGTAGTCATTATTTATCATTAATATATAGTGTTTGTAGTCATTATTTATCATTAATATATAGTGTTTGTAGTCATTATTTATCATTAATATATAGTGTTTGTAGTCATTATTTATCATTAATATATAGTGTTTGTAGTCATTATTTATCATTAATATATAGTGTTTGTAGTCATTATTTATCATTAATATATAGTGTTTGTAGTCATTATTTATCATTAATATATAGTGTTTGTAGTCATTATTTATCATTAATATATAGTGTTTGTAGTCATTATTTATCATTAATATATAGTGTTTGTAGTCATTATTTATCATTAATATATAGTGTTTGTAGTCATTATTTATCATTAATATATAGTGTTTGTAGTCATTATTTATCATTAATATATAGGTTTGTAGTCATTATTTATCATTAATATATAGTGTTTGTAGTCATTATTTATCATTAATATATAGGTTTGTAGTCATTATTTATCATTAATATATAGTGTTTGTAGTCATTATTTATCATTAATATATAGTGTTTGTAGTCATTATTTATCATTAATATATAGTGTTTGTAGTCATTATTTATCATTAATATATAGTGTTTGTAGTCATTATTTATCATTAATATATAGTGTTTGTAGTCATTATTTATCATTAATATATAGTGTTTGTAGTCATTATTTATCATTAATATATAGTGTTTGTAGTCATTATTTATCATTAATATATAGTGTTTGTAGTCATTATTTATCATTAAGGGGAAGGGTATATTGTTTGGGTTGATTTTTTCATACATATATATTTGTTCTTTAGTTTCCTCCCTTGACCTCCAACAAACTTTAAATATACATCCCCAAGATCCCCCTTCTAGATATATTAATACATCCCCAAGATCCCCCTTCTAGATATATTTATACATCAACAAGATCCCCCTTCTAGATATATTTATACATCCCCAAGATCCCCCTTCTAGATATATTTATACATTTTGTCGGTGGAAAAATGTCCAGGCCGAACGCCAGTCCCTTCTTAAATACAGGCTCGCCATCGCTCGCCACGAATATTTATCGACACCTATTGTAAATGATACGAAAAGTCTTAATATTGACAAATATATAGAGCGAAAGGTCATAAAATCACCAAACTAATGGAGAGAACGCCTTAAAATATGAAAACTAAAATTTAATATGAAAACTACACTCTTCAGAAAAATAGGAACAGTAGAATGTAGATACGAGGTGCCGTTGTAAAGGTTTATCCCTCAATACCTTCATCTGATCTGATTGGGCTAAACATGAGGGAGAAGGGGGGGCAGAATAATGCACCACAATATACCCCCTTAATGTGTATGTACGTTAAACAAATGGGTACCTCGGGTAATATAATAGAGTTTGTGGCCATTATTTCACATTAACCCCTTCAGCACCGGTGTCGTCCTTTTAACTGTTTTCTGGCCATTATTAGACCATTTTATTCAACTTAAAAGGGGACTCCAGCAATTGACCACTTGCTAATTTTGGTCTATGAGGAAGTTGGAGCTGTGGCCATCAATACATAGCAGAATTATCAGCTATAATACGGTCATAATACGTATATAAATACTTTAAACCAAATTGATCATACTTTGTATACATCAGAAAACCACATTATTATCGAATTTCTCTTTAATATCGATGTTCACGGCTCCAACATCCTTATAGCCTGAAACTCGCAAGTGGTTAATTAACAGGCTTCAAATTATCTCACTTAACTATATTTGCTACCATCGATACGTCCTAAACTGTACAAAATCGTCTAAATTTAGCTAGGATATAATTAATAAGACGTCGCCGGTACAGAAGGGGTTAAGAGGACTAATTAAATACGTGTTGCGTAATGACCTCCAACTTGTCTCTGCATTTGAATGGGGATTTATTTCAGCCCCAGTTCTAGCATAATTTATAACTTAAATTAGATATCTTCCGGGCCGGAAAATTTGTCTACCGAAAATTTGGTGTTCCTCCTGTTGTACAAAAAAAATACTGTGCTTCCGTGCTGTCCCTTTTGCCTAGGCAAAATCTTCCCTCTCTGTCTCTCCTCTAACACGTTCCCTTCTTGCTGGAAGTAATTTGCTCTCATTTAACCTGTCCCAACAAAGAAGGGTCACCGCTCTCAACCCTCCAACTATCGTCCAATTGTTCTCATCTCTTGCATCTCTTATTGTATTCTTACTTCCACTTTCTTAAGCATTTATCTCATAATCTACTATCAGATCGCAAGTATGGCTTCCTTAAGGGTGATCTTCTTTCATATCTTACTAATTCTTGGTCATCCTCCTTTCGGAACTTCGATGAGACCTATTCTATTGCACTAGACATATCGAAGGCCTTCGATAGAGTCTGGCACAAATTTATAATGTCTAAACTACCCTCCTTCGATTTCTATCACTCCATCTGTGCCTTTGTCTCTGATTTCCTTTCTGGCTGTTCCATAACTACGGTTGCGGACGGCCATTGCTCACTTCCTCATCCTATCAACTCCGGTGTTCCTCAGGGTTCTGTCCTATCTCCAACCCTCTTTCTAATAGTCATAAATGATCTTCTCAACTGTACATCCAGTCCTATCCATTCATATGCCGATGACTCTACCTTACACTATTCAACTAGTTTTCCAGAACACCCCAGTACGTAGCACCCGTCCTGCAACACAATCCCATCCCTATTCTGTACAACTCTCCAACTCAAGAGTAAAACGATATTCCCAATCTGTCTTGTATACAACAGCTGAGCTCTGGAACTCTCTCCCTAAATCCATATTTCCCTTATCCTATGACTTAAATTGTTTTAAACTCCGGGTGTCCAGACATTTTGGCTCGAACGTTCCTTGATTTTGGCCCTGTCACTCCTTCAATTCTGGGGGAGGCACTCGTCGCAGGCAGTTTTGCCTTTTGTCTCTCTCATTGAAATATAAAACAAAAACAAACAAGCATTACCTGCCCCCCCCCCCTTCCCCCCTCCTTCCCGTCGCTCCCTTCCCCCTCCCTCATTTGATTTGCTGTATTCCAGTAAATGTATTCAAAGTTCAGCAATACATATTTATATACAATTACATACACCAACCTATGCCAAAGCCAATCGTCCTAATATAATGTGTGTACAATATGTATGTACAATATGTACAATCAATAACTATTATATTCTATTCTATATACTCAGGCCCAATCCACACTTTCCCTCTTTTTTTTTATAATAAAACCATTATAAATACACGGGTCAGCCATGTTTGTACACTGACCTCCTTCATGGCGTTCTTGAGGAGCAAACTTGTGGATCTGACACAATTGAGAGAGAGAGAGAGAGAGAGAGAGAGAGAGAGAGAGAGAGAGAGAGAGAGAGAGAGAGAGTCATAATTGCGGTGGTGGAGTGATTGAGTAAGTTGAGAACGGCAGGACCCTCGCAAAATAACTAAAGTCTAAATCTCTCCAGATCAATCTTTACTTAACCTAACCAAACCTACCATATTTAACCTAACTCAACCTAACCTAGAACACTCTGTTTTTGAGTCACACACACTCACACACTTCCTCTTTGATGCTTCAAATGTGTCCATATGTTTTGTATTCACTCACACAATCCTCTTACTATCGCTCCAGTCTGTCTGTCTGCCACACTTATTATATAATTGGCTTTAAACGTGATGGTAGACGGAGAGATAGATAGATAGATAGATAGATAGATAGATAGATAGATAGATAGAGAGATAGCTAGATAGATAGATAGATAGATAGATAGATAGATAGATAGATAGATATAGATAGATAGATAGATAGATAGATAGATAGAGAGAGAGAGAGAGATAGCTAGAGATAGATAGATAGATAGAGAGAGAGAGAGAGAGAGAGAGAGAGAGAGAGAGCGAGCATATCTAATATCGATTGTAATAAGTTTCGCAAGGGCCTCCAGCAATCAACAGGCTTTGCACTATCTCACGTAACCAGTTTACTATCACAGATCCTTCTTAAACTGCACACAATCGTCTAAATACAACTAGAATTAAAAACAAACAATAATAATTTAGACGTCGCCGGTACAGAAGGGGTTATATATGTAATCTGCCTAAAACTATAATTTCAAATAATGAAAAACAACCACAAGATGTAACATCGTATTAACACGTCTAATTTAATTGGTTGATTGTCAACAGAGGAAATTACGCTCTGAAACATTTAAATAGACCTGAAATACAACAGTTGTGACCTAAAGAATAACTTAGACAATTAGTACATTGGGGTTTGTAATTGATATTAATGTTACAGAACGGGGTGTTTTTTTTTTTTTTTTTTTTCTATATTCCAACTACTCCCTCTCGGGCATAGGCCTGCACACTCAACCTCTGAACTCGGTGAGGCCCGTGAGGTCTTGTTCCAGTCTAGGGAGTGAGACATACGAAGCACCCAGGCTCGAAGCAATCCCATCTCTGAAGCTGCTCCGCCTCTGCGCTTCACAGTCTCATTCCTCAGACTCGGACCCTTACTCTCAGAACGCCACCTATTGAGCAATTAACTCACTAGGCATTGCCCTTCATACAGTGCTTTTTAATCAGGGAACAATGAGGGTATTATTTTTTTGGCATTTCGGTGTGCTGTGGTAATGCACTGAAACTAGGTACAGCACAAATTCCATCCCAATAATATCTTCCCATTGACATATTGGGATTCGAACCCGGGTCCAATGGATTACCAGTTCAGTGGCAAGAGCAAGACCACTCTGCCACACCTCCCCTTATACAGTATACAGTATATGAAACTAAGCGATTTTTCGACAACAAATCGTAAGAGTTTCGGCTAAAATTGGACTTGTTGGGGTAGGGATCAACAAGTGTTTAAACATTCATACTATTGGTGATGATTATAATTTACCGATAGTAGTAATTATAATGTAATGACAATACTGACCTCATTTATGGAGTTAATTACGGTACACGTCTAATGGTGTTGGTAATTACAGTGATGTTGATAATAAGGATGATGACACACTGCATTATAAATCCCATTGTAATGCTATTATGACTCTCTTTCTCTCTCTCTCTCTCTCTAATCTCTCTCTCTCTCTATATATATATATATATATATATATGTTTGTGTGTGTGTGTGTGTGTGTGAGATTGTGTGTGTGTGTGTGTGTGTGTGTGTGTGTGTGTGTGTGTGTGTGTGTGTGTGTGTGTGTGTGTGTGTGCCATGTATTGGTACAGTAGGGGTTAACTTAGATATACATTGCATAATATGGCTAAGTAAAAGAATGAAATTAAAGATTTATTCTGGATTACACTTATATTAAATTACCAATTTGTGCAAGCTAAATATATACTATCTAGATTTCCTGGATATGTTTGTAACATGATTGAAACGCATTATGAAGGGAAAACAGGATTTTTCCCGGACAAAATATACAATTATAAAATGGTTTACTTGTCACAGGGAAAAGTAATTACGTTGAAGGAATTAATCATGCCGGTTTAAGGGGACACTGACTGCTTTTTTGGCCTATAAATTCATTCATTCATATTTTGTTTAGTTTCCTCGCTAGACATCCCTCAAATTTAGAAAAACACCCCCTAGACCCCCCTTCAAGATATATTTTTACATTTTTCGGTAGAAAAATGTCACGGCCGAAGGCCGATTCCTCTTACAATTACACGCTCGCAATCGCTCGCCAGGAAAACATCGACACCTAAATGGAACAATAGGTCTTTAAATTTATAACGAAATGGGACGAAGGGTCTGAAAATCGCCCAAATAATGGGGCAAATGTCTTGTAATCTTATAACTAATAGGGCTAAACATGAGGGAGGAGGAAGACTCGAAAAAACAATTCTCTCCCCCTTAATTGAAATGTCTTTTAATATATTAGCGCCGCAGTTCTGGGAATGATTTAGCTCGGGAATTTGATATATCCATTTTCTTAAGCCAGTGTCACACGAGCCCTTTTTCCGTCAATTTTTCATGAGCAAGTATTTTCTCGTGATATTGTGAGGCTTTTTCACATTGGAATCGGAAACTAGACTGATGGTAGATTATGTTAAGTGACCGATTTCTGATATTACTTAATTTTGAAGCTGCCATACAACAATTGCCCGAAATAATTGACGGAAAAATCGCTCGTGTGACACCGGCTTAACTCGGAATTCCTGGAAATAAATGTCTTTTCATATTATTATTATATAAACAAAATCCTAACAAATACCTCGCCATTATGCTTTGGTAATTATGTCATATAACATAAACCAAACTGACTATTTGTCATTATGATAGGCTATTTTAAGGGGACAGTGGTTAGTTTTTGGGGTCTATTTATTTATATATTCATTTATGTTTTAGTTTCCTCGCTAGACCTCCAACAAACTTTAAAAAAAAAATCCATGTGATCGCCCTTCGATATTATTTTGTAAATTTTTCGGTAGAAAAATATCACGGGCCAGAGGCCGGTTCCTCCAAAAATACAGGCTCGCTATCGCTCGCCAGGAACAAAAATCGACACCCAATAGGCACAAAAGGTCTTAATATTGACAAAGCCATGGGGCGAAAGGTCGTAAAATCGACTAACTAATGGGGCAAAAGTCATAACATTTCAAAACTAATGGGGATAAGCATGAGGAAGAAAAGCGGACCAGAAAAACGGTCCATCTGCCCTTAAACCAAATCATCCTACGGTACAGTTGCCCAAATAAGTTATGTTTCCTCGTCGTGATCTGATGTATGCAAGTAAAATTAGTATGAAGGAATTAACCACTTGCAAGTTTCAGGCTATAAGGAAGTTGGAGCCGTGAACAATAATAATGCAATAATAATGTACGTTTCTGATGGATAAATGGTTATGTTGAATTGAGTTTTATGTATTTATATATGTACTACGACCGTATGTTAGCTGTAAATTATGTTAAATATCGTTGTCTACAGCTCCAACTTCCTTATAGAACGAAACTCGCAAGTGGTCAATTGTAAGTGTGGTTTATATTTATGTAATGGGTTGATTAATCAGGTGAGTTTATGGGGGATGGACTGGTTTTTCTGGCCCCCTTTTCCTTCATGTTCAGCCCCATTATTGTTTAGATCTTAAGACGATCAGCCCATTAGTTTGGCGATTTTAAGACTTTTCACCCAATTTCTTAGTCAATAATAAGACCGTTCGTGCCATTTAGGTGTCGATTTTTTGCTGGCGAGTGATAGCGATCCTGTAATTTTTAAAGTAACCTGACTTCGGCCGGGACATTTTTCTTCCGAAATTTTTTACACATTTATCATGAAGAGGGGGTTAATTACAGTTTGATGGAGGTCTATCGAAGTAACTTCAAACAATAATGTTATATATATATAGATATAATTACTGTCCCCTTAACCACTACATACGAAACTACACTTGTAATACAATCTTATGCATTATATTTGCATGTATATCACGGAGGGGAAAAGAACTTATTTTGGCAATTGTACACGTGGGTAGCTAATGTACATATATCATTTTGTATGCGACTTTTCCACATGCCTTGCCTGTTAATGCCGCCATTAAAGCCGGTATCACACGAGAGCTTTTGTAGTCAACATTCGATAATCAATATTTCTGGACTATTTTGCACTGGTATCGGTAACTAGACTGCTGAGAGATGAATTTAGGTAACCAAAATATTTAATATGTTGGCCTCATGAGCTGCCAGATCAGTATTGAGGATAAATGTTGAGGGGAAAAGCGCTCGTGTGATACCGGCTTAAGCTTCATGCAATGAATCTTAATACTGGAATTAACATTGATAGATTTAAAACCAGTTACAATCTATTAAGTTATATTAATTATGGACGTGAATGTTCAGTATATAATTATCAAAGAGGGCTCAATAAAGCTGTATAAATGAAGGGAACATGCACAAAGATATAACTGCAATATAATATTGAAGGGAACATGCACAAAGATATAACTGCAATATAATATTGAAGGGAACATGCACAAAGATATAACTGCAATATAATATTGAAGGGAACATGCACAAAGATATAACTGCAATATAATATTGAAGGGAACATGCACAAAGATATAACTTCAATATAATATTGAAGGGAACATGCACAAAGATATAACTGCAATATAATATTGAAGGGAACATGCACAAAGATATAACTGCAATATAATATTGGAAGCCGGAGAAGAAAATAGTAGAAAACATATTTTGTGTGGCGTCGGTAAAAGACTGTTTTGGCTATGTAGAAGCAGGGTCATGATAATATAATAATAATATTATTTTAACATCGTTCTTAATACCAGTAACCTCCAAATTAAATTAATGAAAGCATGTGATTCTCCCAGGATTCGAACCTAGTACATCACATACAGAACTTATACGCTCTAAGCATTGCACCATCAAACACTGACATTATACGCAAATGACACTATAGTTCTCTCTCTCTCTCTCTCTCTCTCTCTCTCTCTCTCTCTCTCTCTCTCTCTCTCTCTCTCCGACAATAATACTTCCAAGAACAAGATTGTTTACCTCCGTAAGTAGCTTTCATGGGCTGGTTTTCTGGACCACTTTCTCCCTCATGTTTAACCCCATTAGTTTTTAGATGTTAAGATGTTTGCCCCATTAGTCAGTCGATTTTAAGATCTTTCGCCTCATTTCTTCGTTAATATTTAGAACTTTCGTGCTATTTAGGTGTAGATTTGTTTTCCTGACGAACGATAGTGAGCCTGTAATGTTGGGAGAACCGGCCTTTGGCCGGGAAATTTTTCTACCGAAAAATGTACACATTAATCTAGAAGGGGGATCTAATGGATGTTTTTTTAAATTTGATGGAGGTCTAGGGAGGAAACTAGAAACAATAATGAATACATGCAAAAATCGCCCAAAAAGTGAACCATCTCCCCTTAACGGGGGATGGGTGCATTTATTTGCTTATTTATTAATGTATTTTAGTATTTGTATAGTGTCCTCCCCATACCTCCATCAAACGCCCCTCAGACCCCCCCTTCAAGATATATGTGCACATTTTTCGATAACAAAATGTCCCGGCTACTCTTAAATTACAGGCTCGCTATCGCTCGCCAGGAAATAATCGACACCTAAATTGCATGAAAGGTCTTAATAATGGCAAAACATGGGGTGAAAGATCTTAAAATCGCCAAAAAAAATGGGGCAAACGTGTTACAATCTCAGAACTTTGGGGGATATACATGAGGGAGCAAAGGGTCCAGAAAAGCGTACCTTCCCCCCTTTAATGGTCTGGTTCGGGATCAAAGCCTGGACTCTCAGGCACTGTGTTTGTTGAATCGAAGGCGTAAGACCATTTGTATTGAAAGTTGTCAAATATTAGATGGAGTTTGGAATGTGAATATCAATTATCAATGATGATTTATTATTTTCCACACACAAACACACACACACAGACATGCACACACACACACACACACACACACACAGAGACATACGCACACACACTCTCTCACACACAGACACATGCACACAGACCCACACACACACACAGTTACTCGTAAGGCGGAATCAAATATATAATAATTATGGTTTTTCCACC
The DNA here is from genome assembly GCA_032716605.1 of Paralithodes platypus. Lineage (NCBI taxonomy): Eukaryota > Metazoa > Arthropoda > Malacostraca > Decapoda > Lithodidae > Paralithodes > Paralithodes platypus. The sequence goes on from CM064566.1 coordinate 18,093,489, forward strand.
AACCAACTTCACATCTAAACTCAATTAATGAAATCAACAAATACATGTGGCACTCCAAGGACTCGAACCTAGGATACTCACATCGAAATTCACCCAGATCTAGACAATTACCACTGCTGGAAACACAGTAGACCAGTTACTGACACGATAATGTCCACTGATTAAACAAGTCAAGTAATTATAGAGACTGTGAATATATTGTTAAGGGGACCACCTTGTTCTTTTTCTCTATTTCTATCTCTCTCTTTATGGGTTGTATCCA